>JARBWK010000005.1:41482220-41754720 GCA_030556195.1 Anolis apletophallus
CCGCATTTCTTCTTGACGAACAGAATCGGTGCCCCAGCCGGGATTGGGAGGGCCGAATGAACCCTTCCGCAGATTCTCATCCAGGAAATCTCGGAGAGCCTGTTGCTCTGGTTCCGAGAGAGGGTAGAGTCTCCCCGCGGGATTGGGGCCCCCGGTTGCAGTTCAATGGCACAGTCATAGGGCCGGTGCGGAGGCAAGCGTTCCGCCTCCTTCTCACTGAAGACATCCCAAAATCCGGCATACTTCTTGGGCAGGGTGGCCACATTCTCCATTTCTTGAGCCTGGCACGCCCGGCCATCATGCAGTGGCCTTGGCAATGTTCAGAAGAAAAAAATAGCTGTCTCTTGGCCCAGGAAATCTGGGGGGGTCGTGGAGCGAGCCACACAATGCCCAGGACAATGGGGAAATCTGGGAGCTTGGTTACAAGAAAAGAAATGTCCTCCTTATGGGAGCTGGTCCACATCCTGGTAGGGGCTGTATATTGAGTCACAGCCCCGGTTTTCAACACTCTCCCATCGATAGTCTGACACCCTTGGGCTCTTGGAGATCAAGAAATTTTAATCCAGCAGACTGGGCATAGTCTGCATCGATGAAGTTGTTGGTGGCCCCCGAGTCTATCATGGCATGGACCATCATCGGCCCCTTCTCGGGTGACCACAGGCTGACCATTACAAGGAACAATTGTCCAGTCTTGGGTTCAGGGGGGAGGTTAGCGACGTCGGCCGAGTGAGCAAACCCTCTTACACCCGGCCGGCCCCTTCCCTGTCGTTTGATGGCTTCTTCGGCCTCGGGGCCCGCCAAGGGCGGCGGAGGCCTGAGGAGTCTTTCCACGCGGTTTCTGGGGGCACTCCTTTGAAAAAAATGTCCAGCCCCCGCAGTACCAGCATAAGTTGAGACGCTGACGCCGAGCCTTCTCCACCTGGTCCACTTTGGGCCGTACTGTCCCCAACTGCATGGGCCCGGATCGTCAGGGCCAGCGGGGATCGGCAACTGCCGGGGTTGGAACTGCCCCGCCCCCTTCCCTCCTGGCCACAGGTTTCTCCATTGGGGCTTTGTCCCACCGCCTCCTGGTCTGCAATCCTGCTTCCAAACGGACTAGGGCAATGGCGGCCTCAAGATCAGCGGGCGAGGATGTTTTAACATCTCCTGTTGCAGTTCCGAGGTCAGCCCCGCCGTGTAGTGATAACGTTAATGCCGATACGTTCCAGTCTACCTGGGCGGCCAGGACTCAAAAGCGGAGATGTACTGGGACAGGGAGAGATCTTTGACTGTCAGCCGGGCCAAATCCCTCTCAGCCAGCTCTTCATTCACGGGGGACCCCCAGTCGCCCGGATCGCGGCTAGGAAAGCCCGCAGCGTGTTGGTATGGGGAGACTGAGCCCGGATCAACGCGGTGGCCCACGTTGCTGCAGTCCCTTCCATCAGGTTGTAAACAAACACCACCTGGGCTCGATCAGTGGCGAACTCGTTGGGGCGCTGCTCCAAGTATAATTCCACTTGGCAAACAAAGACCTCCACCTGAGCAGGGTTGCCATAGAAGCGGGCCGGCGGGCTCACCCCCGGGTGCCGTCCGGCCCGGATACGTAGTTCTCCCAACTCCTGCTGCAGCTCTTGCACTTGGGCGTCGGTCAGGTTAGCCATGGCTACCACTGTCGTGGAGCGCTTCTTGCGGCGTCCCGAACGGCGTCCCGTGGTGTGATAAGGGGTTCTTGGAGTTCTCCGGCCAACTGTCACGATCACGGACGTAGCGGGACCCTTAACACACAGAGACGTACTGAAGGCTAACTACTTTATTGAGTATAAAAACAGTTCCAAAGAGTATATAGTCCAATAATAAGCAATAGTCCAATATA
This sequence comes from Anolis apletophallus, assembly GCA_030556195.1. Taxonomy (NCBI): domain Eukaryota; kingdom Metazoa; phylum Chordata; class Lepidosauria; order Squamata; family Anolidae; genus Anolis; species Anolis apletophallus. The sequence continues at coordinate 41,484,073 of JARBWK010000005.1, forward strand.
GTAAGCAAGATTGTCCAAAAGGTAGTAAGCAGTATAATCCAAAGGCACGTAGCAAAGAGGCTTGAAGCTTGGCAAGGCTCCACAAGGCTATGTGGATAAGGAACAAAGACAAGGCTCCACAAAACTATGTGGATCAGGAACAAAGGCAAGGCAAGGCTTGATGACCACGGCTTAGCTTGTGGTCCCACTCCGCTTCACGCCTATCCAGGAAAGACGTGGCCGGAGAACTGGGGATGCGTTCCCACGGACCCTATACTTAATCCTCCGGCCGAGGTCCGCGACGCACTAGGCTTCTCCGTCTCCAATCTCTGCTCACGGACCTCGGCCAGTCTAGGACCCTAGACCAAGCCCTCCTGGTAGATTCAATGTCCCGTCTCCTATCGAAGGAGCGACCTTGCCTCTCAGCAGCTGTGTCGCTATCTTCCTGAGAACTTTCCTCCCTAGCACTTTCCCATTCGGCTTCGTCCATGTTTACACTTTCAAACTCCTGGGAATTCCTCCCCCCGGGGTGTTCATAACTCCCTTCGCTGCTTCCCATCTCCACCTGGTGATCGGAATCTATGCTGGGCCCAAACATCATTTCATCCCATGCCAAGCTCTCTGCAGGCGAGCGAGGCCCATCCGAAGGGTTCTGTGCTTCCCCAGTCATCTAGCTCATCCTCTGAATCCACTGCTGCTGCAGGCCCTTAAGCTAATGGAACCCCAGGACCTATTCCCTGCCCTCCAGGCACGAACGAGAACTGCTGTGCTACAAGTAAGTAGAGGCTTAAAGCCAGGAATGTTCTTTCCCTCTCAGAAAGTGAATGGTCTTTGTTGTAGTAGTGGTGTGTCTTCAAGCCATTTCTAATTTATGGCAATGCTATAGCAATCCTTTAACAGAGTTTTCTTAGCAAGATTTGTCCAGAGATGATTTGCCTTTGCCTTCTTCTGAGACTGAGAAAATGTGATTTGCATGGCTAAACAGAAATTCAAACCCTGGTCTTCAGAGTCATGGTCTGATGCTCAATTCAGTACACTACACTAGCTTTCAGACTTTCTAATAATGGCTCATAGAAATGAATCCAGGATAGAAAGAATTAATCAAATTTATACAGCACGGTGGATGTTAAAATTCCATTATGTGGTTAACTAGTCTCTCTGAACTTTGTGGCAATATGTTGATCATTAATCCAATAAGAATGGCTTTCAGTGCATCTGGCAGTGTGATTGTTGACATGGAATAAACCTTGTGATAGTTTTTTGAAATACATACTCACAAGTGTTCTTGAATGAAGATGTAGCTATTGCATTGTAGCATACTGAATTAGAGAGAGAGAGAGAGAGAGATATTTTCCATTTTATTTTAAGATTTTGATTTCCTTGTCTCACCCACACTAGCACAGCAAAAGTCACATGTCATGTTTTAATTTTTTTTTGTTTTACAACAACCCTTAATCTATTTTAGAAAAAAAACCCTAGTCAGGCCTGTAGCCAGGATTTTTGATTTGGGGGGGGGTGAGTTTGATTTGGGAGGGGGCTGAGTCTGAGTGAGAGAGGATCTACCCTAGCAAACCTTTTGTATCATTATCCCAATACCCCCATGCATATGGAATATATTGAGCATGGTGATCAGATCATGATATGAATAAACATAACAGTTTAAATAATGTACCATTAAGGCCTTCTCGCAAACCACCCTGACAATTTGGGGGGGTTGAAGCCCCTCAAGCCCTCCTCCTGGCTACGGGCCTGCCCCTAGTGCTTGTTGATTCAGAAAACAAATGCTAGGACCATCTTTTCCCTACTGAAGTCAGAAACTGATACTTAAATAAGTAAATACTTGATATTAGAAATATGAATCATGTTTATTAAATTCTTGCTCAGAAGTTGATGGCACTTCCTATCCAGTTAAGAATATAACTGGATATATTTGACAGAAACGAAATGTAGATCACCAGAAGTTGCACACATTTCACTTTTGACATTTTTTGAAGAATTGTGGTTCTTGGTTGCTGTTCCCAAAGATCATCATCATCATCATCATCATCATCATCCTCCTCCTCATCAACAACAACGCCTTTATTGACATACACTAACAAAATCACAATATAGATATTAGGCCTGGTTATCTCCAGTTTAAATTACTTTGAAATCCGTTATTTTTCGTATTTGAAATTATTACGATCATATATCGACCCTCAAGGTCCAACCCGGAAGAGGAATTTCAAAACCGAACCCGGGGTCGCCATTTTTTCTAATGGTCATGTTATTAGGTCATATATGGCCTACAACTCCCAGAAATCCCAGCCAGTTTACCAGCTGTTAGGATTTCTGGGAGTTGAAGGCCAAAGCATCCCTCTACTTCCTTCATGCTCTTTCCCCACGATCCAGGAAAGGGAGGGGGGCAGAGGTTCGTCTGCCCTCCTCCCTTCCCTGCATCATGGGAAAAACCCGGGTTTTTCCCCATGATCCAAGGGGGGAGGGGGTAAAGGTTCGTCTGCCCCCTCCCTTCCCTGCATCATGGGGAAAACCCAGGTTTTTTCCATGATCCAGGGGAGGGAGGGGGCAGAGGTTCCTCTGCCCTCCTCCCTTCCCTGCATCATGGGGAAAACCCGGGGTTTTCCCATCATCCAGGGAAGGGAGGGGCAAAGGTTTGTCTGCCCTCCTCCCTTCCCTGCATCATGGGAAAAACCCAGGTTTTTCCCCATGATCCAGGTGAGGGAGGGGGGCAGAGGTTCGTCTGCCCTCCTCCCTTCCCTGCACCATGGGAAAACCCTGGGTTTTTCCCATCATCCAGGGAAGGGAGGGAGGCAGAGGTTCCTCTGCCCTCCTCCCTTTCTTGCATCATGGGAAAAACCCGGGTTTTCCCCATCATCCAGGGGAGGGGGGCAGAGGTTCCTCTGCCCTCCTCCTTCCCTGGATCATGGGAATAATGTGGGGGTTTCCCATCCAGGGAAGCAGGAGGGGGGTGCTCCTCTGCTCCTGCTTCCCTGGATGTAAAAAACGCACATCGCTGCCAGGGGAGAGGATGATGCGGGGTTAAAGTTAACCCCCCTCCTCCTCTCCTCTGGCAGGGGCTGTGTGTATGCGTGCATACACATGCATTGCTGCCACAGGAGAAGCGTGGGGGGGGGGGTCTTAAGAGTTAACCCACCTCTTCCTCTCCTCTGGCAGGGGTGCGTGCCTCTGTGTATTTCCCCCTTGATTTGCCTGTGCTTTTCACAGTCAGTCCTGTCTCCCTGCTTTGCCCAATTAAGAATAATTATGAATTTCGTTATTAATTATGTTACAATTAAGAAAATTTTGGAAAATTCTTTGTACGTATTTCTATTACTAATAACCCCCCCCCCCCATTTGTAGTTTAGAATCAAAATTTGTATGGATCAAACACCCCTAATAGATATGTACAAGAAAAGGAAGTAACTGATTAAAAAAAGAAAAACGTGATTAAAATTACTAATCTCAAGAATAAAACTTGCAACAGTTTTACAAAAGAATACATCAGAGCTGATCAGAAGGTGTGGAATTTTATCATACTATTGCCATTGAGAACACTGCAAAAATGGAATTCTAGTATTTCATCCATATCTCACCATACATGGGGCACACAAAGAAAGAATGGTGAAGGGTTTTGACTGAAACCAAGTCACAGAAACAAACGTTTCAAGAACATTCTATATTTTTTATCTCCCATCCAGAAGAACTGATTGCAACACATCACAGCTTGCAGTAGCCAAAGCTCTTCTATGGGTAGAATTAATAAAAATGCAAAGATAACTCCACCTTTACATGGAATTAGTAATGTGGTAGAGGAACAAGTTGTTCTTGCTGCAGGAGTCAAATTTTGGAGGTAAGATCCAAAAGTGTTCTTGACTAACCTGCAGGCTTCCACATTCATAAGCATTAAAAGTATTTCAAAGACAAGCCAATGTCTTCAATATTTCTGAGAACCAAAGTATATTACTTTAAAATAAAATGATCTGATAACAGAAAGGGAATAAAGCTATCTGAATCTGCTTGAAAATGTGTATGCAGCCAAAAGTTTATGGCTCTCATCCATGCCAAAGTTTCAAGAGTGGTTATTATTATTATTATTATTATTATTTATACCCCACTTTATCTCTCCTGAAGGGGGACTCAAAGTGGCTGGCCCATCTCAATGCACATCACAGTGTAAGGCACCAGCCTGGTGTGGAATAAGAAAGTCCACATCCAGCTGCTTTGCTTCATTTGATTAATCTTACTAGATATGTCCTCCTGGGATCTGCTGAGGGATATCTCATTCTGTCTCACACCTGCATTGCATTCTTTATTCTATTTTATCTCAGTGGGATAACAGGTCTGTGACTTGGTACATTAATTTTTGTTTTTCCTCTCCTCAACTTTTTCACTTTTGTTATATATAGATTTCTGTTTTTAACAATGCACATAATAGAAAATTTTAGGTTTTTAAAGTTGTTTATAGTGCATTGTCTACTACACATTCAGTAATACCTACCTCTACCCAGCATTGGAAGGGGAAAAGGTTATCTTCTAATTACATTAATAATATTATCTCATTTGTGGTTTGTTTAATTGTAATGTTCTGTATGCCTGCTCAGAGCAGAGTGATATGTTTCCTATTTGTAATAGTATAGCATGACTCTGGATCAAAATGATAATCTCATTATGAGGTACAATAGAGAGTATATTGGGATACATGTGACTGTGTTAAAATTTAGGCAGGTTGCATTGTAAGTCATTATATAAAGGCACAGAGATGTTTCTCTTAGCAAGTTTAAAATAATCATTAGACTCTTTCAACAGATTGCTGTTAATTGGATTGGGAATTAAACAGCTTTGTATGAGTGCAGTTAATTAATAGCTCATTACTTTTTTAATAAGGCAAATTCACTTGTAAGTAAGGAAGATGCCATGGAATTTATCACAGACTTGGATATTAGACTGGGATTTAATATCTTCTTTTCCATTGAGGGAGTTATTATTAAATCTCAGAAGGCCTGGGCTGTATTTAGAAAGACTTAAATTAGCTCATCTACCCCCACAACATTCAGATCAAAGGATTGCTGACTTTATTAGTTTAATCTACCAAGGAGAAGGCATATCCTTCTCTTTTGTTTCTACATTTAATTTATATTAGGAGCAATAGAGTAGCTAGGGACTGAAGTGTTACAAAGGTAGTCCAAAGTTGGGCTGCTCTCTTAAAGAGAGGAAAGATACATGATCAATCTATATAAATAAAAATGTAATGTTCGTTTGTGGGATTAACATAACTCAAAAACCACTGGATGAATTGACACCAAATTTGGACACAATGCACCTATTAGGACAACAAGTTATCATCACTCATAAAAACACTGAAAGACACAGCAGAAGAGGCTTAAAAAGCCCCCCCCCCCAAAATTACATTACAATGTATGTCCAAAACCACATTTATATACGCAAACAGACACATACACATATACAGAAATATATATACACACATATACACAACAAAACACATATACACAGAGTGGGCCAGAGCAACGCGTGGCAGGGGATGGCAGGTATAGGATAATTTATATCTTGCCAAACCAACAAATAAATAGACATCTCAGTTTATAGCTGTTTAAAGCACAGTTTGTATGTATGTGCTGGGATTTAAAATATTTTCTTCAGAGAGTGCTTCTGGTGTAAAGGAAATAATTTCCCACCTCTAAGCATTGCAAGGCATTTTATGCTTGAAAACTGATATATAAACATAATCGTATGCCACTTCTCAATTTCTTTTGTCAAAATGATGTTTCAAGTAAAATCAATTAAATGTAGAAAACTATTAAAATAGTATATTAATGTATTAAAATAATTAGAAATAAAAAAACCCAAACAGGATTAGAATGCTAAGTATGAAAGAATGATATCAGTGAGAGCACCAAAAGAAAATAAACTGTTATTGTTGTTATGTTTATTTATATCCCACTTTTTCTCTCCACAAAGGAGACTGAAAGCAGATTACATTAAAAGCATTTCAATACAATTTAAAATCTACACATATACCAACATCAAAACAGGACTGAATATTAAAAGTATTTTAAAAACTCTGTTAAAATCCAGAAAGCCCGAGTTTTCTTTTCACTTTTGTCTGATCAGTGTCTGCATTCAGAAAGTCTTTTTGTAATGTCAGTTTTTACACATGCAGAAAGGGTTCTCTATGCTTATATAACTTTGTTAAATTAGAGTGTTAACATTCATTTTTGTTCTCCAGAAATAGAGCCTTGGCTAAATTGTTTCAAGTTTTTGCTGACTCTTATTCCCTTCTTCAAATTTCCCCTTTAGTAAAATGCAATAAAGAATAAAACCTGACCAAGTAAAACCTTTATCAGCAGGACCATAAAGATAGTTCTATTAGTTCCTGTCATTCCCAAGAGAAAGGAAATTCCCCATACTTCATTCCATCATTGATTGTTCTAACATTTCTTCTTGAAAGGTCTTCATTCACAAGGTCAAATAAGCCATTTAGCTGTAAAAATGTCATTCCCGATTATGGGATGGAAGCCAAGAGTATAAATGACTTTGGATGACCTTTGAGTTTGCTGACAACTCTATAATTCCCATGTTTTGAAGTTATCTAAATAATGGGTTTTGTGCCATGATCCTCAAACAAACGTAATGTAGATTCAAGCTTAGCTTTAGGTTAGAGAGAATCCAATGTTTCCACTGACATTTGTACCTTTCTTCTGATGGCTACTGGCAACCTAGCACCTCTCAAATATAGTCAAGCTAGTTTCCACCTATAATGAACACCTGATAGGTAGCCAAAAGTTCATTATTTTTGGCTTTTAGAATTACAGCACTATTTTTAGATTCCCCCCTTTCCTGCTTCTATATTGTGACTTTACATACCTTGCTTTTGAGAAAAGCTGTTTATAAATACTTCTAATATATGTGTGTGTGTGTGTGTGAATTGTTTTATAGACAATGATGCATAATTCAACACGCTAGCTATTTCCACTACTTACTATATACAGTGTGGCTAGCTCTAACCTGTGGGTTGTGTACCCCTTTTGCTGTATACCCCCAAACTTGTACAATAAACCCATGTATTATGTGGGCTCATGTTATGCGGTTTTAGTTATACATAAACACCCCATCCTGTAATCTTCCCACCCTGAATTAATGGAGTGCATGCTATTTCTGAACCTTAAACTCACTTTTATTACAGTTGAAATAAGATGAAGAAAAGGGGGGAAACATTGTTTTATATTTTCTAACTTCAAAGAATATAAAACAAATTGATTAATGAATAAGCACCACTGATCATTTTTCTTCTTCTCTTGAACATTGGTAATAAATAAAAGTGTTTTGGACTTTTGCCAAAATCATTTGGGCAAGCCACAAAAATTGCAGTGTTCCTTGGCTTAATTTTCTCTGTGTAAATCATCTTAACCACACGAATTTTTGTGAAAGTGGAAGTATTGATTCTACCATTTGAAAGAGAAGTATCTTATAATGGTCCTAAAATCTTTCAGAAATAGTACATTCAGATCCCAAGTCTGATATTTCAAAATCACAGTTATTCAGTCTTAATTGTTGTACTCTTACTACCCATTGTATGAGAAGTCCTATTGGGAAGAGTTTTGAGTAAGGCCCCTTCTACACTGCCACATAAAATCCGTATTATCTGTTTTGAACTGGATTATATGGCAGTGTAGACTCATACAATCAAATTCAAACCAGATAATGTGGATTATCAATTTTGATAATCTGGATTATATGGCAGCGTCGAAGGGATTTAGGTATATTGCAAATACTTTGGAATCTTTTCATTTCCATGCAGAAACTAAGGTGCCTTGTTATTCACCTTGCCAGGGAAAGGCAAAACTATTTTCCTTAGCACCCTCTTCAAATAAAAATACTTTTAAAGAATGCCAGATTAAATCTGGGATCGGACTCCTGAAATCTTAAGCAGTAACAGATTTCAAAGCAGCACAAGGTACCACAAAGCTCCCTCTGGTAAGATATACTCCCTCTTCCCTGACCTACCAAACCCCTATTTCCAGCCAGAGCTTTCCCATCTTAACACTGCTATTACCTGGCATGTAGATAAAGATGGGGGGTTGGGGGGAGTGCATTCTTCTTGCTAAACTCCGCGCTGGGTCCTCCATGCTCTCTCTCCTTATGTCCAGCAGTGTTAGGAAGGGACGGTGCAGCTGAAAGTTGCAATGTGGATTTTGACAGTGAACAGGTACTTTTGCCAGACATAATGGAATTTTATAGTACTTCATCCTGCTTCCAAATCAATTTAGCAATACAGCAGCCCTCATCCTAGAACCAGTCTGGCAGCCCTAACACCATCTCCTTCTGTTCCTAGAAGAAACATACGATAGAGTAATGAATAACGGGGTGATGATCTCTGCAACCAGCTTCTACCAGCTATGGACATATTTTCCTTTTGAATGTAATGCTCTCTTTTCATCTGGCAACTTCATTTCAATTTAGAATAGCTTCAAAGAGATTTTTTTTTAAAGTGCCAATGTGTAACCTCAAAATGCACAAGTTGTAAGACATGCTGATGTGTTCCCAGTTTTTATGTACTGCTAATGTGCTTGTTAATGAAGGCTTTTATGTTATACATCTCAAGTAAAACACTAAGATGGACAAGATAAATGCTGGTAAATATCTCCACGCAAGATTATTGTTTTACATCTTGAGAACATTATATAGTAAGATAGGAAAATATATTAACTTCAAGTTCATTGCTTACCCTTGAGGAGGTGATCTTTAAGGAATCCTTGATGCTATGTGTCAACTATGTTCAATTGCATTATATAAACACAGACCTTAACCGCTTCAATATGACGATAGTATTGAGGACAACTCACCACTCTTAAAGCACACTATATGGCTGTAATCTTAGGGCACTTCCAGACATGACAGAAATGTATCCCAAAGTGCCAGGTCTAATGGGGTAACTAATTATTTTGGGACAAAGCAGGGTTTACTTCCTTTGTCCTGAATTAATCCTCTTTTACCTGAGGCATCATTGGGACACCTCCGGTAAAAGTCCGATAGGACCCTGTCTGGAATGGCTCTTAGATGATTAATATTCTGCAGTGTTTCCTTTCTAAAAGGAAAGCATGAATAAATTAATGTGTTTCTAAGAAAGCTGCAGCTTGAAGGAAACTAGTATTAATAGAAGGAAGGAAACTAGTATTATTAATAGATTTCAAATTCAAGGAAGTCAGCTAAATTCAAGGAGATCAATACTATTTATAATTTTTCAGAACTTAAGTTATGGTTCCTACAAGGACAATGCTGGTAAACTTGTATGAGGTGAACTGTATGGTGTTCTGAGACAGTCTGAGTTTTTCTTGACAAAACTAACAAAATGAATTTCATCAAGGAGAAATGTTAGATACTAGACTTAGAAAAAATTGAAACACTAAGATATAGGATGGGTGACACCTGGCTCAACAGCAGTACATGAGAAAAAGATCTTGGAGTCTTAGTGAACAAGTTAAACATGAGCCGACAATGTGATGTAGCAGCTAAAAAAGCCAATGGGATTTGGGGCTGCATCAAAAGGACTATAGTGTCTAGAATAGATAGAGGGAAGTCATGGTGCCTCTCTATTTTGCTTTGGTCACACCTTACCTGGAATACAATGTTCAATTCCTGGCACCACAATTCAATAGAGATATTAACAAGCTGGAACATGTCCAGAGGAGGGCAGCTAAAATGATCAAAGGTTTGGTGACTATGCTCTATGAGGAGTGTCTTCAAGAGCTGTGTATGTTTAGCCTGCAGAAGACATAATAGCCATCTGTAAATATGTGAAATGATGTCATGAGGAAGAGGGAACAGACTTGTTTACTAGGATTCAAAGCAATAAATTCAAATTACAGGAAAGGAGATTCCACTTGAATATTAGGAAGAATCTCCTGACTGTAAGAGCTGTTCAACAGTGGAACTCACTGCTCAAGTCCATAACTGCAACCCCTTCCCATAAACTGGACTCTGTCCTCTCGGGTGGCTCTTGACCTATGAATAAGGAGGAGAGCCAAGATATTAGGGCCTGGAACTGGAACATTAGAACGGTGGGCATAGGATAGTCCTGAGCTGTTATATTAGATTAGATTAGGTCCTTATTGTCTAATTGTTAATTGCTATATAGTAGAGTTTTAATTGCTACTGCCATCCATTTATTATATGTTATATGTTTGTGGTGATCTTGCTGTATAAATTCTCTATATTATGATGTACTTTACTGAATGTTGTGAGCCGCTCCGAGCCCTCGGGGAGTGGTGGCATACAAGTTCGAATAATAAATAATAAATAAATAAATAAGTCATGGAAGCTCATTTGGAGGCTGGATTTTCATCTGTTGGGGCTACTTTGATTGTGCTTTTTCTGCATGGCAGGGAGTTGGACTAGATGACCCATGTGGTTTTTTACCAACTCTTATGATTCTATGACCATCTTGACTTTATTTTTGCCTTTAGAGATAATACTAGTTTCCTTCCTTCTATTAATACTAGTTTACTTCAAGCTGCAGCTTTTCAAAGTTTTACTGAAGTTATCGGTCTCATTCCGAGTGAACTACAAATGCATCTATATATGATCACAAAGGCCACCCATTATCCTAACTTAGAATAGTGCAGAGGAAATGAACCCAGCAGATGACGGCTCTAAGAAATGTATAATATGAGTGTATAACTAAGTGGATGATGTTAATATCACAATTAATAATATTAACATTAATTGTGGTGTTAACAAAGTTTTTTCCTGTATTCTTCTAAGAAATACTGGAGAGCATGCAGTGTTTGTGCAAATATTGCAGATACTCATAAATTGCAGAGATCTTCATTTGAATTCACTCTCCCCCCCCCCCATGTCATTCTCTTGCAGCTCCCTTATTTTATTTAACTCGCGCTACTGTGAGCTTCATTTTTCATTTATTGGCTCTGTCTGATGATTTTAATTCAACAAAATCAATTTGATTCTTACACAGAGCCTCCTCCCATTGCAGTTTTGGAATAGGATCTGTCTTCCTCCCTCCCTTCTATCAAATGCCCCATGAGCTAGCATGTACATTCGTACTTATTCAGTGCCACCGCCAAGATGGATGAGATTGCATTTGATAGATCTCTGGCGCTCCCTTCTAATGGCAGTGGCTTCTCAAATGCAGCCTTATAGGGAGTTAAAGCTACTCTGCCTTCACAGCTGGTGCAGTTCCATTGCCATTCAGATCATGCACTGCCAAGATTCCCTGTGTTCTTACAAATAGGATATGAGGAACAGAGTAGCTCAAGCAGACCAGCTGATAGTAGGCTGTGAATGATAGGGTAACAATACAGAGTAACCTTCCCCCCTTTTCATGACAATTGATTACAGAAATGGGTTCAATATTTATTTCTCAACAGTCATGGACCCATTTTTCATTATATTATAGTGTTTTCATTAAATAATTTGCAGCACTGTCTCTGTGTGACTACATTTCATGAGAAAATTCTTGTATCATGTTTAAAGAACATATCCCTGAAAATCTTATAACTTTCTTGACGTTGTCAGTCAACAGAAATGCATTCTTAGTGCAGAGCATGAAATCACTTTCTGTTCCAAAAAACAAAACAGGTAGCAGTATTTAAAGATCAATGTGCAGACTCATGTTAATTTCTGTTTTGTGATTCTTATAAAAATAAGAGAATTGACAAGCTAGGACATATCTTTGGCAAGATTTTTTTAAAGGAGAAGTACAGCTTGCTTTTATAACAGTTTAGTGAATCCATAGGAAAAAATGTATTAATCGCTACTAGTTATATTTGCATCATATTACCCCAAGTATCAAAAGCAGTTGCCAAGAAACAAAATATGAGGGTGGAATTGTATTCCTCCCTCAATGGCCATAGTGATAGTCCATGCTAGCAAGGGGTTGCCGGGACTTGTAATCCAAAGGTAATTATCCAAGCTTTATGTGTGGATATAGGATGTCCAGTGGATATTTATTTATCACATTTCTATACCATTCCTCTCAGGCCGAAGGCAACTCGGGGCAGTTTACACAAGGCAATCTCTGTCCTCCAATTAAAACACGACCAGAACAAACAAAACAATAACATATAACACAAAAATTAGCAATTAAAAACATACAATTACAGTTCTCAGCATCACGTTGAAATCACTTTCCGTCACGTCGTCGTCATTCCATATATCTAATTAAACCGTTATATTTCATCAGCAAATGCCTGCTCAAACAGCCAGGTCTTGATAGTAGGTATGTGGATCCTAAACTATATAGACATTCAGTGGTTATGATAAGCATTTTTTGTTTCATCAGAACTACCCCATGCAATGTATTTTTAAGCCTTAGTGTTTTGGCCATGTAATACAAAACAAACCAAAACGTATTAAACCCACATTTTTGGATTATTGTACAAATTCTTGAGGAAAGTGGGATTCAATAAGTTATAGGATTTTTAAAGCAAATGTCCCTCACATTCCTCTAACAAATTTTCCAATTAATGCTCCCATGTTGTTGAAGCCTCACACTAAAAAAAACAGTCTCTGTCTGTTGTTCTTAATGGCAATAGGGAAATATATTTTAAGGGTGATTAGTCACTGAAGCAGATTTTAATATGATAGTCCCCCTCTCTTTGAGATGTTTTCTCACTTGTAAATGTGGCTTAATTTTGATATTACATATGCAAATAAGTATGAAGATAAATTGTATAATGGTGGTATATGAATTTCATATATAAATTTACCTTAATTATATATTTTGACATTTTGATAGTTTTATTGTGATGCTATGGTTTTGAAATTGTACCTTTATAAGAAAGGTTTTATCCTAAAAGGCAGTTTTAGGGTTCTCTTAAAGCACAATAATACATAATAATCTGATTATAGCCAATGGTTCACTAATGAAGTATCTGAACTAAATAATCAAAAGAAATGCATTCTTTGATATTTTACAAGTAGTTGCCAAAAAAGTTAAAATACATTTGGACAGATGTCATCTTCTCCATCAGCGATAAGTAATACTTTCACATTTCAAAAGTCAAAATTGCATCTTTGGGCAATACTGGGAGCAAAATGTATCAAAAAGATATTAAACTTTACTAAGTCTTTTATATTAGCAGTGCAAGTATGTTCCTTCACAATCTGATGTGCAGCCTTTATAAAATTCCTTTGGAAATATAGCACTAGATCAAGGTTTCTCAACTTGTGGGTCCCCAGGTGTTTTGGCCTACAGCTTCCAGAAATCCCAGCAGTTTACTAGTTGTTAGGATTTCTGGGAGTTGGAGGCCAAAACATCTGGGGACTCACAGGTTGAGAACCATGACACTAGAGAGAAGTTCTCCCACACAGGCCTGTCCCAGAAGATTAGGGCAGAGGGCCCTTCCACACATCCATAAAACTCAGAATATCAAGGCAGATAATCCACAAAATCTGCTTTTAACATATAATCCAGTTCAATGGGGATTTCATACAGCTGTGTGGGAGGGACCTTTGTGTGTTTCTCAACCATTACAGACTTCTGTATTCTTTCAAAGAAAGCCTCATGCTAATACAATGGGCCTCAAGTGGCCAGACCTTCTCTTCCAACAGGACGATCAACTTGCACTTGACGAAGTTGTAGCTAGCTACCTATATCCTCCAGCAAGAACCTAACTCAGCTGTTTGAAGTGACCACAACAGCTCAGTCGCCACCTGTATTCAATAGTCTTAAGTAGGCACTGAAACAGAACTCTCTCACATACACAAAAATCCATATCTAAACAGCCATGCAAAATGCTTCCTGGTCTTGCTTCTTGGTGAAGTGTTTGCTAGGTGTAGCCCGAGCAAGCCAGTGACACAGTAGAAAGCTTGTCCCTTAGACTTATGCCCAGGGAGAGTACATGGACGAAAACAAACATAAATCTCTCTCATATGCCTTAGAAAAAAGTCAGGGATAACAATAATATAATAACTATTTTTATATCCCACCTCCATCTCTTCAACAGGTCTTGGGGTGGTTTACATGGGGCAAAGCCCAGTCAACAATTAAAGCATAGCATGTAGAAAATACAATAATCAGTATAAAAACAACACAAGGAGCATTATACAGCAATAAAACAAGCATCAGGAACAACCATCAATGGTATAATTCAAGTCTCATTGTAGGAGGATGGTCTGGTGCACAACAATTTAAAGGTAGGCCTAATGAGTAAAGTGCATAGGTGATAAAGCAGCAAATGGACATGATAATTTCAACTACATAAGTAAGAGTTTAGATAGGAAAGTGCTAAGGTGCAAGGACAAGACTTAGGTCATAGTTATGGCTAATTGTCCAGGGAATTGTCTAATCAAATGCACAACGCAACATTCATGTTTTAGTTCTTTATGAAACATGGGTAGGGAGGGTACTAGCCTAATCTCTCTGTGGAGGGAGTTCCAGAGCTGGGGTGCCACAACCAAGAAGAACCTTTCTCTTGTCCACACCAACTGCATCTGAGATGGGGGTAGAAGTGAGAGGAGAGCCTCCCTAGAAGATCTTAGAGATTGTGTGAACTTGTAGGGAAAGATGCGGTCCCGAAGATAGGCAGGTCCCAAGCTGTTTAGGGCTTTATAGGTAATAACTTGCACCTTGAATTGGAATCAGAAACTTATTGGCAGCCAGTGCAACTGTTTAAACAGGGGGGTTGACCACTCCCTGTACCTTGCTCCAGTTAGCTGCCTGGCCGCCAATCTTTGCACCAATTGTAGTTTATGAGCCATCTTCAGGGGCAGCCCCATGTAGAGTGCATTACAGTAATCCAACTTTGAGGTAACTAAGGCATGGACCACCACAGTCAAGGCAGGCTTCTTGAGGTATGGTCACAGCAACCCCCCAAAATAAGCTCACCTTCTGTTCTCTCGTAAGAGACTGAGCTCTAAATATTGAGGGTCCTTCCAGACAGGCCAAAAATCTGAGAGGAATTGGGATTTTAAATCCCACTTTCCCTCATAATTGAAGCCACACAGCTGGCTCAAACCCCACACTTTTGAACGGGCGTTGCCCTGATACTCACCCATGCTGATCCAAGATCAGCAGGAGAAGGAACGGGCACTGCCAGCCTCTTCCTCCCTTTCACCCATTTTCCTCGCAACTTATCGGATGAAGGCTCCAACGCAGTCCTGAAGCATTTCTCCTCCCCCCTCCCTTGGAAGAGCTAAAGAGGTATTTGGGGAGGGAAGTGGGGATTCCTCCTTCAAGGTCCTCTATTGGTTCTTCCAGGGAGGTGGAAGAGGGGAATCAGGATCTTCCCTGAACGTCTGGATCTCTACCTCCAGAGGTCTGAGGTCTGTGGGAAAAGACTCCTAGGATTATCTTCTGTGATCCCAGTTCATGTTTCCACAGCAACCCCTCCTCCCCAGGCTCAGGTAGCCTGGAGAAGAGGGATGACACCACCAGCCTCCCCCTCCATGCCCCTCCTCCCCATTTTCCTCTTAACTTACGAGAGGAAGGCTTTGATGCAGGCCTGAAGCCTTTTTTAACAGGTGTTTTTTAAACCTGGATTAAACTGAGTAACTCCAGTTTGAAACAGATTAGCTGGAAATGTCATATGGATGCCTCAGGCTAATCTGGGTTTTTTAGCCTAAGTTTTAGGGCTGTGTAGGCTACTTTTACTTTTTCTCTCTTGAACCCCATTTCCCTTTGTGGTCACTTGCCTTCCATGCTGGTATCCATTGTATAGATGTAAGCTTTTTTACTCCATAAACATCAGAACAAAGGAATGGTTGCAGAGAGTTCTAATGTGAATTGCTTTCCAATTGTGCTTCAATTTATCTACCTGTGTGGCCATGGTTCTATTTGTTTACAGAACCAAAACACTGCATGGCTATCTGATACAGACGTACAAGAAAAACCACAACAGGGTGAACAATAACAAAATCGATAAGTCAATACAATCTAGGGTTTGAATTCCCTATATGTATTTTCAATATATATTGTATTGACTTATCGATTTTGTTATTGTTCACCCTGTTGTGGTTTTTCTTCTACTTGTTTACAGCTCATGAGCTGTTTTGGGATATAAAAATGTGCACATGTGCTGGAGTACTCCACACCAACATATAGGTATGAAGCCACATATTTTTCTTGAGTGCAGGGATATACAGTGATGCAAATATGTGTTTTTCAGCCAAAATCTGAAAAACACATTAAGCGGACCTTTTTAACCTGTGTTTTTGTCTGTTAATGCAATCCAGAGCACATTTTTGCAACCCTCATTTATCCAGGGTTGTTGGGTTTTTTTTTTTTTGCATCTTAGGGCCTGTGTAGAAGGGCCTTTCACTCATAACCCCTTTCAGCTAGATAAATTTTATGCTGCTCAGGGAATATTGGTAAATAAAATAGGGATAAAAATCAAACATGCATATATAACAAATTAGCATTTGCAAGGCTTGTTAAACAGACTGAGTTCCATTTTTATGCAGTACAGGTGAAACGTCTTCTGCAGAGTTCACTACAAACACTGCACAACAGATTTATGTAAATGTCTAAAACAGCCATTAGGTGATGATCAGAAAACTTTCATTGTTGCCAGTTATTTTTGAGATCCCAACATTGAGCAAAAGGATTGTGACGCACAATTTAAGAAGCAGTGTCTTACATCATATGTTCAGGGGATCACACTGCCAAAAGGAATTAAAAAACCCCTCTCCCCACAAGCCTTTTTAAAAAATCCAGGAATCAGATTATCTTCTGCTTTCTCTTCAGAGATTGAGTTTGAAAGGCTGAGGTAAAGTTATATATAAGCAGTGGCTATATCACATCCAAAGGAATCACTATCTTATCAGAAGTGACATTCCCTAAGACAAAGAACCTTATCACATTAACCTATGGATCTGCCACGCAACGCCTGACTTATTCTTGGCCCCATCTTACAGGGGGAGGTGTCTGCTGCCTACCTTCCCCGCATTGTTGCAAATGCAACATGGGAAGCCTCCAGCATTAGCTGCCATGGCAGCGTACACCAGTTCCTCTCTCATTTTGCCATGGAACCCCACAGGAAGTAGATGTATGTTGTGGGTTGGGCTCTGTGGCAAAAAGGGGAAAGGAAACCTGCATACGATGGGCAAATCAGCCCTTATGATGAGGTTGTATGTGCTCAGGGAGTGTATGTGGCTAAATATAAACGCACACGGCATAAGTCTTTAAAAAGCCAGAAAAGCTGTGCAGTGGCTTTCTCTTTTGCACCTTCTGGTTCAGTGCCTGTTATTAATCATATGCTAGCATTATTTCCACGGCACATGATCATTGCATTAGAATTGTTATGAATAATGGAAAGCACTGACCCCCCCACAAGTGTGTAGATTTGTGTTATGTATGTATGTGATTACCTTTTTCATGTTTATTGCAAACCGATTTCATTTTCAGCCAAATAAATGGCTGCAAATGATTAACTACATTACAGTTTATGCTTCAGATTAGCAGCAGTACTTATCTTTTTTCTGTTTGTTGCAGTCTGAGCGAAGAGGGTGAGGTATATTGACTGGTGGCTCGAAAACATCAATAATATTTCTTTTGGCAGAGTGTGTGCATGTGCATTTGTATTACAGATTTTATAAAGCTTCTACTATCTCCTTGGTTTTGAAAATCCTGTTTTCTTCAGTACAAAAGTCAAATTTATGCCCTAAGGTAGCCTTACTGCTAGGAAATTATATGAACAAGATTTTAAAAACCATTTTCACAACTTCCTTTGTGACCACCAGAGAATGTGACCATTTCTTGACCATTCCTGGGTTTTGACTTTTTGCTGTGGGCATTTGGCAAAGGCAGTGCTGTTAATTCTTCGCTGTCACTTTTTTGACATTGACTTCAAGAAACATCTAACAAATGCCAAATCCTTTGTTTTATCTCAGCTGCAAAACAGTAAATTGGAGGCACCTGTGCTGTTCTTGTATTTTGTCAGAGCTTCTGTTATAAATCAGCAAGGATGTAACTATGGAAATTCTTACAAGGAAATTTGTGGGTTAGGAGGGGGATATTTTATTTTCTCTATGGGCCCTTCAAGACAGGCCTAAATTAGCGGACCTTGGAGGATGGATTACTCATAGGAAAAGGGCCCTTACTAATGTGCTATATTAACTATATTGCTTTCTTTTTCTTTTTAATGGATGTTTTAAACTTGCTTTATAATTTTGATGATTTGATTATATTTAAACTGTTTTAAAGGACCACCAGAACATAGTTATACATGAATGAGCTGTAACCACATTAACAGGAGTATAACATCCAGTTTGAGGGAAGTAATAGTACTGCTCTGCTTTGGCCAGACCTCACCTGGAATGCTGTATCCAATCCTGGCCATCACAGTCCAAGATATTAATCTGTTGGAGCAAAATTGTTTTCTGCTGCTCCAGAGATTGGAATATAAACCAAGTTACAAGAACAAATTTCCACCTAAACATTAGGAAGAACTTGAGTGTAAGAGTGTTAACAGTGGAATGGATTTCCTTGGAAGATGGTAGAATCTCCTTCTTTGGAAGACTTTAATCAGAGCTTGGATGACCATCTGTCATTAGTGCTTTGATTATATATTTTTGCCTAGTGAAGGTTAGGACTAGATAGCCCTTGTGATTTTTCCAACTTGAAGATTCAGTGATTCTAAGATTTGAACACAGGTGATTGGGATGATAAACCTCGGCTTAAATCCAGAATGCCCCTGCCTTCCTTCAACTCACTTTATGCAGCTCTCAATTGTTACTCTAAAGTCATCCCCTTGGGGTAGATTTTAAAGACATACAGAAGGGATGTACGACAAAGGGGAGAGCACCTATCCACTTCTGTTGATCTAATGGTTTCACCAGCAGAAGTTGTGCATTTGGATCTTGTCCTAAGAATTCCCTATAAAGGGCAATTTGTATACTTGGAATCCAAATAGCTGGTGCTTCTTTCTTTCCTATTGAACTTTTAGTGGTAATTCCTTAGTCACTGATAATTAGTTATGGTTCTTCTTCTCTCCCCCCCCCCCAGACTGTCAGGTTCTGTAGTCTGGGTTATGTGGCCTCTACTTAATAGATAAGCCTGGGCTGGGAGGCTGCAAGTTCCAGAATTAGGGACTAATTAAGTTCCTGGACACGAATCACTTCACAAGCTCCACTTAGAGGATTTGTCTAATTGACTGAAGAAATAGTTTGAAGTGGAAGAACATTTCTTTTCATTAGTGTTCAAGTGAAGTGCAAATTATAGAACTTCGGAGCCTCCATATTTTCTAAAGATAAAAGCTGCAAAGAATTGGGGAAGTACTGAGAAATAGAGTTTTGTTTTCAAATTAGGAACAAATGTGTCGCTCTCTATGTAGTCATTCAGAGAAAGTTTGGACACTTTTCTGCATGAATTATAAGAAAGAAACCGATGACTGGTTTAGTTGGTATAGGCATCCCTAGAATTTTTTTCCTTTTTTCCAAAAGCATAGACTCAGTGGTTGGAAAAAACCCCCCAGACATTTACTCATAGTTGTGAGGTGGATTGTGACTATTGTGACTACAAATACGAATGAGTTATAAAAATTACAAATATTTAAAGTGCTATTCTGGTGTGTAGACAAGTATCTACCTCCTAAATTCAGTTAATTTAGGTGGGTTCATTTTTTTAGTATCCATGATGGATACACAATGCTTACATATATTCTTGTCCATCATAGAATCCATGAGTTTTCATATCAAATGACTTTTCGAGAAATGTTTTTTTGCAGAAAGATCATTTGTGTGGGCAATAAACATATACCAGCAAGAGCAGCATATTTTAACATAACTACTCAATTCTTCTTACTAATTTACATCTCAGTTCTAATTACATGAAAATCCAAAACACAAACATATAAATAAATTAGACCTAAAAGAGGATTTGTTGCTTTCTTTTTGTTGGTTTCTCTATAGTTTCACATTTTGCACGGTTGAGTATTATAAAAACATTCAGAAAAAAGGATGGTAAAATGCAAAGAAAGAAAGAAAGAAAGGGAATGGAGAAATAGAATAAGAAAGCACATAAACTTAAATTCCCATAATTTCTCCTGAGAAGAGAAAACTTTTGAAATTTTTCATTCTTTGTGGAATGAAAGAAATGAAGATTTTATAACCTTGGTGCCTTTGCATGTTGTTGTATGTGAGGAATTCCTACTAATTACTAATTGAACATGACAGCAAAAGGTTGGTAGAGCCCTTAGAGGAGGCTTCAAGTGGAATATGTAAATATCCCTTGGTGTTACAACCTCCCTGCACATGAATATGTAACATGTCAGGAAGAATACGTTTTCCTTTGTCCCATAAGTGCGAAGTATTTGATATGTGGGAATCATTATGTTTGGCATCACTACTTGTGATCTGAAATGGTATAGTCTTCATGAAGTCTTTATCATAAATTTTATGTAATGTGAAAGACAATCTTTTAGTCTTCTCTTCAGTTGCAATATAATACATCCACCAGTGTGCATATAGGCTTTCATTTGATTAAAAGTCAAAGGGTACATTAAATTTAGAGTTATTACTGTATCATTTGTAGAAGTCTCTCAGGTCTCCTCTATTCCATTCTTTTCTTTGTGGAATTCAATTTCAAGTAACATTTAATTTGAAACAGAAAGGGGGGTATAGTGGAATTTTCTTTATTATTCTCAGCAAGGCAACTCAATATGAAATAAATTGAGTGGTATTTTAAATTGGGTGGTATTTTGAAAATTTGAACCAGCATGGTGTACTGCTTTGAGCATTGAAGTATGATTCTAGAGACCATGATTTGACTTCCTGCTTGGCCAAGGAAATCCACTAGGTGACCTTGGGCATATCACACTATTGTAGCCTCAGAGGAAGGCAAAAGCAAACCACCTTTGAAGAATTTTTATCAAGCAAACCCTCTGATAAGTTCACCTCAGCTTCACCATAAGTCAGAGGGTACACAACGAAATAATTTTTGAATGCAACCAATAAACACACAAATGCTTCTCTTGAGAAGACTAACGAATGGGCAAAGTCAGTGATGTTCTTCTGTTTGAGCAGCCTCTCCCACCTCCAAGATCTGCCCTGCAAAGTTGGGGTGCCTACCTTAGTATGTTGGAGAACCACAGAGGTCACAAGTTGGGAGGAATGAGGAAGAAAAGCCTCACAGGCCAACAAAGTTTTCTGCATTGCTGAGTGATCTAGGTTTCCCATTAACTGCAGGTGTGAACAATCATTAAATGTCGTATCCAACAAGTCATTGTATGCACTGAGATACACATATCTAGAATTGATACTGCATCTCAGCAACAGGGTCATATAAAAGTGCAATAGTTATTGAATCAATAAAATTCCTAGGACGTTTTCCCACCAGTGTGATAGAACGGTGATTATTCCTCTGATCTGCTCCTGCAGAATTCAGGGAAATGTAGTTTAGGAAAGCCAAGGACATCTAGCTGAGAATCCCAAAGGCTCTGCCCAGAACTACATTTCCCAGAATTCTGCAACTCGGACAATTGGCAGATGATAGCTTCTGTTCTATAACATTGGTGGTGAAACATCTCTAGTTCTTCTTAACATGTATCCATTTTCTTTCTGTCCAAACATAAAATGTGTAGCATGCACCGAAAACTTGCCAGCTCTGTTACTTTTCATGCTGTGATAATTATCAGTATAAAAACACTGTTTAGGTGGTAATCTTCTACATTTCCGTACTAGCTATTCCACAATGTTCTCCTGAAATCTTTTATTGAGGAATGTCCACCCACAGAAAACTCTTCTTGTCTAATGCAAAATTTCTAGGAGAAGGTGGAACATCATGTGTTTTCTTGCCATGACATTTTCCCCAGGTAGTTTGACAAGCATTGACAACAATTTCCTCAGTCCCATGTGTGAAAGAGACTAGCTTTCCATACCAAAACAATTTGATCCATCTGCTATACATAGCATTATTATAATCAGTTTTCTTCAAGTACTGTGAATAAAGAAGACTTCAATGAATTTAAATTACTATGGACATGCACATTTCATTATTACTAAAATAATTTTGCAAGAACAAAATGATTTGATAAAGCCAGTAGGTTTCATTACATGATCCATTTTAAACGTTAATCTTGGCTTACAAACGAATTAATGGATTTACTTCTACAATTTGCAGGAAAAATTTGATTCTATGCTTCCAGTGGATGTTTGGAAAAAAATCTGCATATTTTTCACTAAACGCATGAAGAAGGTGGAAATTTCTCTCCCCCCCCCCCCCTCTCTATATATGAATGAGAGAAGAAGGTAGAAATTTTCCATCAGGAGTACAGCACTGTATTTGTATTACATTATACTGAACATGTGCTCATTTCCCATGGAAGTCATTGCTTTTGAGTGATAGGCATATATTTCATGGGAGGATCAAATAATGCAAATATTGTCTTCTTTATAATCCTTGCAAGAACTGCTATTGTGCAGTTTAACTGCTTGGATCAATAATATGAAGGTCAGCAACTGTATTTTGTGGGTGTGCTGGATTGCTACACAAGATCATGAAATGTTGTATATAGAATGCTGCAGCATGTTAGGAATGCCATTCACTATTGTAGAACTTACATTACCAAATCATAATTATCTGAATTATTCCTTTTATGGCAGAAATTTGATTTTTTTTAAAAAAATTCAAAAAACCCCTTTTCAACCTTTTTAAAGAAAACATTGAAAGCTTTTGATAGTGTTAAGGTGTAAATATAATTTTCTAGCATGCTGATCTACAAAACTAAACAGCTTGTGTTTTGCCATTTACATGTAGTGAGCTAGGTCAAAAAGCTCTTCCATCCACCGCCTAGGCTTATTTTATTGTAGTTTTTATGCCAAGTTAAGAAATCATCTGCTGGCCATATTCCTGGACAGGGTTTCTTGTTACTTGTTACTAGGAATTTTTAAAAATGCTCCAAAGCCATTCTGGAAAAAACTAAATGGGTCCTGGCACCCTTTTGGTTGGATAGCTGACAAACATGGGAACATTTTGTGAATGTTTATGCTCTACATTAAGTCTGAATGTTTCTGAAATCACAGTGTGGAAGATGCTTAGGGGCTTAAATGTTTTCCAATTTGATCAGTGTTTTGAAAATATGCTGATACTTTGAAGTAACTTGTCTCTATGAACTTCGTTCTACCACATGAATGTTTTATCAGATATTTGTTCCTTGTGTGATAACATTTATTGCAGGCTTGACATTAATTTAGATCTTGGAATGAAAGCATTACAAGTATAACAGGTTCTTTGTGTGTGTGTGTGTGTGTGTGTGTGTGTGTGTAACAGATTGATTTTGCAAAAAATGTGATTATTGAAAACATTGTATGCTTTTCCATACTTACGACTTATATTTGTACCACTCTTGTAGCAATTTCAAATACAGTATTCAAAAGAATATTACCAAATTCACTTTCTTCCTTTTTGCTGTGGATTTTTCCCAAAAAGGATTGGCAATGTAACATGAAGTATCATGAATTATTAGAAATATATATACTCAGTCACAGGTTAACATAGGAGAGATGACTGAGCAACTTTGGGTTAAGAGAATATTCTCTGAATAGATCTATGGACCCTATAAACACCCTTATTACATATAGTGGATTCTAATAATTTCTAAGCATCATTCAGTGCTGACTGAATCTAGAAGACCAGGAACAAGTATAGGATATCCTAAGTACATCACAGCTTTAATGTGACAGGCTGGAGATACGTATTTCTTTGTACCAAATAAATCCTGCTAGTGCATTGACAATCTGTTTCTCTGCAAGGATTACACACAACATCTTCATTGCTGCTCCTTCTCTTCCTCACATATTGAGCAGATAAAGCTTTTTAAGACTTTAACTGAAAAAGTCCTACAAATTGAAAATCAATATTAGTAAGGTACAACAGTCCCCAAAGCCATTGTGTGTTGATGAAACTCTAATTTGATGATGAAACTGTAATCATCCTTTACCTTAGTAGTAGAAGGATTATACCAGTATGTCTTTGTGTTTTATAGAATTGTATTAGGAATGCTATTATAAGATCAGTGGAAAATCTGAACACTGTAATTGTGAACAGTAAACTTTTAGTAAGATATTATTTTGTATTTACATTAATTTTGTTATATTTTGTAATCAAAATATTATATTGCAACATGATACAAATGTAGGTCTGTACCAGAATTTTAGATTAATGTATTTAGTAGGCATGGTTTAGAACCCAAAAATAGGGAATCAAAAATCTAATGGGGGGGGGGGGGATATTTTTTGATTGGTAATTGAAAGACTTACAAAAAAAAATTCCAAAAATTTCTAAAATGTAACGTAATTACTAACGAAATTCATTAGTAGTTCATATGCCAGCGCATGCGCATTCAGATGGTTTTGGCCTTACAACTCCCAGAAATCCTAACAGCTGGTAAATTGGCTGGGATTTCTGGGAGTTGTAGGCCAAAAACTGGGATAAATCACACTGAATTCTAGATGGGACTCTCCAAATAGGAAGGAGGGGAGGGAAGGAGGGAGGGAGGGGTATTCTATTCTTGGAAGCAGCAAAAAGGAGGAGGAGCCCCCTCGCTCCTCGCTGCCTCTCTCTCACCCCGATCCTGAGGGAGCGAGGGCCAAAGTTTGCCCAAGCTGAGAGGAAAAGGAAGAGGCCTGAGGCTGTGAGGAATGGTCGGAGTTGAAGTCCAAAACACCTGGAGGGCTGAAGTTGGCCCGTCATGAAGCCTCTTCAAGGCTTTAGATCCTGGCAGGCAGGAGGGGCAGGAAGGGCCCGTCCACTCCTCCTCCCCTGCCAGGATCTAAAGCGCATCAAGGCTTGGCATGCTTTAGATCCTGTGAGAAACCAACCTAATGTATAATAGAATGAATGCTAGCTTATAGAGTAAGTGCCTAAATATTATAAGTAATCCAACTGGTCATATACCTACATTCCATGCACATGCAATAATACAGCAGTAATAACAATGGGTATAAGAAGAGGTAAAATTCAAACCGAAGTATTCTGACTCTGGTCCCTCCTCAGCGGTGCAAACGGGCTCTTCTCTATGAGCCCGGGATTCTGCAGCAAATCCTCCCCAAAGAATATGTATGTGCACGCAGGCAGCAAACGCTGTGCCGGGCTTTTTTCCGGGAGAGGCTGCCTCCGGGCTCATAGAGAATAACCGTTTGCAGTTTGCACCGCTTGAGGAGGGACCAGAGTCAGAATACTTCGGTTTTGAATTTTACCTCTTCTTATACCCATTGTTATTATTGCTGTATTATTGCATGTGCATGGAATGTAGGTATATGACCAGTTGGATTACTTATCTATTAGGCACTTACTCTATAAGTTAGCATTCATTCTATTATACATTAGGTTGGTTTCTCATGTGTTGTATGCAACTACCCCAATACTCTTTGATGCTTTAAATCCTGGCAGGCAGGAGGGGCAGGGAAGCCTGGAAAAATGTAAACAGAGAGGTTTACTCAAGAGTAAATCCACAAAGGAGGGCACTTCATCCAAAGTGCCCTCTTTGGATTTACTCATGATTAAACCTCTCTGTTTCCTACCTTTGCAGATTTAATTCTGAGTAAACCTCTCTGTTTACATTTTTCCAGGCTTCCAGACGAAAGAAGGAGCGAGTTCAGTGATTGCCTTGCCATAATACTAATTGGCAAGGGAGGCGGGAGGGTGGTGAGAGAGAAGGAGGGGTGCCCCCTTACGACCTAATTACGATACTTAAGAAAATCCTGGCCCCAGTTCTATAAAGAAAGTCCACTTCCTGGTTGGCGTTCCAGATGCGGAAATACTCAAAAGTAGCATTTTTACGAATCCCTTCCGAATCATTTAATTTTCATAACTTTTTTCTCATGCCTAGTATTTAGGGGTCCTTTTGGAGCAAAAAAAGCAGACAGATTTTAAATGTTGATCCACTAGAACCACAACATAGAACCTATGAGAAAAAAGGCTGGAAATATGTCTGATATGGAATAAATAAATAAATATTTAATATAAATTCCATTTGAAAAGTTGCATGGAATGATCCCATCCTCATTCTATTAATTGCCAGCATTGTAGAACCTGAAATAATTTTCTCACAAAGCAGCATATTTTTATTTATTTATTCATTGAAATAAATATACATTTGTGTTTGTTGCGTACAGTGCAATATTTTCCAGGTATTCGTGTCCCATAATAATTTCTCAGATAGTATCATTTCTTTAAGGGGTCATTGTCTTCTATTTGGATAATACATATAAAGGCAGCATCAGCTCTAAATTAGTATCTGCTTTCTCCTTGTCTACAGTCTTATAGGATCCCCTATGTACATTTTTAGTTAATTTTACATAGAGATGTTGAATCACTTGTGGTCATTCAATAATAAAGTTCTCTAATAGTTCCTCCTAAGAGTACAGTTATTTTGTCCATTATTAGCAAATCTGTAATGTATTTTTCCCATTCTTCTAAGTGAGATACCACTGAGGTTTTCCAATTTCTATCATATACTGTTTGGGCAACCAATGTCATAAAACACACACACACACACCCAAAGAAATTCCTTTCTAGTTCCTCATTTATTTTAAATGCATTTATTTTAAAGGCATCAAGGTGACCAGTGCTGTCTCTGTCCCATAACCAGGCCTGAAACCAAACTGAAATGCATCGAGAACTGTAGTTGTCCAGTACAGAGGGGTCTAGGGAAGATTCTCCTTGAGGCCTTCAGGGACCCTGTCCTGATGTAAGGAGACATTAATCATTTCCCTGACCCACTCCACCGGTTCAGCTCTGGCTTGTTTTATGGACCAGAGCAAATCCAAGTGATCTTATCTGCAAAATGGTGGGCAAGTTGCTCACAGCGTGCTGTTGTATGGCCAACATTCTCTTTTGGGCTAGGTTGGATTAGGCCTTTATCCACCCAAAACAGCTCTGCTGGACAATTTTGTGCTGTAGAAATATTACTTGTATAATATGATCTTTTTGCTGCTTTTTTGTCCCTCCATATATCTTCAGGTGCATTTTGCTTGGTTTTGGTTGGAATCACTCTGAGTTCTCTGCCACTGTCAATTGGATCTATGTCTCACATGTTTAATCACTGCTAGCTCTTTAGTGAACCAAGGGACTAGTTTAGGTCCACTTCGTGAGAACTGATGCTTCGGAACAGTCATGTCTACCATCATTTCCCCATTCCAGAAATCGACCAGAGTTCAACAGGATAACCTGTTCTTGAGGAAAACATTAGTTATGTGTTTATGCCGGTGTCTGGTGCCAGTGGATGGCTCTCTTTCCCCCATTCGGTGTTTCACTTTTATATAAAGGTGGGTTAATTAGAGCAGTGTTTCCCAACCAGTGTGCCAGGGCACACTAGTGTGCCGTGAGCGATCATCAGGTGTGCCGTGGAAAATTGAAACCTCCAGGAAGGGGGGAGGGGGGGAGAGTCTAGTGTGTTGAAGTATAAAAACCCTAAGAAACCTACCTCGATAAAGGCACAAAATTACAAACACCCCCCTCCCCACCCGTTGTCTACTTGGTCTCTCCCTCTTTATTTCCCCTGAACTCCATCTGCGTTCATATTTGTGTATATTGAGTATTCATGCCAAGTTTGGTCCTGATCCAACATTGTTTGAATCCACAGTGCTCTCTGGATATAGGTGAACTACAACTCCAAAACTCAAGGTCAATGCCCACCAAACTCTTATAGCATTTTCTCTTGGTTATGGGAGTTCTGTGTGGGAAGTTTGTGTCTTTCTGCCATTCCTGTCAGGATATTTATGTTGAGTTCATCGAAACAGGTCCAGGTTTCACACTGAGTGTATAAATACATTTTAAAACCATATTAACTATATGTATTACTGTGTTAGAGTGTCATTTTGTGTCATTTTGGTTGGTGGTGTGCCCCAGGATTTTGCAAATGTAAAAAGTGTGCTGCGGCTCAAAAAAGGTTGGGAAACACTGAATTAGAGGAAAGGAGTAGTTATGGGAAAGTGTAAAAAATAGGTTCTGTTTCTGTCCAAGAATAAGCTTCTAATTGAATTGAAAAACATTGAAATGATGGTTAGCAGACCTTATTATGAATGCCTCTTATTTTTTTCATGAGGAGAGAGTTGAGCATCCAATCTATTTGATTAGGACACATTTGTTTATAGGAGAAGGTAAACAAAGTTTGATGACATGATGATGGGTACTTAATTCCTTATAATTAATTGCCTAAATATGTCCTGTTTTCTAAAGTCATTTATTTCTTCTATTATATAATTATATCTCCTAATGATATAATTTGACATAGAAAGTGTGCATATGCTGAATTTAACACTTCTAGATGTCTAAAAGCTTGTAGCTTACAGTTATTAACATAACTGGTCTCTTTATTTAGTTGTCTGTTCAAGTCCTTACTTCATCACAATTTACTTTGAACAAGCATTAATTGGAGGGGTAAAACTGCAAGTAACATACCAGCAGAAATATCTTACTCTACACATTTTTTGTATTTTAAAATCTTATTTTATGTACAAGCTTGAAATACATTATAAAATGTATAAGCCAGTAGTATATTGCAGCTGCCTCCATAAATATTAAGTAATAAATTAATACTCTTAAATATAAGAAGAGTAGGGAGATGTTACTTCAGGCCTACTGCTACTGATGTAATAATTCTACATCCATTTTCATGGCAGGCACAATGTTGAGAGCGTGTATATTATGTGGGCTTCTAGTGGGACATAGAGATGCCTTCCATTTGCATTCTGTGCATTCTGATTTACTTGCCACCATGTATTTATTTACTTTATTTACTATATTTCTACCCCGCCCTTCTCAACCCCCTATCTGAAAACATATAGTGAGGAATGAAATTGCGGTGGTGATCAAGAGGTGGAAGTAGAAGTGCATTGCAGCTATCCAGACAATAATTGGTATAGATACAATTGTCCCCTTTCTCCAGTAAAAAGTAGGGGTTTGCAATTTGGCAAAAAAAATCATTTTCAGTGTCCAGTTTTCAGCTGTCTCCCTGTTTCGTTTTTATGGAGCTTTCCAAATTCAGGCAGAGTTTCTGTTTTCATGCTGAAAACATTTGTTCCATTACAGCAAAGGGGTAAACTTTAGGGGTTCATTTCTCCATCATTTTTAGGCTTATCAGCATGAAACTCACATCACTTGTAGGCCACATTTACTTCTACAAGCCTGCCAACTTTTAGAACATTTTATCTATCCACTATTTTTTTTAAAAAAACCCATAATATTATTTTAAAAACCACAAGAAGGGGTTCTGGGAATTGAAGTCCCAAGCACATGCCACAAGAGGGGAGGAGAATGGACACAGTCAGCCAGGCCTCTGACTGTCTGAGAAAGAAAGTGAGAAACACATAGAGAAAAACCTCAACCCCCACCATGCCTCAAAAGGGAGCAGAAGGTTGCTTCAATGCTTGCATAGCTTTGGGAGAGAACACAAGGCTCCTTCAGTGCTTTGCATAGCACAAAGTACTGCTGGGAAACTGTGTTCCCATTTGCCTCAAGTAGGCGCTGGCGCGGGGGGGGGGGGGGGTGTGCTTTGGAAAGGGATAGAGGAGGCCTTCAGGGAAGAAAATAAAGGGAGAACAGCTTTTTCCTGATTAGCGAGGCTGTTCTGCCCATTCGCCACCACATCAGCCTCAGGTAGAATGAATGCAGCTTGCTCAGCCTCATTAGTTCCTATTAGCCCCCATTAGCTGAAAAGATCCAGGTGTTGTGATCTGTTCTGGCTAAGGCTTCAGCTGCCCCCTGACTGGCTCATTTTCGGCAGTCAAATCTTCTGAATCACCCAGAGCCAGTTTTCAAAAGCAGAGATGTGCACAGCCCTAGTAGAAAGGGAATTTTTACTTTCATATTTCTAGAGTATTGTGTTTTGTCAATGCAAATATGGGTTTGAGATCTCAGAATCTCATGAAAAAACACAGGCAATTAAAAATAAGGCAGTGCTGAGACTTTAAGCTTGAAATATTACCCACTGGGTACACATTGCAGAATTTATTGCCTGGAAATCTTAAAAGATTTCAAGATGGAAAGAACTAAACTGTGAAAAAGTTAATAATACAAAAAACCTTTTAACTAGAAATTAAATTAGATACTGGACTTGAAGCTGCTCTTATTTAAAGCAAGTGAGAGATTTACTGATGTTGTCAAAAGAAAGCAGGAAAAGGCCAACTGAAGCTAGACTGCACCAGTAATGAATTACACAAAATGGACAGGGACCATCTCTTACATCTAATAACATGCACATTTATAGTCTGCTGGTAAGTAGTCTGAACTGGCAACAAGTTCACTCCATCTAACAGAACAAAATAGTGAAACCTCAACTATGAATAATTTATGGGCCCAATGAAGTATTCTGAATGTAAACTAAGCAAACCTGTTTTCAATTTTATGCACACTTACTTTAAAGTTTCACTGAAGTCTACGGTATGGAATTTTCTATTAAATTTAGGAGATGGATATGTTAGATGCCCCTTGTTATGTGTATAAAAATGGGATTTTTTTATAGATGTCATGTGGATTGAGAGGAGAGTTTACTATATTTTATGCAGGAACTTTGCACAATGCTTTAGAACTCATACATTTGTTATTGGATGTACTCCATGAGCTGATCAGTGTAGGAGATTCCACTAACATCCCTTTGCTACATTCTCAGTGTTCAGTTTTCTTTTATAGCTGCAGCACATTAGGACAATATCAGAATAAGTTCCATTGAATTTAGGAAGCTTCTATGAAGATGTGCATAGACTTGCACTGCTATCATATTTTCCCAGAAGAATACCCACAACTGTTCCTGTAGTAGGTGGTTT
This sequence comes from Anolis apletophallus, assembly GCA_030556195.1. Lineage (NCBI taxonomy): Eukaryota > Metazoa > Chordata > Lepidosauria > Squamata > Anolidae > Anolis > Anolis apletophallus. Next base: position 41,514,790 of record JARBWK010000005.1, read on the forward strand.
AGATCCCACCAGACTCTGAATGTACGTGTTGTTAGGGGGTTAGTAAATGTTGATTATCCCTTATTCAAAACTCTTGAGAACACAAGTGTTTTGGATATTGATTCTTTTCAGATTTTGAATTCTTGTATTTGGATATATGTGTATAATGAGGTATCTTGGAGATGGGGGCCAAGTCTAAACACAAAGTTCATGTATGTGTCATGTACACCTTAAATAAACAAAATTTTAAGTAATTATGTGTATGAACCAAAGTTTGTGCCCATTGAACCATTAGAAAGCAAAACTGTCACTATTTCAGCCACCCATGAGGACAATTTAAGGTTTTGGTGTATTTTAAATTTCATATGACCTACATGTGGGGTAAAGAGATAACTCACTGTTTACCCCACATGTAGGTCATAACTATGTGTGTGTATGTGTGTGTGTGTGTGTGTGTGTGTGTTTAAAAGCACTGGGTTGAAGATTGTTCAGCAGCTGCACTAATCAGTCTTCTTGAAAACTACCAATTAATTCCTCCTGAGTATTACTACTAATATTTATTTCTATACTGCTTTTTTTCTCTTAAAGAGATTAAAAGTGGTGAGCAGTAGTAAAAGCAATATCATACAGAATTTAAAACCTAAGGACTACAAACATAAAAATAAAATTAAAAGTACTATCTGAAAATTTAGAGACGAGGCACATCCACTGAGAAGGCCCTCTCTTGCATTCCCACAACCCACCAACCTTTCTTGCGATGGTGATGGGACCAAAAAAAGGGCTAGTTATTTCATTCACAAATTTTCAGATATTTGTTTTGATTTTGTTCTAAGTTCCACTAGTCCTTCATCACATAACATTGGTTCTGTTGTACCTTTTAACAGTTCAGGTTTTTTTTAGTCTTCTTCCATCTACTTCTAGCTCACTTACATGCTTTAGAAAAGACTCAGCAATAAATATAGCATACATGCTCTGGTTTGATAGCATGACATCTATTTCTATTTGTGCCATCAATGTGACTTGTTTAAACAATTTGACTTGTTTAAAAAGGAACTCATTTCTAAAGTATTTGGTTTGTCGAATTTGTGAACACAGTGACTATCTGCAGATGCTGCATTACTTAAGACTATTTGCTAGGCAAATAGTCTGCTTTCTGTGAGTGACAGCTGTGTTACTGCAGCGAAGGTTTGCTACCTTCCTTTTACAAAAAATCAGAAGAACCACACAGTTGAGTAACTTAGTATGCAGTTTAAACAGAAGGAAAGAATAAGGGAGGGGGAATTTTAGTAGCACCTTTAAGACCAACTGGTTTTATTTTCTTCAGTGAGGTGTGAATAAGTTGGTAGAGGATGGCCTATAATGCACTTCAGTGATTGGCTGTGTGAAATAGTCTCTTCTCATTTCCATTGAATTGGAAGGCCAATTTTGCTGTTCAAATGTAATCACCACTGCTTTATAAAAATTTGGTTGCAGCTTATGACCAATATATACAATTGATATGCAAATAATATGAGTATGATAACAGACATATAGGATAGAGGTGATGAAATTATCTGTTGGATCTGCTCAAAGATGTTTAGTGCAGGATGCTTGGGTGATGCACAGTTTGGGGGTCATTCTAGAGTCCACTTTTAACCTGCAGGCCAAGGTGGTGGCAGTGACTAGATTGGCCTTCGCACAGTTAAAGCTTATGTGCCAACTGCACCTGTGCCTGGAGACATCAGACCTAGCCACGGTGGTACATACATTGGTTACATCCTGATTGGACTATTGCAACACACTCTAAAGAGGTCAGCCTTTTAAAAGCATCCAGAAATTAAAGTTTGTTCAAAGAGCGGTGGCCAGGCTTCTAACGAGAGCTGACCAGGGAGCATATCATGCCTATTCTGAGACAGCTCTATTGGTTTTCTGTCAATTTCTGAGCTCAATTCAAAGTGCTGGTTATCATCTATAAAGCTCTATATGGCTTTAGTCCAGTCTACTGGGAGCACTATGTCCCCCATCACATCTCAGGACGAGCACTTAGATCTTATGGGGAACAGGGGTGATTGAAGCATTAGGCGAATTACACATTTGCGTAGAGTGCCCATTCCCAAGGAGCGCAGGCCCAGGCAAGCCAAGTGCTCCTTCAGGAAGAAAGAGCACCTGGATATACCATGAGCATTGCCCGGGAAGGTAATAGAGGGCCCTCCCAAACCTTCTCGCACAGCGACGGTTAGCAAAACTTAGCACTGTGGCCTTGCTCCCAATGGAGAAGAGGCAGCAGCATGACAAGGGGAGCCACCATTTTGCCGCCACCTCCTCCGAGGGCCCAACTGCCCCCATCCTTCCTTGTCGACTCCGCCACCTCACCTCGACTTCACCTCAGGATGAGGAAGCACTGCCGCCAGGAGACATGGTGCGCCAGGAGGAGACGGGCAGGAGGAGGACCATGTATCCTGGTGGCGGCCATGGTGTGAAGTTCTACTAACCACCGCTGTGCAGGGAGGTCTGGGAGGGCCCTCTATCACCCTTCCAGGCAATGTTCATGGTATGAAATCCTGGACTTGCTTGCACAGCGGCAGTTTGCAGGCCTTCATGCCATGGCCTTGCTCTCGAGAGAGGCAGAGATACAAAAAGGCAGCTCGGAGGGGGTGAGGGGGAGTAGTGGAGGGCCCTTTGCTTGCCGCCCATGCATTTCTTTTTGCGCCCCTTTTGGTGCTTTGCTGGCCCCACAGTTCACAGAGAAGGAGAGGGAAGGCAGTAGGCCCTTTGCTCCCTCCCCCACTGCCTCTTTTGCTCCATTTTCAGTGTTCCATTGGCCCCGCAGCTGGCAGGGATGGGGGGGAGAGCAAAGGGCTCGCCTCCACCTCCCGCCCTCCCCACTGGCCACAGGGCCAATGGAGCACCAAAAGGGTGCAAAAATGGCAGCAGGGGAGGGGAATGGCCCACTGCCCCCCCCCATGTTCCCCGCAGGCTGTAGGGCCAGCGAAGCACCAAAAGCGGCATGAACAGCAATGCATGGGGGCAAACGAAGGGCCTTCTTCCGCTCCCCCGCATCATCCATGCAAGCTGTGGGAGCACAGAATGCAGGCATCAGAGCACCCTTTGCTTGCTGCCCCCCCCCATGCGTTCTAGTAATCAAAGGTACTTCAAATTTAAAGTAAGTTCTTCACACTACTATATACTGTTAAGTGTAACAGATTAAGGGGTTTGCAATACCTTCCATCGCATCATCTGTTGTCCATACTCCCCCAAACCCTTCCAGTATTTTCTGTTGGTCATGGGAGTTCTGTGTGCCAAGTTTGGTTCAATTCCATTGTTGGTGGAGTTCAGAATGCTCTTTGATTCTAGGTTAAGTATAAATCACAGCAACTACAACTCCCAAATGTCAATGCCTATTTTCCTAAAACTCCACCAGTGTTCAAATGTGCTATATTGAGTATTTGTGCTAAGTTTGGTCCAAATCCATAGCTGTTTGGGTTCAGAGTGCTCTCCAGATGTAGGTGAATTACATCTCCCCTAAATCACTGTCAATGCCTCCCAAATCCCTCCAGTATTTTTTCTTGGTCATGGCAGTACTGTGTGCTAAGTTTGGTCCAGATCTGTCATTCATGGGGGTCTTGGCTGTGGAAGTCAGAGCTGAATCAGGTGAAGGTACTGCAAATCCCATCATCCGTTCTCCATACTCCTCCAAATACATTGTTTTGTGATTAATCACTATGCTTTAATTATGTTCAATTTATGACAATGAAAATACACCCTGCCTATCAGATATTTACATTAAGACTCATAACAGTAGCAAATTACAGTTATGAAGTAGCAATAAAAAGAATGTTATGGTTAGGGGGCACAACAACATGCTGAACTGTATTAAGGGGTTGCGGCATTAGAAAGGTTGAGAAACACTGATACACACACACACACAAAGAGATTAGGAAGAGGGCAGGAAAAAAGGGTAAGAAGGAAGGAATGGGAATATATCATGGGCCAACTTCGGGCCTACATGTGTTTTAGACTTCAACTCCTACAATTCCAAACAGCAAATAGGAAGTCTAAAATACCTGGAGGGCCAAAATTTGTCCATGCCCCCATATATATATATATGTGTGTGTGTGTGTGTGTGTGTGTGTGATTGGTTGGGGGGGGGGGGTGTCACCAAAATACTGTTTGCTTAGACTTCAAAATTACCTAGGGCCGGCCCTGATGGGGAAACACGCATTGCCAAAAAAACTTCTACCAGTATGCATTACAAGAAAAAGATCCTGCTCTCTGGAACATCCTCCCAAAAGAGTGGCACCATTCCTACTTAGCTTTAGGAAAGGGGTATTCAATAAAGCTTTTGATTGATACATAGTGGGATCCTTGGGAATTTTAACCCTGTAAATAACTGAGGTCTCTCCAGTGATGTATGACTTTACCATGTTTTCATTGTTTACAAATTTTAACTGTTGGAATTTATATCTTTTTATGTTGTAAGCTGCCTTGAGTTTGCACATGGAGAAAGGCAGGGTACAAATATTCTAAATACATAAATAAATGTGGGTTTTTTTTACAGCTATCTTTGGGAAGGTGATAGCAATACCCTGTTCCTAAGCAAATTATCTTGATGTTATATATGAATGTGGACGTTCTTTGCCTTTAATATCCATGGATTGATGTTTCTTTAAGGCTTCTAATTAATAACAGGGGATTCCATAGTTTTTCTGTTCTGCCTTGAATCTTTCATTGATCAATGTTTATTTTTATTGTGAGAGATGGATGGAATCTGTATAGTTTTAGATTGCTTTAATCAGATAGATTATTCTAGCTCTGCCTCTCAGGATGTGGGTGCATAAATATGTAGACTATCAAAGCATAAATCTATTTCTTCAGGCATGTGGCATTAAAGGAATGTATATGAAACTTAATTCTCTCTGCTGTTATTTGCTTTGATCAAAAAAATTAAATTGTATTATATACTTTCAAAATATATACATGAACAGAGGGGCTATAAGTCCATGCTAGAGCAACTGAACTGCATGTAGAGGGTCCCATACAACCTCTGCCTCTTAGTAATATCTGTCCTGAGTGAGCAAACAAAAACTAGGTTAGTGATTACGGATTTTTGAAAATGTTATTCTTGAAAGAAATGTTTTTTCCCCCTTGATAACTATTCAAACTACTAGAGGATGAAATACTAGCGTTACTTTTGATCTAGGACATTTATTATGGTATGTAAGATCTAAAAAGCTTTAATTTATGGATCCTGCAGAAGTATATAATTATATAATATTAAGATCAAGAAGGGTAATATCTTGCCCAAGAGCATGAATAGCCATGCAGAAGTCAGCCATGAGTCATATTGCTGTCTCCTGTGGCTTTTCATTAATTTTGATTATATTTTCATTTTGACCAATTCCTGCTTGGGAGGCCAAATCTGCAAAGAAATAAATCGTTTAAAAAGTTTACTTATGGTCCTTCAATGCTCTTTGTTCCAGTATTTGCTCATTTGTTGGTCAGTTAATTTTTTCCATGAAAAATTGCACCTCAGATCAGATACCATATTTTGTAATCTGAAAAATTTCTTCTTCTAAAGTAGAATGCGGATTCATGGTAATATATCAAAATCCTACAGCTGCATGGAAATTTGGGGACAGCAAATATTTGTTCTAGTGAAATATTCCTCCATTGTGGCAATGAAGCTTTTCTGTGCCCGTTTTCATGAAGCAAATGAAGTTACATTAGTTATTCTATAGCCATAAAATAAGTAATCAAATATTGTGGCCATTTTGGCAAAGAAAAGGCCACTGTTTATGAGAGCTGAAAAATTAGCTCAGAACATGCCTCCTGAAGTTGCTTTCGTATGACAAATGACATTCACTTTGCATTGAAGATTATCAGTTATTTTTTCCACTTTGTGCTTAAATATGTAAAGCTGCAAAAAGACTATTTTTGCTTTAAGGATCCCTGGGCATTTTTGTGTCCTAATTTATCCCACATTTCCAATTAGGCCAGAAGTAGCTTGAAAAGTTGCATTTATTTTCTCATCTGTGTTTAGATGTAGGACAGAACAGAGCTGGAGAAGTTTCTTTTGAAACAGTTGCAGTTGTGATATCAAGGCCACCAAAGCAATAAGTGATAATTGCAGTCATTTTTGGTTTTCAAAAATAATTAAAAGACTTACATTTTAATTACTTTAAAACTAACAATTTAAGTTGCAAATTTTTAAATCTGAAGTGAAATTATACCTTACTAAGTTACACTTACAATATAAAATCATTATACCTACTTTATTACGGAAATTAACTCATAGCAGGTAGTTCAATATTAGCAGTAGGTGTCTCCTAAACTCTGGAATAATGTCTTTTAAAGCTTCTCTCCACTGCACTGAATGATGAAGTTTTAAAAGTTATGAATGGAAAAGCTGAAAGTATAGCCAGAGAAGCAGAATTGTCAGGTAGAAAATTATTCCACAGTAAATTATACTGAAATGGCAGAGTAGGATTTATAAGTGGTAATGATAAGTTTCAGGAAACACTACGAAATCTCCTCCTCATGGGCAGTATTGGAATACCAAGGAATATGTGCATGCATAGCAACAAACAATTGCCACTGCAAAATGCCTTGCATGGCCATGTGCCCGGCTTCACAGAAGGCAGTCATCTGTTTGAAGGGCTGTTAAAGGTCAGACATCTATTTGATGCTTTCATCTATTTCAAGGCCTGGTCATTTACAGTTTGGAAAATATGATGAGAGCAGACAGAGGCCTTGAAGTTGTCTAATTGCATTTAGCACCTGGATAACAGACTGATCAAGCAGACACACAGGTCACAGTCTTCCTCACTGTGGTGAGATGGATTGATTTTCTACTAAACAAATCTACAGTATATGACAGATTCTTAAAGTATAAATTAGCATAGGTTACCATCTTTTATTCTCTTTATTGTGACACATTTGCTGATTTTGGTGATACAGAATTAGTTGCCCTCAGCATTCCATCAAATAAAAATGGTACATAATGACACTTTTGTCCAAGAGGGCACAACTTTGATCCACTACTGAAGCATCCAAAGCATCAGAAGATCAAACTTTAGTATTCTCCCAAAGTCATCTAGAACACCACCATGAAAGATAGGAGATAATTGGTGGGTGCTCAGACAAGGGATGAATAGGTCAGGTAAATGGCCTTGTAGAAATGTCCCAGAAGAAGTATTCTAGTATTCTGGACATGATGCCAGCAATGTTTTGACTAGGAATGCCGGAAAACCACATTGATACCCTGCTTGGGGGACAAAAAAGAGATATAAATAAAAGACCATCCTCTTCATCATCATCTAGTTGATTAGTAGTAGTAGCAGTCATATTAGTGGAGTCAACAATCTCAGTAAATGTATATATTTTTAGAATTTGTTACAAGAAAATGTGCACTTTTTCATGAGCATTTCCATGTCTCTGGTGCTTACAAGGAGACTTAAATACACAGAAAGCACCATATGTATTTTAAAATGTCTAATCACTAAAGACAAGAGGCTATCGGACATCTAATCAGTGTATTATTTTTGTAAAAAGTCTTTATTAAGTATTCAGACATATAACAGAAAGAATTAAAAACATAAAGCGGTGAACAGATGTACCCCCAGAATTCCTTGTTTTGGGTGGTTGAAATAGAAACAGAAAGTCCATATAGGATTTAAAGAACAAAGAAAAAGTATGTGTAATAGAGTGTGAAAGAAGCTAGGGGTTAATGACCCCCTTGCTTTTACGGAGTGTTAGATACTTGAAGGCTTGACAAGGTTTCTTTTCCTCTCGACATCTGTGGCTGATTGGCCTCTCTTCTTTTGTCCATTAACTCGTTCGGGTTATTTGGATGTTGTTCTCTATATATGAAAATCAAAGATTACAAACATATCCCTCTCTCCCTATTGTCTCCCCCCCCCCATTGTTTAGCCCCATTTTCCCCCTTATTGACCCTCCGTCTCCCCTTTTCACTCCCTCCCTCTCTCTACCCCCTTTACAGGCTTTTCACCTTAAGCTCTTAATTTTTCTCTTTCTTAAAATAATCTATCAAGTCTGACCAATCCCATTTGTTATTTTTTTCCTCTGTCTTATTTATCTTTCATTCCTCTCTAAGAGCCTCCGTCATAGCTTCCATCTGAACCGTCTCAATAATTTTCGTCTGCCATTCTTCCCTTGTGGGAGCCTCTTGTGATTTCCAGTGTTTGGCCATTACCATCTTGGCCGCCGTGGTGGTCAGAATGAATAGATTTCTATCCTTCTTGTCCCAAGAGGGATCCACTATTCCTAGAAGGAATGATTCTGGACTCTTCTCAATCGACCTTTTTAGGATTTTCTCCAATTCGGTATGTATCTCACACCAAAATCTTTCTGCTCTGGGGCACATCCACCATAGATGGAAGTATGTGCCTGTATTCTTTTTTTTTTTTTACAGTTCCAGCAATCCGGATTTTGATTTTTATATATTTTAGCTAATTTGTTTGGTGTGAGGTACCACCTATATATCAATTTGATCCAGCTTTCTCTATATTTATGACAATAAGAGATGTTGACATTGTTCTTCCAAATGGCTCTCCAGGTCTCATCCTTTATCTTAAAGCCTACGTTTCTGGACCATTGTATTTTGTAGTTCTCCCCTTTAGTCCCTAATTGATCCCAAATTAGTATGATTTTATATATTCGTCCAACTTTTTTCCTTTTTTCATCGAAGATTATCTCTTCTATTTCATTTAGAGTATCCTCAAATCCAATTTTTGTGTCTTCCTTATATTTTTCTCTTAGCTGCAGGTAAGAGAACCAATCAATTTCTCTGTCAGCCTCAATCTGTTCCTTGGTCCGTATCTCGTAAGTATTACCATTCCATCTCAGAGCTTCCTTGTAGGTCAGCCATCTCTTATTGTCAAGTTGACGGATTCTATACGCTTCTATCGGAAACGTCCATAATGGAATTTTTGCCCCCCAATTTTTTTTATATTTGTTCCAAATTTTTAACAAAATATTTCTTGTACTATGATTTGTGAAATTTCTATCCGCTTTCAATTTATCATAATGCAAATATCCATGCAGCCCGAATTTTAGGTCAAATCCTTCCAGATCTAAGAGTCTATCATTTTTTAGTTTGCACCACTCCCCCAACCAGTTGAGGCAGTTAGCTTTGAAATAGCATCTCAGGTTTGGGATGCCTATCCCACCCTTTTCCTTTGTTTGCTGTAGTATTTTCCATCTTACTCTGGGTTTTTCCCCACTCCATATAAATTTTGAGAGATCCTTTCCCAGATATTAAATTGCGCCTCATTCCTGACTATGGGGAGGGATGCAAAGAGAAAATTTAACTTGGGTAGCACCATCATCTTGACAGATGCCACTCTTCCAAGGAACGATAAATTAAGCTTTGACCAATTGTTCAGGTCTTTTCTGATTTCTTCCCATTTTGGTTTATAATTGTTTTTGAAAAGCTTGGAATTTTTGGGGGTTATGGTCACTCCCAGGTATTTCACCTTGTTCGTTATTTTCATCCCCGTCTTTTCTTGGAGCTGCTGTTTTGCTTCCTCAGTCAAGTTTTTCACTAGAATTTGTGTTTTGTCTTTATTAATTTTAAAACCCGCCACCCTTCCAAATCTTTCAATTTTGTCAATCCACTGTTCAATGTGGTCCCTTGGATTCTCTACGATCAAGGCCAGATCATCGGCAAAAGCGATAACTTTTATTGGGTTTTTCTTTATATTCGCCCCTTTGAGGTTTCTATCTGTCCTAATTTCCTCCAATAGGGTTTCTAGCATAAAAATGAACAGTAGGGGGAAAGGGGACACCCTTGTCTCACCCCTTTTTGAATATTGATCTTATTTATCCTCTCTTGGTTTACTATTATCCTACCAAATTGTTCAGTATAGATAGCTTGTATAATCTTCATGAACGAGAATCCAACATCTATTTCCCTCAGGAGTTCTCTCAGGTAGACCCAATTAATCTTGTCAAACGCTTTTTCCGCGTCCACAAACACCATTGCAATCTCCCTGCTAATATTTTTTTCATAATAGTCTAATAAGCCTAGTATGATTCTTACATTTGTGGCTAGTTGTCTTTTAGTCAAAAAGCCATTTTGATCTTCTTTTATCCAATTGTTCAAAAATGTCTTGAATCTTTCTGCAATGATATGTGTGAATATTTTATAATCTGCATTTAGCAGGGAGATTGGTCTGTAGTTTGCTGGATTGGTTGGGTCTTTCCCTTCCTTGCTTATCAGGGTTATGTTAGATTCTCTCCATGTTTCGGGAATATTGCCTTCCTCCATTATTTTATTGAATAATTTTTCCATTATTGGAATTAGGGTATCTTTATAAGCTTTATAATACTCTGCCGGGTACCCGTCCGGTCCTGCTGCTTTCCCCCCTTTCGTTGATTTTATGGCTTCCTCTATCTCTTCCTTTGTTATCTTTCTATTTAGGTCCTCTCTCTCCTCATCTGTAATTTTCCCCAATTTCTTCTCACTTATGTATTTCACCACCTCTTCCTCTCTTATTTCCTCTTTTTTTTATAAAGGGTGGAGAAGTATATTTCTATCCCTTCCTTAATCTCTTCCGCAGTATTATAGTCCTTTTGGTCTATTCTTAATCTCTCTATCCAATTTCATTTTCTTTTTTGCTGCAATTGCCACGCCAACAACCTACCTGGTTTGTTGGCTGATTCAAAATACTTTTGCTTTAAATACTTCAGATTAATTTCTAGTTTTCTTAATTCAATTGTATCCAATTGTTTCTTCCACAGTTCTATTTCATTTTTAGTTTTTTGTTTCCTGGTTTCGCTTTCAGGCCTTTCTCTAGCACTTCTATCTTGCCCTTTATTTCCTGGGATTCTTTGTTCCTTTTCCCCCCCAGAAAGCTTGTTGTCTCATATAGAGTCCCCTCATAAATGCTTTCTCCGTATCCCAGATTAAATTTAGATTTTCATTTTCTTTGCTATTTATTTCAAAGAATTCCTCCATTTCCTTTTTTGTGCGTTCTAGCGCCTCTCCATCCTTTATAATTTCTGTTGGATATCTCCATCGAAATTCTGGCCTTTTCGCATTAAACTCCATCGATATCATACAGTGGTCCGACAAATATCTCGTCATTATTTTAATTTTTTGTATTTTGGGTATCAGGCTCTTGGAAGCCCAAATTGCATCTATCCTTGACCAGGATTTGTGATGGTCAGAGAAAAAGGTGAAATCTTTTCCCTGGGGGTTGGCCACCCTCCAGACATCTCTTATGTCCAATTTATCTTTTAGACTAAAGAAGCTTTTTGGTAGCTTTCCGTTTTGTCCCTTTTTGCCCAACCTAGCGGGATTTTTATCCATTTTTGGGTCAATCACCCCATTAAGGTCTCTGAGGATTATAATGTTATCGTATTCCACTTTCTCTATTTCTCTATTCAGTTTCATGAAATAAGTCTGTTTGGAATCATTCGGTGCATATACATTACATATTAAGATGGTCTCCTTTTCCACCTTGATAACAACCCCGAGATATCTCCCTTCTTTATCCCCAAAAGCTTTTTTAGGGTCCAGGTTAGTTTTCACATACAACGCCACCCCTCTTTTTTTTCTCTATTGAGGCTACAAATACCTCTCCAATATCATCTCTTTTTAAGTAGTGCTCCTCATTTTTTTTATATGTGTCTCTTGGATTGCGATTATATTCGCTTTCTCCTTTCTTAATCTATTATAAACTCTTTTCCTTTTTGCCCCATTGTTTAACCCGTTGACATTCCACGTTATACATCTAAGTGGCATGTCCCTCCCTCTCTTTTATACTTAGTCCTCTTCCTCTCCAAGAGTTCTCGGGTCTTCCGCAAAGTCCTCCTCCTCTTCTTCTCTTTCGCCTTCTGACACTGGCTCCTCTCCTCCTTCTCCTTCTGGCTCCTTGGGTTCTGCCACTCCTTCCCCGTTTGTTGTTTCCTCTTTGGCGCGTGCTTTTTGGGGTGATAGTCTTTGGAAATTGTTCTCTCTTTCTTGGTTGTTCTTCTTCCTCGGGGTTGCCTTAAGATCATCCTCGTATCTCCTCAGGAAGTCCTTGGCCTTTTCCTCCGTTGTCAACCAGTGTTTCCTCCCTTTGAACGACGCCATCACCCCCTCTATCTTCTCCCACCGGAACCTTATGTCGTGTCTCTTCAGGATGTCCGTCAGGAAGGCATATTTTTTTTCTCCTATCAAGAATCTCCGAGGGCAATTCTTTTAGTATAATCACTTTTTTATCCATGTAGGACCCTTTTGATTTCTCCTGCCACTTTAGAACGTCGTCTCTTATACTTTTCCTTGTGAAGTTCGCAATAATATCCCTTGGGGTATTGTTTCTTCTTGCGTACGCAGAATTTATCCTGTACACCCTGTCTATTTTATTTGCCATCATTGCTTCAGGCTTGTTCAGTATCTTAGCTGTTATGGCTGTGATCAGGCTCTTAACATTCTGATTTTTCTCCTCCACTACCCCTCGGAATCTAAGTTGGTACTCTTTCTGGGAGTATTCTAGTTGTAAATGTTTGTCCTCCCAATCCGCATTTTTAGCTCCAGTTCCTTTATCCTATCATGGTTTATTTTTTGATTCTCCTTCAATTCCTTATTTTCCTTTTTGAGGTCTTTTATTTCAGTTGCCATATCCTTCATTCGTTGGTTTATTTCTTGTAATTCTTTCTTCGTCTCTTTTATGTCCTTCTTGAGATCGGCTTTCATATCTCTCAAATCATCTTTCAGTTCTTCTTTATTCCTTTCCCTTTCTTCTTCTCCTCTTTATAAAAATCTCCTTATTTCCTGGAACTCTCCTAGCATTTCTCTCATTCCGAAGTCTCCAGCTCCTGATCCTCTCCTCTTATTGTCCTGTTTTTTCTCTCTTTCTCCCTTTCTGGTCGCCATCAAAGCCATGGAGGGGTCCGCCCCTTTACGTCCTTCTATCCTCCTCTTGCCCAGGTTTGCAGCCTATTTCTCTTGTCACCTCCTCTCTCCGTCAAGCCCTTCTGTCGTGTTGTCTCCTATGGGAACTTGGCCTCCTATTCCTTCCGTTCCTCCTCCTTTCCTGTGCCTCTCTTATGGGGGGTCGGGTAGGCTTTCTCTAGTTTTGTTTCCTCTTTGGATCTCCTCCCCTTGTCCTCTTTATCGTTTGTTCGTTTATTCTTTCCCTCTCCGCGGGTTCGCGCCAAGCGTTCTATGTTTTCCCCTTTGAGTAGCTCTAGTTTCTCCTTCCTAGTCCGTCTTCCAACTGTGTCCGGGTTCTCTTCTTTTCTCTTGGGCACCTCTGGATGTATCCCTCTGTGTTTCTTTGCTCTATGGCTTCCGCTATGGCTTCAGCTCCTCCTCTCAACCCGACGTCACTTCCGTCTTGTGTTTACCTTTGGAGGAGCCTCTTATCTGAGCTACCATCTGCCACCATCATGGGTCATCCTCCTCCGCACCCCTCGCCTCCTTGGCTCCCGCTTCTTCTCCTCCTCCTCTGCTCTCTCCCGGCACCTCGCCTCCGCTCGCCTCCGCTCATCTCTCTTGCCGCTTCTCTGTTCGCCGCTCTCTGCCCTCTGCCTCGCCCGGGTATGTTTGCTTTCCATCCCCCTCTCCTCCTCTCTCACATCCACTATGTTTCTTGGCTCTTCTTTCTTCCGCCACTCCATCTCCTCGTGTTTTCTTCTATTTGTCTTGCCTTCGGAAATGAATGTGTGTGTGTATGTGTGGTCCGGTCAGCGTGGTGAGGTGATCCTGGCTCTAGCAGGATCTAGCCCCGTCGGTTACCTCTCCGGTTCGGTTCTGCCTCTTGCCGGCCTTCCTCGGGGCCCTTGGGGGGTCCCGGATCTGGCCGGGGAGGCTATTTTCTGAACCTTGAGCTCCAAGTCCTTTCCTCTCAGACTTGTGTGGGTGCCCTTAAGGCCCCAGTAACCTTCTTCTCTGCTTCACTCCGAGAGAGGTCTCTCTGAGTACGGCCACCCCACCATTGACCGGACCGGAAGTCCCTAATCAGTGTATTATTGAACTACTTACATTCCCTATGATTTAAAGTCAAGTAATATGATCCAAATATTCTACTCTGAGCTGGTAGGAAGAGAATTCTCTATAGTTAGAACTTTACTTCAGAACTCCAGATCTGAAGTTAAATGTATATTTATTAAGGAACATAAGTTAATTAAGGAAAATTTCCAGTACTCTGAAATTTCTTTTTTTTATAAAAGCAAATCTAACCTTATGTACTTAGAAGTGATTCCTTTATTGGGCCAACCAAAATATACAAAATACATAATGTTCCTTTCTAAACTGGCCTCTTTATCAGGCAAGGGTGTTAAAACTATACAGGAGATGAAAAAGGATGATGTTGTAACAGGCTTACACTTTCTCTCAGATCTTATTTCTGTTGCCAGATAAATTGGTTTCGAGAGGGATATCAATGCAGGCAGAAGCCTCCAGACCATCTTAATTGACAACAGCAAAAACAACATCTTGAGAAAATTTAGTCTTAATTTGACTCTAACATCATAACTCATCTCCTGTATCTCTTTTAACATTTTTGTCTGATGAAGAATCCATCTGTGAAAGCTTGCATGATATATTTTGTACATTTTTGCAAGATATATTTTGTACAGTTCTGATTGGCCCAGTAAAGATGTCATGATCTTTTTTTTTCTCTTCTCCTGTGTGATTTTAACACTTTTGCCTGATGAAAAAGCCAGTACGTCTTTACAAATTTGCATGATATGTTTTGTGCATTTTTGTTAGACCAATAATGGTTTTGTGGAGTTTAGATGTTCCTTTTTGTTCCCCAAACTCACTCCACACTGCTGCTCCATAGCCATGGCCAATGTGATGTGATGGAGGAGCACCTGAATAAGGCTTATGCATGATTGTAACTAGTGGGAGAGGGCAGGGGGCAGATAATCAAGGCTCATTGGTCATGCTGCCAGGATAACTTTTTAAGTGTGGTCATTCCATCACTGGCTTTGATAGATGGTGACAGGTGACATTCCCTACCTGGTGGCTCCTCCACCCTTTCCTATTCACCAAGGGAAACAATGAGTGGGAATTGAGACTTTATTTTCCTTAAGGGAATGTCTTCAAAAACTGCAGTTTTCTAAGACATTTCCAAAGCAGGGAGGAAAATATTTAAATTACTTGTTCTCCCCTGCAGGAGTGAATAATTTATGCAAGAGTGTTCCAAGATGTGAGTCACTTTTAGTTTTGAAAAGAGAAAGACTCAGGGTTAATTCATGGATTCCCAAAATGTAATGAAATTCCCTTCTTGCCTCCATTTCCTAAAGTAACATGGGGTCTTTCATATTATATGTGTGTGAGAGGGAGAGGTAGTGGAAGGAAATATAGAGCTACAGGAATTATGATGATTGCCATTTACTTCAATTTACATTCTGTCTGTCTGCCCACAACAGAACTTCAAGGCAGCGTAATTACAACAAATACAGGTAAACACATGGAGTCCTAAAGTAAAAGATACAAACATGTTAATGTTAAAATGTAATGAAACCATCAATATAATTACTATATTGTCAAAGGCTTTCACGGCTGGAATCACTGAGTTGTTGTAGGTTTTTTGGGCTATATTTATTATTTATTTGTTTAAAACTTTTGTACCCTGACCTTCTCACCACAATAGAGGGACTCAGACCGGCTTACAGCAAGATTCAATGCTATACAATTTAAAATATCTACAACAACATATTAAAATACATAAAATACATAAAAAGCCCAAGACATAAAACCAAATTGCCATTAAAACCATTCCACTCGATTTGAAACATGGTCATTCATTCAGACTATAGCCTATCTCAGCCTATTCTGGGAAAGCCATGTTCTAGAAACATTCTCTCCTGATGTTTCGCCTGCATCTATGGCAAGCATCCTCAGAGGTTGTGAAGTCTGTTGGAACTAGAAAAATTGGGTTTATATATCTGTGGAATGTCCAGGGTGGGAGAAAAAGCTCTTGTCTACTGGAACTAGGTGTGAATGTTTCAATTGTCTACCTGGATTAGCATTTGATGGCCTGGCAGTTTTTTGGTGTGGCTTATTAGCGCCTGGGGAAATCTTTTGTTGAGAGGTGATTAGCTGTCCCTGATTGTTTCCTCTCTGGAATTTCCCTGTGTTAGAGTGTTGTTTTGCTGTTATGATTTTAGAGGTTTTTTAAAATACCGGTAGCCAGATTTTGTTCATTTTCATGGTGTTCTTCTTTCTGTTGAAATTGTCCACATGCTTATGGATTTCAATGGCTTCTCTGACATGGTGGTTGTTAGAGTGGTCCAGCATTTCTGTGTTCTCAATATGCTGTGTCCATCAGGTGCTCTGCTATGGCTGACTTCTCTGGTTGAAGTTGTCTGCAGTGCCTTTCATGTTCCTTGATTCGTGTTTGGGCACTGCGTTTGGTGGTCCCTATGTAGACTTGTCCACAGCTGCATGGTATACGGTAGACTCCTGCAGAAGTGAGAGGATCCCTCTTATCCTTGGTTGAACATAGCATTGTTGGGTTTTCTTAGTGTGTCTGCAGATATTTTGTATGTTGTGTTTCCTCATGAGCTTCCCTATGCAGTCAGTGGTTCACTTGATGTATGGCAAGAACACTTTTCCTCTGGGTGGACCTTTGAATCAGCTAAACTGGGCTTTACAGGCCAATGGATACTCCACCTCAGACATCAGAAGAGCTGCAAGACCAAGAACAGGCCATGAGAGTAAAGACAAAGATCCACCCAGAGGAAAAGTGTTCTTGCTATATACATCAAGGGAAGCACTGGCCTCCTGGAATGGGCATAATTGACACACAAGGTGTAATTGTGGAAATGCACTTCTGACCACTGCTCAACTGTGGTAGAGTTGGAGAGTAGGTGAAGATCTGCTATTTCAAACTGTGGAAAACTGACCGTCCCTACTCTCTCTTCTGACCACTGTAGCAAGGCTGGCGATCCCACCGCTGCCACCAATTAATGTGAAAACACCTGGGTGCTTAAGTTGCCACCAAATTAATGTGAAACCGTCTTCAGGCAGGTTGAGCCCTTCCTATTTGATTTCTTCCCCAGGTTAATCAATATGTGTGGAGATTTCTCTCAGTCTTCGCTGCCACCATTAGGGTTACTCTGTTTCCCTTCTTAATTATGCATATAGACACCTTGAGGCAAATGTGTATAAACAAAGAACAAAGATGTTTATTTTGATATCTTGTTTGAGGTTACAGGCACTTGAGTGTAACAGTTGCAATGTTGATTTGGAGCTTATGGTTACTTTACAGAACAGTTCAATGCTTGGTTACAATAAAACTCTTCAATACTTTAACAGTCTTTCCTTTGACTAGAACTTCAAATAATCCTTTCCTTGGGATCTATCTGTTCTCCACTTTAGTTGTTCTCCTTAATAGCTGTCTGAATTCTCTCTACTTCTAACTACACGGCTTCACTAAACTCCACACTTCTTCTTCTCTCCATCTCCCAACTGTCATTTTCAAAACCTAGAACCTATCTAACTTCTTCAATTCCCAGAACCTAACTGCCTCTCTGCATTTAAAACGCGCACTTTTTCCCTCTGTCCTTGACCTAAGCTCTGCTCACTGGCTTCCAGCCAATAACAAGAGTTCTCTGCACCTCCCCCTCCCCCCAAGGCTGCTTCTAAGCTCCGCCCCCTCTGGGGAATAACTATCCTAAAATGGCCGTTCTCTCCAAACACCATTCAAAATGGCCACCATATTAAACTGGGCTTTTTTCCTGAGCTTATCCTGGCAGGTCATCACACCCAAGCTACAAACTTGAGATCTCAGGTGAAGTGTAGCCCCATCCAGCACTAGCTGAATCTCTATTCTCTGATCTGCTTTCTTAATGACAATGAGCACCCCTGTCTTTGGATTAAATTTCAGTTTGTCCTCATCCATTCAATTACTGTCAACAGACACTAGTCGCATTTTCTTATGAGCCTAGTTTCTTTTCACTATGATTTGTGGCATGCTGGACTTCCGGTGTATTTGCCTATTTTTTTCACTATTCAAAAAGGTTACAGATGAATTGAAATTGTTATTTATAATCTTATGCATTAGCAAGCACTAATTCAAAGGAATATGCTAATTGTAGTGTGTGCAATTATATATAAACTCTCTCTGGTGTCCTTCTTTGAAGAGAATGAAAGATGTTCAGCTGTCGGCACACAGCCATTGTGGTTGTCATAGTGTCTAGGATGGCTGTTCTGTATTACTGATACTGACAGAGAAGTGTCACTAAAGTTTTGTATAGCTGGTTTAGAAATGTAAGTTTTTAGGCAAAGATACAATTTAATTTTGAGAGCAGAGAGAATCTCTGTTTGGGCAATAATCCTGTCTTGGCCCTCAGACCTCACCCTGCTGTACATTAGTTCAGGTTCACAACTCATTCATTATTGCTTAGTCTTCAATTTGCATTGCAACTCCGGGAGATTAGTGAACGTTGGAATGCTTGAAAGGTCCTCATTGCTGATTCACCTCCACTCGTCCAAGCTGTAGATAAATTAATTATAAGCCTGGGAGATGGTGGTGGCAGACGTAACAAGGATAAAACTATAGTGTGTGGTCAAAATGTGCGATGAAAATAGCAATAGTCTCTTTTTAGGAATTATACCTTTCCTTTCTGTGTGCAGAAGTGTTATGTCTAATATGAACAGCCTCCCTTGGCACCAACTGCTAAACATTACTCCAAATGAGGATTAGCTTTTCAAGTAAATACGAAGGACTGCCATAGCCCACTGAGTTCTATGAAATGTTCCCTAGATTTTCAAAAGCTCAGCTTATTTAATATTGGTATATTTCTTTACCATTATTGGTATGTTATAAGGGAAGCAGTGTTAACCTCTTCACCAAAGGAGCTCAGTTCTTCCCTATCACTGTTTGCCACACGGTCTCTGTTAATCTCCTTCCTAGTTACTTTACTTAGGCGATCCCTCATTTTCCGAGTAAGATTGTCCTCCAAGATTGGTGTACTGGCGGTGGGTACTGGCAGGTGACTGTGGAGTCCTATTCTTGACTTACATATTCTCCTGCAATGAGGGCATCGGTTTCCAGGTGGAAGGTTGTCCCGGTTGGGGTTGGCTTGACGCGCCTTCCTCTTGGCACGTTTCTCTCTTTCGCCCTCCATTCATCTCCCTGAAAATGAAACAGAAATACTAACCATATGGCAGGCAGACCTGGGAAAGCCGAACATAAAGCATGGCAATAAGAACATTGAAATGTGATTTTAACGTTAATTTTAAATGAACATGTTAATAAGTGATGTTTTAACAAATAGATTTAATTGTAATTGTTAATTATAAATTGTGTGATGACATCGAATGGTTTCCTGTTGTGAGGCTGCTCTGAGTACCCCTTTAGAGGTGAGAAGGATGTGGTACAAATATGTGAAATGAATGAATGAATGAATAAATGTGGTCTAACCTTGCTCACTCTCTCTGTTTACACATTATGTGCTTATATATTAGTCCTACACACTTTTACTTTTGATGTGGTCTACTGTCAACATGGATACAGGTGACCAGTATGCAGGTAGGCCCAAAAGGAATGCTGATCTCTCAGAGTTTAGGGTAAACCAAATGTCCCCACTGACTTGAGGATAATCGGCTTCACACCCTCTTCCTTGTGGCTTAATTTCTGCAGGCACTCAAGGAAGCTATCCCGCTTGTCTCTGCAAAAGTCCTAGAACCATAAGTTACACAGGATAATTCCAAGCATGCCTATGCCCTCCTGACTAGTCTTAGGAATGCCTGTTTTATTTTAAAGATGTTTCAGAGTGCTATGTTACATCCTTTTTTCACCTGCCTTCTTGCACAATGATAGCTTTATGGTCTTCATTTTCCTAGTTAACCAGGGCTTGTTACCAGCACTAAGTGCCAGAAGACTATATGCAAATGAAAATAATTCTTCAAACACAAGCCAATCTGTTTGTCAGACAAAATAAAAATCCTTCTCGTTCCACAAGTGACTGGCTGCCCTTGTCTTGTTCCGTGGAGAGTAATATGATAAACTATAGAGGCTGGATTGACAGCACACCCTGTGGACTCGATCCCAACCGTCCATGGCATCAGAAACAACACACCTCCTTCTGTTCTGTCTGTCTGTCTGTGTACTGTCTATACAAATGGCATTGAATGTTTACCATGTATGTGTACTGTGATCCACCATGAGTCCCTTCGGGGTGAGAAGGGCGGAGTATAAAGTGTTGTTGTTGTTATGAGGCCTGCCTGGGGGTGGTGGTGGTAGTGGAGATATTCAAGAGGAAATTGCTCAAGAATATTAGCTTCTAGGGGTGGATATCTCCAATTTAAAATACTTTGAAATCCGTTAATTTTCATATTTCATAATTTCAAAGTTTTTTGACCCTCGGGGCCCAACCCGGAAGTGTAATTTCTATACCGAACCTGGGCGCTGGCATTTTTCTAAAGGTCACATTATTAGGTTGTATTTTCCCTTCTCAGTTCTCAACTCACGAGAGGAAACTGGAGGCAGCAGCACCCTCCCTTCTCCTCTCACCAGCTGAGAGCTTCTTATAATAAGAATATCAATCTCCTCAAAAATTGCTTCTCAGGGTCACTTACACACATCATACTCCTGCAGTTCTGGCTGCTCCAAAGCAGGCGCAAAAGCGGGCAAAACCTTCTCCCAAACACAAGCCGCAGACCCAACCAATCGATGCCCGAAAAATGGATCCGATCACAGATCCATTTTTGGGCATCGATTGGTCGGGTCTGCGGCTGTGTTTGGGACAAGATCGTGCGCTTTTCCTCCTGCTTTGGAGCAGCCAGAACTGCAGGAGTATGATGATAATGTGTGTGTAAGTGGCCTTGAGAAGCAATTTTTGAGGAGATTGATATTCCTGTTATAAGAAGCTCATACTGTAGCTGTGAATTTCATTTGCATTCATTGATTATTTGTTGATATAGCTTGCTTCTATTATGTTGTTAGTGGGATTTAGGACTTATTCAGGCTGAGTGAGTGTGCATGCATGCATGCATACCTGTGTGTTCCCATACTGCCAGCTACTTACTCAGTAACTTAGTGCATGCTTGGTGCATTGCGTCGTGTGTTTTGTAGGAGTGCATGCGAGCCATCCACCCCTCCCTTCCTTCCCTCGCCAGATCAGATGCCATTCCGGGTTATATCTGCCTGGCATCTGATCTGGCAGGGGAAGGAAGGGAGAGGTGGATGACAAGCCAGCTGGCATAAGGAATAATACCAAAAATGCATTATTAATTACGTTTCAATCACGAAATTTATTTTTAAAAAATTGTAATAATTTCTATAACGACCCAGCAACAGAATCCCCCCCCCACGAGTTTAGAATCAATGTTTTTATGGATCAACCACCCCTATTAGCTTCTCACCTTCTTAATAGACTTTGCCTCTATTATGAACCAGCTGCAACTGTGTTCTTGTCCAACCCTTGCATATTTTGTAGGGGGCATACAAAATATAATGGGCATTCATAAACATGTGGTGGAATTGCTTGCTTCTAGTTAGCCTAGTAGCATTTTATATGAACCACAAAAAAAGACCATTGGTATCTAAGGGAAGCCTACACTGCAACTTCTGATGTTGCATGACCCTTGTGTAACATCCAAAATAGGAATGGGGATGAGGGAAACCAGTACTGAGTGAAGACCACAATTGAGTTGATTTGTACTGATTGGATATGTGTTAGTTTTCCATGCTCCTGGTACACTGCCATATATTAATATATTCAAGATTTATATTGGATGTGTATATTAAAGAATATGCATTTATATTGTAATACACTTTGGTCACAACCTTTGTGATCTGTCAAACCAGATAAAAAGAGAATTCTCCAGCAGGTTCATCCTCTTTCATATGGCTCTTCACTTACTGAGAGAATAAACTGTTAGCTCATCTCTTCAGATGATCATCTCACAGCCAGACATTTTAAGAAGAAGAAAAAACATTGTTCATGACAGCCATTAATACAGACATTTGCTTAAATAATTTATTTTGAGGTTTCCAAGTCTTGCATTGTTCTCTGACAGGTCGACATGCTCCTTGGATTAAATTCTGCATGTGTCATCAGAAGAACAGTAATCTTCTCAACTCTTGCCCTGTGCCATTGTCTGCTAACACTATTCAGTGCTTTGGGCAGTGAGTGATTTCTATATATCCATTCATATGCTGTTGTTGCCTCCCTCTGCAGTCAATGTCCATACTTCGTCTTTGACAGTGATGAGCACCAGACACCTAACATAAAGCATTGTTTGCACTGCCAGAATTATAAGATAGTGGAAAGAAGAACTCTGTTTTTCTACCTGCTTGGAAGTTGGTCTGTCTTGTTACTGTCAATCCCCCAACACACCTTGAAAACATGAATCTATGATAAAATGCTACTTCTGCCAAACAGGGATCCTCTTTTTTCCCTTTTTCTCTCTCCATTACCCAGTTCTCCTTGCTTCAGTTCTCTCTCTCTCTCTCTCTCTCTCTCTCTCTCTCTCTCTCTCTCTCTCCCCCTCTCTCTCCCCCTCTCTTTTAAGACCAAAGGGTTGATGGGAATTACTTCTTGGGGTCTTTTTGGCAGGCTAGTGTGGGACTGTGAAGCTTTGATGATATTAATTAATATAATTAATAATGTATTAGCTCATTATTTTTAATGTTAAGCCTAAAGTAATAGTTAATGATGCTGCAAAGTACACTAATAAAATTGCTTGTAGTAATTAAGGGAGAAGTAAGGCGATCCTCATGAGTATTCAGTCATGTATGGTTACAAATAAATTCAGGTTTGGTTTACAATTTTGGTCAGTATTTATTCTCTAGTTCACTAAATTCCCAGTTCTCTTTATTTTGGAAACTAGCCCTAAGTAGTTCATATTGGCATGCCATTGACAACTTGCATTACCTGGAAGAAAAGGGCCCATGACTATGATATACGTAGAATCTCTTTCAACATTTTCCTAGAGATAGATAGGACTATTTCTGATTGAGGTCTATCCAGGCTTCATCATATTCACCATCTGTTACATTGTAAGAGTAGGGTGTAGTCCACATAAAAATAATGTAATCTTATCACTAGGAATGCCTTTGTGTCCTCCAGTACTTTACATGTGATGGAATTGGCTGTTCTCAATTTCTGCAATATTTCTTCCTTTTTCCAGCAGCAGCCTCGTTCAATTCCCTAATCCAGGGATTCTCAAACTGTGACCTCCGGATGTTTTGGACTTCAGCTCCTATGATTCTTAACAGCTGGTAAGCTAGCTGAGATTCCTTGGAGCTGCAGTCCAAAACACCTGAAGGAGCACAGTTGGAGAAATACTGCCCTAATCTATCAAAAGACATAAATGTTGACTGATGCTGTGGCATCAAAAACTAACAGCTGATAACATACAGAAAGGGAATCGGATGGGAGCCAAGAATTCCAGTGCTATGTTGCACCTTTATTCATATTGCCTCAGGACCAGCCTCAATTATATCATTATAAGTGCAATGTTATCTGATCAAAAACATTTTTGTAGCCTTTCTTGGCTACTATGGACCTCTTCACATGCTCCAAAATTCAGTGGCAGCAACAGGTTTTTTGCACTTTTGCCAAGGAGCCCGCCGGCTCCCATCATTCAGTAAAAGTACTTCTGGCGCAGCTCCATGGCAGAACATGTCACAAAAACCCTACCACCGCTGAAAACTTGTTGGCGGTGCATGAAGGAGGCTTCCCATCTTTTCATAAGGAATGATGAGTCGAGCCAGCTTAAAGAGGTATCCCCCCATGTGATGAGGTAGCGGGGAAGCCAGGACATTGTGGGGCATGAGGCAACAGGTCCCCATGTTCCTGGGACAAGTGCTATGATCTGAATTTCTGCTATCTGTGAGAAGAGAAAGCTAAAATATAATAAATAATAAATCCATATTCATGCATGCTCTACTGATTAATGAGTCTACTGTGACTAACAATTGGATTTCAGTCTAGCCACCTCATCACACAAGTCCCCCCCCCCCCACTAACCATGCCTATGCTGGTGCTTCTCTTTTGCCACAGATTCAGATGCACCCCATCAGTGAGTGAAGTGATGAGGCTTCCTCATCACCACTGTAAGTCTCCCGTCTTTTTGGTAGATACAATGGAGCTATGTGCTGTTTCTATGTTTCCCCCATATGATGGGGGAAGTGCCAACATGCTTTGCCATGTTTTCCCCAGTCTGAAGGGGGAAATGACAGGGCGCCAATGCACCTTGCAACAATTCTGACACCCTTGCCCCATGTGATAGGGGAAGAAGAGAGGGCACATTGATCACTGTTTCACTTGTGATTTCTGTCAAAACAGGACAGAAAGGGGGGGGGGGCTCATCAATGTGATGAGATCCCTTGTCTTCCATAGCATTTTTCTCTTTAGTTGGTCATTTTGAATAGAAAGAAAGTAACAATAGTAGATAGATGGAAAAGGTTTAGGGATTTACTGAGGGTCCCTCTTTGGCCCAGGGACCAAGTTCCAATTGTGAATGGTTATTAAAAACAGCAGGTTCTAACAGTGGATGTGACTGAAAATACCATGAGACTGAAGCAAAGCTTCATTCAGGCTAGTGGCCTTTATACACATAAATGCTTCCCAGTCTTTGAACCAGAGCTGCTTTTCTGTTAAAGATCTTTCTAATCTCAAGACCAAAGACCATTTTTGTCAAAACCTTTTCTGGACTGTAAATTACTCGTTATCTCTGATCCCTGATGGCAGATAAGGGGAGAAGAAACTCCATGGTGCATGGTGCTTCCACAGGTTGCATTAGACTCATGGGCTGAGATTCACCACCCATGTTCAAACCGGAATTGTTATCCCTCAGATAATGAGCTATCTGCATGTACTATTCATAACTAACATTTTTCAATTTCTTCATTTCTTTATATCCCCTACTACGTTCTCAGTATATTTGTGTGTGTGGAAACAACAATGCATAGTGAACAGTTGTCAGTGGTTGTCTTGGTAATGCAGAGAAATACATAGGAAAGCCAGCAATACACTGAACAAAAAGAATAATTTGTATATAACGATTTTACAGTTAAGGCATTTTCTGTTGTGTTTTGTCAGTGTAAACATCACTATTGTTAATGTACCATTGGCAGGAATGTAGTAGAGGGAACTTGACATTAAATTGAATAAATTCAAAACTGCATTTGCTGTACTTAAAAATATTATTATTATTATTAGTATTAGTAGTATCATTATAATTAAAAAGAGTGGCATACAGGGCAATACCCCATGTATCCATACAGTTAGCTTTTCTAAAAATGTACCACAGAGGGAAAGTGATTGAATATTGAAGCCTAACTTGTTGTTGTTTTAAAACAATGAAAACAGTTCCCATTTTCACTAATCAGTTGAACATACAATAAATTCGATATTTCCCATAAGATACAACTGATTGAGACAAAGAACTGGTATGCATTCTGATTTTATTGCAACAAAAATTTTAGAATCAAAACAATCCTAAAGAGCAAATCCCACTATGTCCAAATGGTCCTTCTTTCTAATAGGAATATGTAGAATTACAGTCAAAGAAATCTTTCCTGGAGTGCTTTCATTTTATTTAATTCCAATCTGTACTCGATAATAAAGAAATTAAAAATAATGTGGCATTCGGAAGCCATATGCAGGATGTACTTTGTGCTTTGGAAGCAATGTTAGAAAATCAGTATCCTTCATGATAAAATACAGTCCTCTGTTCTGACCTGACAAAATTAAATTCCCAATTATCCTTCTTGCCCTTCACCTAAAAGCCTGCCCTTATGAAATCAGCCAGCATTGACTTCAGATGAATCAATAAACACCAATAAGTGGTTCTTAAGCAAAGGTATGAAACAAGATTTGAATATTCAACAAATGCTTTTAGTCAAGGGTATAAAGACACATTCTCCTATAAAATCTATTCAAAGCATTCAAAGTTCTTGACCCAAATAGGTACCCAATATGAAGAAAAATGTAAGAAAGGACAGTGGTGTTTATGCTATAGAGCTGTAGTTTTCAGAATAAAAAGATATTCATAACAGTATACACCATTTTCGATTGTTTGCTTTTTTGAAAAAAATGTAGTCTGTAACTTATATCCATTTTACTGAAAACCAGGAAAAAGTGTACCTAGCTCTAATACACCCACAAAAGAGTCCATAGATCTTCCCACTTTCCTATATCTTTTTTAACCTCCGAAATATTAGCAGAGATGTCTTAGATATCCTTTTATCACTCGAACTTAAAACTCCGCATTAGGATGGGGATGACAACCAAAAACGACAAATTTTGAGGCACTTTCCCCAATATCCTGATGTGTTATGGATGTCACAGGGTGGATCTACACTGACCATTTATCCTGAGGCCAGTCTGGAGTGAGAAATGCTAGATTGGCCCCAGGATGGTGTGTATGTGTGTGTGTGTGTGTGTGTGTGTGGGGGGGTAGTCCTAACTGTCCTGTGGCATTGAACCAGAGTACCACTCTTGCCATCTCCTCTTAATCACAGCAACCACTGAGCATGATATGGATCATGCTGACTGCTCATCACATGGAGTAATGGCTGGGGCACCAGAGTGATGTGGGAGGGGGAGATGAAGAATTGTTCCCTCCTCTCTCCCCACTTTCTCTTATTGCCTTGTCACTTCACCCCAAGTAACGAGCAACTGACATGACCCATGTTGTAGCTGCTGGCCACCATGAAGAGAAGAATGGGAAGGATCTGTATCCCTGGGCCAAATGGGATGGTCATGTAAACAGTTTTGGCTGACTTTGTCTCAGAACTGGCTTAATTATGATGGGCCCAAAGTTGGGGCTTACTTCAGAATCTGGGGAGAATTTGGAGCAACCCACCACTTCGGTTAGCAAGATTCAAAGCCATGGTAGGCAGCTTTGACCCATGTTAATCTGGATCAGCTCCATGGTACATTGCACACGACTTTAAATGCTAATCAAAACCTTCAATTCAACTAATACAGGTAGTCCCCAAGTTATAAAGTTTGTTGAATTTGTATGTAATTCAGAAGAGGTACACTTTAAAGCAGGGTTCAGGAGTGTCCATGGATTTTGGCATCCATAGGGGATTCTGGAACCAAACCTCAGTGGATACCAAGGGCCCACTGTAATCTGTGTCTGCATGCCCGGTATCCACTGAGGTTTGGTTCCAGAATCCCCTATGGATGCCAAAATCCATGGATGCTAAAGTCCCCATATTTACAATGATGTAGTAAAATTGTACCCCTTGTATAAAATGGTGAAATTAAGATTTGCCTCTTAGATTTAAATATGTTCTAGATGTGGATGGTTGAATCTGTGGTTGCAGAATCGAGACGCTTTGCAGTACCCGCGTCGAGGGTGTCGCCTTCCAGTGGCGTTGGGGCCGGAGCTGCTAGGCCTGGTCGCTGAGGCATACACACCTCCCTGTGGCCTGGCCTGAGGTGACATGTGGTCAGCATCTCTTAGAGAGTTCTAAGCCAACTATTTCTGCTGGCACCCTTTCATAGAAGGAAGGTATACAAACATCTGCCCTATGTTTCCCATGTAACTGTGAAGAAAATTATTTTAAAGACATACTTACTAATTGGCCAACATTTGCTTTCTAAGATTTCTCTAGCATGAAAATAAATAATATTGATCTAAACATTTCTCTTTTTTGGATTCAGTTTTTTCCCTCTGAACTGATTTTTTTTTTTAAAAAAAAAAGAAGCTTGGGTTATATGATCTCCCATGAAATGCTTGGGAGTGTGTGTGAAATGAAACTTTGTTTATAAACTGAACTAATATTAAAATAATAAAAAGGTGGTCAGTGGGATATGGAATAGAAACATGTATTTTTTCTAAGCCTATTTAATGCAGTGGGGAATTCTGGCAAGGTCTTTTTAAACTACTGAGCTGTCTTTAACATCAGCTAGAGGAAAGCAGTCTAGATTTTGAAAGTGCTGTCTGGGCATATTGGAATGTGTCTTAATATTCATTGAACTGACAGCAAAGTCACACATTAAGATAGCGCAAAGTAAACAAGAAAGCTGACCTCGACTTTCTTGTCTTTGCTGCTTGAGGATCAATGAGTCAATAGTAACAAGCTTGGTGGAAAGCATCTGCCAAGTTCTAAGCCTTGATAATGTATCTGATGAGGCAAGTGAAAAGAATAATATTACACTTCTTCTGTGGTATGCCCTTTCTGTAAGTCAGGTAAATGATAACGATAGTAATCCTTTGATTACTGTAATGGGATGTACATGGAGCATCCTTTGAAGAATTTGAGTGTTAAGAATTCTTAGCTATTCCAAAAAGTTGTAGCCAGATCAGTAAGTAAGGGCTAGTTACAGGAAGCATGCAACTCCCTTGTGGCCTATCAATTTCAGGGTACAATTCAAAATGCGAAATGAAGACCTGTGAAGTCCCATATAGCTCAGATTCAGGTAATCCAAAGGACTACAATTTCCCTTATGAATGTGCCTGTGTTTTGAGGTCATCTGTGGAGGCCCTGCTCTCTGTCCCATATCCTTGTAGGCATATCAGGTGGGAACACAGAATAGGACCTTCTTGGTGGTTGGTCCCAGTTTATGGAACTTTCTTCCCAGAGAGACTAGACTGGTGCCCTTCTTATTATCTTTCCACAAGCAGTTAAAATATTTTATTGTGGCAGACTTTTGAAAACTGACTTTTTTAAAAGGCAAAAAAAGCTTTTTATAATGCACTGGACTTTAATTAATTGTTTTTCTTGTTGATTTCTAGAAGAGATTCAACACTGACCTTAGAAGAGTATAAAAGACTAATCATTTGTATCAGAAGTGTCCAGGATTTTATTAAGAACTTTTTTTAAAAAATAAGTAGCTGGTTATGTATTATTTTTTTATAAATTTTCTTTGTTTTTTTACTGATATCTATCTGTTTATACATTGTAACCTGTTGCTCCCAACTTTGATTCATCCTTTTCATCATTATCATCCTCATCATACCGGTGGGAATATTATGTAGCTTACCATATCATTCTATGGTGGTGGCCTTGCATCCTATGAATCAAGGGACTTCTCTGATGTCAGACAAGCTTTTGCTTTGTGTCTAAGCGGAAAATGCCAAATAGCTACTAAGAAGCAGTAGAAGTGGAAGTGATACTGGAATAGGTGGCACCATAGCTAACACTTCAGAGATGAAAACCCTATGATGATACAATCTAAAATGAAACAGGAGACAGTGCCAGAATGTTAGACTCCCAGATCAGATTACACTCGGGGATCTTCCAGACAGGCCCTATATCCCAGGTTCTGATCCCAGGTTTTCTATTTTTCCTGGATTATCTTGCAGTGCGGACTAATATAATCCAGTTTAAAGCAGAAAACTTGGGATTAGATCCTGGGATAGAAGGCCTGTTTGGAAGGGCCCTCAGAGAGCTACTGGGGTACAAAAGAGGACAGCTATGAGTAGCACTGCTCTTAATAATACAACTGAATCTAAGCTAAAAGTTTAGTTGCTGACATACTCAGAGGTGAAAGGAATGGTGAAAACTGCACTACACCTGTTATAGGAACATGGAATGTGAGAAACATGAATCAAAGGATGCTAAACATAGTGAAACTATAAATGGGATATATAAACACAGCAATACTTAGGGTGTGAAAGCTGAAGAGGACAAGAACAAGTCAGATAATTACATAGTGTTTTACTCAGGAAATAACTTGTGTTAAGGGACAAAGAGAATTATTTATTTATTTATTTCCAACATTTCTACCCAACTCTTCTCAATTGCTATACAACTGTTAAGTACACGATGAAGGCATTGAAATAGATTTTACATACCTTAATTCAGTCCTGAAATCAGAAGCTTAGAACTTGCAAAGACAGGAATGAAGCAACTAGATGAGATTCTGAAGTGTCAGGTCAGATAAAGTAGGGTTGTCCATGCCACACTATTTCTAGTTTCTATGTATGGTTGTAAGAGCTGCACAGTGAAAAAAGTTGATAGGAAGAAAGTTAATTCATTTGAAATTTGGTGCTGGAGAAGAGCTATTTGGATACTATTGAATGCTAAAAAGACAAATACTCTAAATGGGTCATAGCCTGAACTCTCCTTAGAAGCCAAGATGACTCAACTTTGACCATATCACGAGAAGATTGGATTGTAGAAAAGACAATGATGCTTGGTGGAAAGCAATAGAAAAAGAGGAAGGCCATGTTGTAGTTGAGCCTGAGGCTCTTGCTACTCCTGGTAGTAGAGAATTGTGTGGGGCTGATTCTTCAGCATTTAACAGTAGTATGGAGTTGGGTGGGGCTGATGATAGCCATTCTATGCATCAGAGAAGAAGCAAAAGACTTACTCGTGAACAAAGTGAGGAGGAAATCTCCCAGTGTAAAAGGATAAGGCAAATATAGAGCCCACTGATGATGAGTCTTTTGAGGGCTTCCCTGGGGAAGATGGGAGTCAGAGTGAGTAAGATACTTTAGATGAAGAACCAGAGATGGATTGGGCTAGGGTGCGGGAAGTTCAGGCTGTTTGTGAGGAACCCACATGCAGTGACACCTTTCTGGGGTTCTCTGATGATGATGAATAGCCCTCGGGCTATCCTGATGACTGCTGGGGAGAACTAAGTCTTGACAGGAGATGGAGGACATGGAGGGGCGGTCAAGAGTCTGCAGCTGCTGAGACAGCAACAGCTGAGATTGCTAATGACGGGCCGCTGTCAAGCTCGGGTGGGTCCGAGATGGGAGACTAATAAAATGTGGGCTTTTGGGCACTTCACTTTGCGGCTGGCAAGGTGTTGCGTTTGGGAATTGTGACTTTGAATTGCTGTGTCCTGTATCCTGATTCCTGTACAGAGTAACTCGCTACTGCTGCCCATACCACGTTTGGCGTGGTTTAAATTCCTTTGAACTACTCTCCTGTTTGGACCTTGGTTTGCCTCCTCCCTCTGCTTGATTTGGTTTCCTTGACTACGTTTGATGCTCAACCCTTAAGGACGGCCCCCCGGTGACGACTCAGGACTTCACTTTGACTTCGCTTTTTATTCCTGCTCCATTTCTTCCCTGTTTGTTATTTGCAAAGACTGTTTATTTGATGGCGGTTAGACTGTTTTCTGGGTTCCTTTCCACTGACTTTTAAGTGCCTTTTGTTTTTTTTTAGTGCTTTTTAGCACAGAGACTTTGTGGACAATAAAGTCTTTTTAACTCTTTATTGGGTCTGGCTCTTTAAGAGGCATCTGCTTTGACAGACCACATTACTGAAGTATCAATTAAATCATGAAGCCATAGCCCCGAGTCTGCAAGACATGAATGATCTGATGATGATTAAGTGACTTGGAGATCTCTTTCATATATTTAGGGTGACCAGAGTTGGCCATGCAAAATTCAAATTTCATGCATCTTCCCTTCATGCTGACCCTGTTGTTTTAAACAGAACATGGAAAGCCTCCTGTGTTCTAAGCACAGCATTGTAGGGTGCTTGCACCCCAGTTGAGCTCCATGGCCAATTGAGCTCCATGTGAGGAGCCGGGCTTGTTTCTCCAGCTGGAGTTTTAGTTTGTGTTTTGTAAATCAGTCAGCTAACTGTCCTTGTGAGAAGCAGATCAAGCAGACTACTTTCAAATAAGGAACAAAACAGAAAATAAATAAAGGAGAAAGAAAGGAGCACTGGTAAGTTCCTGGGGTAAATTTGTTGTTTAGATTCTAGTATTGCTTTAGGTCTTTGTTAGCAGCTGCAAAAAGCAGTTGTTTTTCCCTTCCAAGTTGCCTTAAGCACATTCCTTGAAGGGGTGGGGCTTGCTACAGCAGCTCCCAGCTGACTCACATCTTGCCAGGTGGGAAGAGTTAGCCTAGTTTCTGTTTTGTAAATCAGTCAGCTAACTGTCCTTGTGAGAAGCAGATCAAGCAGACTACTTTCAAATCTGTATCTGTATACCTTTATAAAACGGAATGTTTGTATGTGTGTATGTGTGTATGTGTGTATGCGGAGGGCGGAAGGGCGGATATGTGGCAGCTATTTGCATAAAGTCCTTTGATTGGACAGCCTCGCCATTCCAAAACTGTTAAGGCACCAGACAGAGGGCATTGATAGCCACTGATTAGCCAGCATCCCAGAATCCAGGCTTCTACATTCAAACAACAGGATTTCTTCCCACTGAGGGGAAAAAAGCCAGCATCCCAGAATCCAGGCCTCTACATTCAAACAACTGGATTTCTTCCCACTGAGGGGAAAAAAGCCAGCATCCCAGAATCCAGGCCTCTACATTCAAACAACAGGATTTCTTCCCACTGAGGGGAAAAATGCACCATCAACATTCCCTCCCCCCTTGGCTCTGTGAAAACAAAATGGATTCCTGTATTCTCCTCCCCCTCAGCTTTTAGAAAACGGCTGCCAGCCATGCACCCTTTTAACGTTACCAATAGCAGGCCATAACATTACAGGCCCCAAAATAGAGTTTAGGGCAGGATGGCCGACGAATGATGGGATTTACATCCCAATTCACTTCCCAGAAAACATTGTAGCCCTACAAATCCCCTTCTCCCAGATAGGCCCAAAAGAGGCATCCATCTTCCCTCTTCAACACAGTGTCAGAGAAAGGCAGCTTCTGACAGGATCTTTAGAACAGGCACTGTCACTCTACAAGGTAAGGCCCTACTTCACTCAAAAGACACAAGAGAAAAAAAAAATAAATACCTTTCTCTAATGCCTTTTAATGCTTATATAAATAATTCTGGCCCAAAGCCCCCTCACCCAGCCTCATTGGACCTTACTGCTAATTCCATGCAGGCCTTTTCCATTTTTTTTACTCCTTTCTGTTTTACACCCATATACTTTCACAGGCCAGGGCGGATATGTGGCAGCCACTTTCACAGGCCACAGCGACCAGCGCGGGTGGTGGACCTGCACCAAACTTGGTACACATAACCCCCCTATGACATGACCCACGTATTATGGGATTTGTAGTACTTTCCAAGACTTTGGTTCCCACAGACCACTGAGGCCACCAAAAAGGACCAATACAGACCACACTCAGCACACACAGCCCCCATGACCCACTCTACGTCCTGGTGCAGTTTGGAGGAGGGTGGGCCATGGATGATGGGACTTGAAGTGCCTCTACTCACTTCCCAAGTCCGCTGCAACCCTCATCCAATCACTGATCGAGACCAAACTTGCCATACATAACCCCCATGACTGCCTTCACGTCCTGGTGAGGCTTGGGGGAGGACTGACAATGGATGATGGGATTTGTAGTACTTTTACACCCCTCTGTTCTCACAGACCACTGTGGCCCCCAACAAACACCGAGAAAGTCCACACTTGGCACACACAGCCCCAGTGACCCATTCTACATCCTACTGAAGTTTGGAGGGGGACAGAACATGGATGATGGGACTTGCAGTACCTTCCCTCACTTCCCAATCCTGCTACAAACCTAATCCAATGACTGATCAACACCAAATCTGGCACACAGAGCCCTCATGACCCACTCTACAGCCTGGTGCAGTTTACTGTGAGACGGACCACGGATGATGGGACTTGAAGTACCTTCACTCACTTCCAAAAAACAATACATCCCCCATCCATTCACCAATACAGACCAAACTTAGCACACAGAGCCCCCATGACCCAATCTACATCCTACTACACTTTGGGGGGGACGGGACACACAGAGATGATGGGACTTGCACTACCTTCAGTAATTTCATGATACCACTGCAACTCCCAATAATGATAGATCAAGACTAAACTTGGCACACAGAGCCCCCATGACCCACTCTACATCCTGCTGCGCTTCTCAAATAACCCGGGCAGGGCCGGGTCCCCAAGCTACCGTGTTTCCCCGAAAGTAAGACACCCCGATTGTAAGAATCGGGGTGTCTGGGGTTGGCTTATATAAGCCATACCCCGTAAAGCCGAGAAACCGGAGGTGTGAGCACACCTCCGCAGCACAGCACACCTCTTCACCAGGCCTCCAAGCAAGGGAGGAGGAAAGGAGCCAGGGGCGGGACGAAGCGATGACGCATCACTGTGATGCGGCGATCCTCACCACGCCCCTGGCTCCTTTCCCCCTCCCTTGCTTGAGGAAAGAAGGGAGGGGGAAAGGAGCCAGGGGGTGAGGATCGCCCGCCACAGTGACGCGTCGCCGCTCATCCCGCCCCTGGCTCTCTTCCCCCACCCTTGGAAGGGAGGCTTCGCCAGGCCTCCAAGCAAGGGAGGAGGAAGAGAGCCAGGGGCGGGAGAAGTGATGACGCTCACAGTGACGCGTCATCATTTTCTCCCCGCCCCTGGCTCTCTTCCTCCTCCCTTCCAAGGGTGGGAGACGAGAGCCAAGGGCGGGGAGACGGGACGACGCGTCACTGTGACGCGGCGATCCTCACCACGCCCCTGGCTCCTTTCCCCTCCTTCTTTCCTCAAGCAAGGGAGGGGAAAGGAGCCAGGGCGTGGTGAGGATCGCCGCGCCACAGTGACGTCATCGCCCGTCCCGCCCCTGGCTCCTTTCCTCCTCCCTTGCTTGGAGGCCTGGCGAAGAGGTGTGCCGCGGAGGTGTGCCACAGCTGGCACACCTCCTGCGGCGGCGTGGCGGTGGGAGGAGCATGGCGACGGGTACGTCTTGGGTTATATAAGACAGTCGAAAGTAAGTCATAGGGGACTTTTGGGGGGGGGAAGAAAGTAAGACGCTGTCTTACTTTCGGGGAAACACGGTAGTAAGGAATAAAACAGAAAATAAATAAAGGAGAAAGAAAGGAGCACTGGTAAGTTCCTGGGGTAAATTTGTTGTTTAGATTCTAGTATTGCTTTAGGTCTTTGTTAGCAGCTGCAAAAGCAGTTGTTTTTTTCCTTCCAAGTTGCCTTAAGCACATCCCTTATCGGCGCTACACGATAGAGCATAAACTTGTAACAAGTCATAAAAAAAAAAAAATCCAACGACTTGTAAAAAATTAAATTAAGTAAATTAAGACCACAACAAAACAGTTAATCTACAAAAAAACATATTAATAAGAAATGGAGGTAGTCAGCCAGCAGTGGGAGGGGGGGGGGGTTCCCAGTGTTTTGCATCGAGTGTCACATGTATGACTATCTGCCTGCCGGGCAGAAGTCTTGGGTGTGCGTTCGCTGCAGTGAGCTCCTGGCTCTCAGGGAACGTGTTTCTTCCCTTGAAGCCAAGGTAGCAGACCTGGAGAAGCACAGAGAGGAAGTGAGGCTGGAGGATAAGATCTCCAGAGATGCAATAAGAGCATCCTACTCCGTGATGAGCAGCCCTCCAGCTGCCTTGGAAAATGAGGGTCTTGGCCAGGGAGAACATCAGTCTGAGGAAGAGGGACCGGCTCCCTTAGTTGGGACCCCTTCCTCAGAGGCTGTGCCCATATCTTCGTGCACCGAAGAGACTTCTCGACGGGTGGTAGGAAGTTGGCTTCTTGTAGTAGGTGATTTGATTGTCCGAACATAGAAAGCTGGGTTTGTGATGGACGTGGTGACCGCATGGTAAATTGCCTGCCGGGTGCAAAGGTCGCGGACATTACGAGGCATCTAGATAGGCTGGTAGATAGTGCTGGGGTGGAGCCAGTGGTGGTGGTACACGTTGGTACCAATGACATTGGGAAGGCTAAGCGGATGGTCCTCGAAGCCAAATTCAGGTTGCTAGGTAGAAGATTAAGGTCCAGGAACTCAAAGGTAGCATTCTCGGAAATGCTACCTGTTCCACTTGCAGGGACAGCCAGACAGGCAGAGCTCAGGAGCTTCAATGCGTGGATGAGGCAGTGGTGTTGAGAGGAAGGTTTTAGATTTGTTAGGAACTGGGGAACATTTTCAGGAAAGCCAGACCTGTACAAAAGGGGCGGGATACACTTGAACAAAAATGGAACCAGACTGCTGGCGACTAATATTAAAAAGATTTCAGAGCAGCTTTTAAACTGATTCCTAGGGGAAAGTCGACAGGAGCTGGGCAGCTTCCGGTTCGAGAGGGTGAAATGCCAAGTATGGAGGACGAAATCCATACACAAATGGCTGAGTCAACAGAAAAGATAGATAGTAGTAGTCGAGAGGTAGGACATGGTAGGCCTTCTACAAATTCTCACAAACAGCCAAAGTTGAAAGTGCACCAGAGAAATAAATATAAATGTCTGTACGCAAACGCTAGAAGCCTTCGAACAAAAATAGGGGAGTTGGAATATTTGGCAAAAGAAAAAAATATTGATATTATTGGCATAACAGAAACCTGGTGGACGGAGGAAAACAAATGGGACACAAAGATTCCAGGTTATAAACTGTACAGGAAAGACAGGAGAGGGAAAAATGGTGGTGGTGTGGCCTTGTACATAAATGAAGAGCTAGAATCTCATGAATTAGAACTTCAAGAAATTTCAAACTCACCTACAGAAACATTGTGGATAAAAGTCCCAGGACAAAAAACTAATCTAGCACTAGGGATCTGCTATCGCCCTCCCAACCAAACTCCAGAGGCAGACTGCTATCTGGAAAATGAAGTTAAACAGGCCTCAAAAAGAAATACATTAGTCATAATGGGGGACTTCAACTATCCCCAAATAGATTGGCCAAATTCTTGTTCTACGCATGAAAGAGAGACAAGGTTCCTCGACATGCTAGCTGATTATTCCCTTGAGCAGATGGTCATGGAACCAACCAGGGGAAAGGGGATCCTGGACTTGGTGCTAACTAATGAACAAGATCTCATTCAAGATGTCCTTGTAGCTGAGCCCATAGGTACCAGTGACCATAACACAATAACCTTCAACGTAAGTTTGGATAGCAAACTGTCAGTGAAAACTAACACAGAGACATTAAACTTTCACAAAGGGAATTTCACCAAAATGAGAAAAATTGTAAAGAACAAACTAACAGGAGCAGTAAAAAAATCAAATCCCTCCAAAATGCTTGGAAACTGTTGAAAAAGACCTGAACACAGGCCGAACTAAACTGCAGTCCAATAACCAGAAAGAAGCATGGAAAGTCCAAAAGGACACCAGTATGGCTTACAAATGAAGTAAAAGAGGTGATTGGAAAGAAGAAAAACTCATTTAAGAAATGGAAGGCTCTTCCTACCGAGGAGAATAGAAAGGAACACAAGCTCTGGCAAACTAAATGCAAAGCAAAGAGAGATTTTGAGGCACACATAGCAAAGAATATTTTTTAAAAAACAACAAAAACTTCTTTAAGTACATCAGAAGCAGGAACCCAACTAGAAAAGCAGTTGGGCCACTCGACGACAATGGTCAGAAAGGGAAAATCAGCGAAGACAAGGAGATTGCTGAGCGGCTAAATGACTTCTTTGCCTCTGTTTTCATACAGGAGGACAGACAACATATGCCTGCAGCTGAGTCAGTTTTTTCAGGGAGGGAATTAAAAGAATTAAAACAGATAGAGATAAACAAGGAGGATGTTCTCATATGCCTTACTAAACTAAATGTCAACAAATCACCAGGTCCAGACGGCACGCACCTCAGAGTTCTTAAGGAACTCAAGTGTGAAATTGCTGAACTTCTAGCTAAGATATATAACCTTTCTCTAAGATCAGGCACTGTACCCGAGGACTGGAGGGAGGCAAATGTAACACCGATCTTCAAGAAAGGATCCAGAGGTGATCCAGGAAATTATAGACCAGTCAGTTTAACCTCAGTTCCAGGCAAAGTGATGGAAACCATTATTAAAGAAAATATTACTAGGCACATAGAAGAACAGGCATTGCTGAAGGAAAATCAACATGGTTTCTGCAAAGGCAAATCATGTCTTACTAACTTGTTAGAATTCTTTGAGGGTGTAAATAAACACATAGATAAAGGGGACCCAATTGATATTGTTTACCTTGACTTTCAAAAGGCTTTTGACAAAGTCCCTCACCAAAGGCTCCTAAATAAACTCTTCAGCCATGGAATCAGAGGACAGGTCTTGTCCTGGATTGGAACCTGGCTAAACTGTAGGAAACAAAGGGTGGTAATAAACGGACATTTCTCTGGGTGGAAAGAGGTGAGAAGTGGCGTACCCCAAGGTTCAGTTTTGAGTCCGTTACTTTTTAATTTATTCATTAATGATCTGGATGTAGGAGTGAATTCTGAGGTAGCAAAGTTTGCAGACGACACTAAATTGTTCAGGGTAGTTAAAAATGAAACTGATTGTAAAGAGCTCCAGAAAGATCTCTCGAAATTGAGTGAATGGGCAACAAAGTGGCAAATGCATTTTAACCTAAACAAGTGTAAAGTCATGCACATCGGGGCAAAGAACCCCAACTACACCTACCGATTGATGGGGTCAAAGCTTTCCGAGACAAACCAGGAAAGGGATCTTAGGGTCTTGGTGGACAGCTCAATGAAGATGTCAACCCAGTGCGCAGCAGCAGTGAAAAAAGCAAATTCTATGCTAGGCATGACCAGAAAGGGAATCGAAAATAGGTCAGCAAATGTTGTATTACCTCTCTACAAATCTATGGTAAGGCCACATTTGGAGTACTGTGTACAATTCTGGTCTCCGCACCTTAAGAAGGATATAACGGAACTGGAAAAGGTACAGAAAAGGGCAACAAGAATGATCCAAGGGATGGAGCGGCTCCCTTATGAAATCAGGTTGCAACGCCTTGGTCTTTTCAGCCTTGAAAGACGGCGTTTAAGAGGTGACTTGATCGAAGTGTATAAAATCATGCATGGGATAGAAAAGGTGAATAAAGAAAAAATATTTTCTTTGTCACAAAACACTAGGACTAGAGGGCACTCCCTGAAGCTCCAAGGTAGGAAAATTAGGACTAATAAAGGGAAATATTTCTTCACCCAGAGGGTCATTGGGTTATGGAATTTACTTCCAGAAGAGGTTGTGACAGCTGTCAGCCTGGACAGCTTCAAGGCAGGATTAGACAGATTCATGGATACCAAGGGAATCAGTAGTTACTGAAATGGTCATCCAAGTGCCACCTCTGTGTTGATGGAGGCGGGCAGGATTTCCCCGGGTACTGGTTGTGGGGGGTCGGGAGCAGGTGAGGGTTTTGCCCTCCCTTCTGCTCGAGATCCCCGTGTACAACTGGTGGGCCACTGTGTGATACAGAATGCTGGACTAGATGGGCTGAGGTCCGATTCAGCATGGTTCTTCTTATGTTCTTATGTTCTTAGTTATGAGATGAATGCAAATCAAGTGAGTTTGTACACTGTAGTCTTGAAATGGACACTTCCAAATCAAGGGCCTTGGCTTGTTTCCCAAGGTAGAGATTTAGTTGTGAGATCAATTCAAAAAGCAATACTGTTTCTTAACCTGTAATATTGTAATGAAAAATAAACTCCAAAAAACAGGCATCTCTGTGGCTCCTCAAATGCGATGTGGTTTCTGAAAATGTAATATTGATATATTTGCAAGGAAACGGAAGCTGCAAGGAAAATATTTGCCCCCAAATTTTCTTTTGGTTTGGCTGCCAAGCAAGATGAATGGAATCAGTTCAAATCAATAGTGAGATCTAAAAATACTGAAAAAGACTTTTAGACAGAACAGCACAGCCGGCCGGCCAGCCAGTTAGCCAGCCAGCTTGGTTGTCTGCAAATTTAAAGCATTACAGTAAATCTAAATCTATTAAAATTTAAAGTATTACAATTGCCAATGCCCGGGCTTTTCTCCCCATCCTGCTACCAAAGCCCACTTGCACTTCGCAACACAGAGGATATTTTTCCCTCTCCTCCTTTCTTGCCAACTTTTCTTCCCAGCTTCGCTTTCTTTCTGTCTAAATTTCTCTCTCCTCTCTCTCTCTCTCTCTCTCTCTCTCTCTCTCTCTCTCTCTCTCTCATTCTCTCTCCTTTTTTCTTTGTTCTCCTGCCTGCCTCCTTGTCTTGCCAGCAGCCAGCCTCCATCCTCTGTCCTTTCCCCAGCAAGAATGAGGCTTGCTGCCCATGCACTCCACATTTTAAGGGGTAATGGCAGCTGGGTGTGCTGCAAATGCTTCCCCCTCCCTCCTATGTAATACGTAAGCCCTAATGGGCTGAGAGGCAAGCCCACAAGTTAGGCTTTGCCTCACAGCAGGGCTTGTTTGCCCTGTGATTTTTTTTGCTGCATCAGACTTCCGAACACATCCAAGCCATTAGAAACAATGGCTTCCAATGGTTCGAATTTTAAATGTTGGAAGGGAGGGCTGAGGCAAGTCAGAACCCACCTTTGGAAGTGCTGGACTTCCAAAGAACTTCAGACTTACTGGTATTTCTTCAACAGGTGCACACCTCTAATGGCTTGTCTCTCAAATAGGTTTAACGCCAAGATAACTTCTTTAATTTTAGACTTAAAGCCAGTGAGAATTCACCACTACACTTATTTAGGAGCCGGCATTGCTATCAGACCTTTAGCCATTTGTTGAGTTGATCATGGATGCCCATTCCCTAAAACCTGAATAGGATCTGTCAGATTTGGGTGTATTAAGGAGGTTTCCAACATGTGTTTTCTTTTGCTACATCAAAACTCCTTGGCTGCCTTTTTACATAGGACATTTCAGGAAATGTCATGTATGGGTCAGCAAAGCAGCTTAAAATACATTTTCTTCTTCCTACAACCTACAATGATTGGGTACTGAGGTGTACATCAGAAAAGAGGATTTAGTTTCTGAGATGTAGGCCTATTGGCCTAGCTTGTGTCTAAGCACACAGGTGAGCAATGGACAATTCTGGTTCATGCAGTCACCCATGGAGGAGCTAATAAGCATTTCATTGTTTTACAGTGTGTGGAGGATTTGTGACTCTTTCACATTGTTCTTACAGAATGTGCCTCTAGAGATGCTGCTGTATAGCTGTAGATGAGTTGGAATTTAAATTGCAGTGTGCTCTTTGATGCAGGAATGGCCCTTTAAATGGCTATTCATTTAAAAATGAATGGAACAAGATAGAAATGAAGAGCTCTGAAATTATGTGCTGATGGTGATTTTATTGATCTAGCTTAGATTTATAACATGCCCTATCACTTATTATGAAAGGCAGATAGCGTAATCTAAAATTTTAAAAAAGTATTCATAAAAAGAGAAAGGTTTAAGCCTAAAATAACTAGCTCTTCTCTTTCTCTAATCAATAGGCTTCCTCCTGCTTCTAAGAGTTATTTGGGGTTCTTATAAACCACTGTAGAATTAACTTCAGACATCTCAGTGCTAGGAGTTGTTACTTATTTTACTGCACACTATCCGCCCACTGTTTTCCCACTCCTCCATCTGATTCCCTTCACCCCTTCTGACTGAATGAGTGAGAAAGCAAGAATTATTAAATCTAGATACCCACCAGTTAGATTTCATCCCTATTTTGCAAGATTAAGCAATGGTTACAAACTAACCATTTCATTCTGTATGGTGTTTTTTACCCTATTAAATTTGAGGGAATATCATGTAGATAATATTAAATTTCATGGGCTAAACTCAATGAGGCAACATTTAATTATCTTGACAGACACATTTATACAGATTTACAGGGACATAGCAGTTGTCATGGGTTTGGCAACTGAGGGAAAAGAGAAAGAAAGCAGGCAAGGAAATCTGTTGAGGAAACCATTCGGTGTGGGAACAGAAGTTGGTGGAAACAAGGAAAGATGTTAGGTGATATGTAGAGCCCGTATACTGGGGCCTGGGGAGGTAAATGTAATGGCTACATTTACACACATGCTGGGGCCTGGGGAGGTAGCCATTACATTGTGTTGCCTAAAATACCTGTGTTTACCCGAATGTAATGCACACCACAATTTTCAACCCCCCAAAGATTTGCTGCTAGCCCCCAAAAACATTTGCTGCTAAATGTAATGCATAGCAGCAAAAAGTGTGCTCTTTGTAATTTGGCAAAAAAAGGGGCCATGACAAGTCTATCATGTATCAGATTGAAACTGGATTCTTCATACATCTAGATTAATGTGGCATAAAGCAACATCTTATGTTTCACTCGTAATTCCTCTGCTTATCCTTTTGGAAAATGGTATTTGTAACCTTTTGGAAAAACACCTTTTGGGGATTATAACTTTTAGAAAAGCATGATCTTTCAGAGAAGTGCCAAAAACCCTTTAGAGTATAATCTTATGGGATACAACCAAATATAATTATTAAGGCAATGGTCATGTAAGGTAATGATTTTAGTTGTTAGACTGAATAACCTATTATCTCTGATGAGTTAGGAAAACAGAGATTTGATGTTGACTTTGATAAAAATAACATATTTGGTTTACTCACAATCTTCATGTGTTCAGTATACACAGGTATAAATCAATCAATCAATCAATTTTTATTACTTACTTAGTCGCTCTCCACCAGTGGTGCTTTGGGCGACTTACAACATAAAACCAATAAAACACTTTAAAAGAATTACAATTAAAACAACTAATCAAACGCTCCGCCAAAGAGCCAAGTCTTCAGCGAAGCATCTCAGCTCGCGCATGGCTCGGATGTCGGGTGGCAGAGAGTTCCACAGTTTTGGGGTGGAGGCTGAGAAAGCTCTCCGCCTAGTGACCTCCAGGCAGATTTCTCTAGGCCCCGCTATATAGTGGAGATTCTCTTGGGAAGATCAAGGTGGCCACTGGGGTGATAGTGGGAGAGGCAGTCCCTAAGGTAGGTTGGCCCCATGCCATCCAAAGCCTTAATGGTCAATACCAGTACCTTGTAGGAGATCTGGAATTTGACTGATAACCAATGCAGCTGACACAGGATAGGTGTTATGTGACATCCCACAGGGGTTCCTGTGAGGAGCCTGGCAGCTGCATTTTGAATTATACGAAGTTTCCAGGTCACTGACAAAGAGTGCTACAGTAGTCCAGTCTTGAGGTGACCATGGCATGGTATAAAATTTATCAGTTCAGTTTAAGATATGTTTGAGATGGTTCTCTGTGCTATCCAGCTAGGGCATCTCTCTTACAGTAAAACAGCAAGCGTGTGATCTGAGGTCTGAAGGAGTCTCTAGTCTGCCTGTCTAGAGTCTGTCTGTTTGTCTGTATGTATGTAGAGTGCAGTGATCATGTGGTCTGCAGTCCCTCCTACACTTCTCAGGAACCATAGAGTAAAGAAAGCTGCATATCAAACAGTAAGCAACAGGATCATAGATAAATATTATTAGAGAAGGCTTGAAGAAGGTTGTCATTTCCAATATATCCACGGTTTATTGATTGGCACTTCTTCATAGACCCAGTTATTTCAGTTCATCTGCACTATTGGAGTTTCCACTTTAATTTGCTTAATATTTTTATTACAAAGGGTTGTGTCCAAAAGGGATATATATTCAGTAGAGTTTCCATTTGCAAGGTGACTTATCAGACTGGCTTATTCCTGAATGCCAGAAGGTTGAACACTATAATAGAGTGTAGGGCCCCTGTAACATTTACTGTAATTCAGCACTGCTTGTTAAATATATGAACTGTTCACGGCCACTACCTACATTTCATGCTTTGAGTGTTTGGGGACATTGTATCATACAGTATTTGTCCAAAAGTGAGTGTTTTCCTGCTCTTCTATTCAATGTGCTATGTATATTGAATTTCTAATAGGTTTGTTAGTAAGAGTTTAATACAAATTACCTTATTAATCCTTCTTTTGTAAATGCTACAGGAAAAAAAGTAAATTTCATATTCACACTTGTTTTCATTATTATGGTAATGGCTTTCAATTAATAGCTAATTAATGCTGCTCTGTACCTCACCTACTTCTCATTAGTGACAGCAAACAGAATCACTGTGTGTATGAATGACTGTTACTGACTTGACTGTTGGCAGATGAGTTACCTGGCAGCTTTCACTCCATAAAGAAAGGGAAAAGGGAAAAAGTAACAATCAGCTTAACATGTTATGAAAGTATGTAAGACAGTTGCATTTATTGAGTTAGGATGACAGCAGAGCTCACATTGCTGTGATTTGTGGGGAGAAAGGGCGACAAGCTGGATGTTGGCTGCTAATTAAATGCAACTAACTTAGCAAATGCAATGATCTGAAATGTAAACCAGCCTTGCGGAATAAAAGAGGATGTAGAAGGAAAGTGGGCGGGAGGAGGAGGAAATATGATAATACAGCACAGACGTGCTTTGATCTTAGGTATAATTCAAAGCAGTCTAGTCCCACTGCCATTGGCACTAGATAAAAAGCACCATATTCCCTGGGTGGATTTTACTGGCACTGCAAAGTAATTAGCTTTTGCCTGTTTGTAAAGTGAACATAAACAGGTACTGTGGGGAAAAATGTCATTTTCCCTTCTGGATTAATTAAAGGCACGCCTTCCAAAGGGATCAACAGTGATGGGGAATGCTCTCCCTTTTTAAGTATTAATAAATGTTCTAAAAATAGGATATGGTGGGCAAGACTCTGAAGGCATTCCCATTCAAACCTTTCCATATTCAGATTCATCAATCAAGAGTGAACAGCCAATCATTATAATTATGTACCTATCACCTCAGAAGAAAGCTCCATCTAGTCTTTAATAAAAAGATTGTATGTTCACACACACTCTCCCTAGTTTGTATAGTGATTGCAACTATAATAGTATTAAACCTAGGCTTTCAGTACAGTGCAATTGGGTATGGCTTTTCACTGGACGTTTGTACATGATTTCAGCCTTACAGAATCTTCTGGTAGTGGTGTTTAGAGAGTTTATAGCAGAGACATACTTTATAAGTACATCAATCCACATTAATTTTTGTTTAAAGAGAAGTTAATGTTGTGGCCCCCTTCTCTACCTTTTAAAGAAATCCCATCCATTGATACTTTTGTGATTGTCCTCAAGTTGAGTATGATTTACAGTGACCCTCTCAGCTGTTTCTTCTTAAGATTAATTCAAAAGAAATTTTCTATTGCCTTCATCTATGGCAGAGAAAATGTGATTTATCCATGTCTCTACCCATGGTGATATGAGCTCAGTTCTTTCAGAGTTTTCATCAAGCACTCAAACTAGTACTACACCATACTGGAGTCAACCTCCCTCCCTCATTGATAATTATGGGAGGTAAAATAAGCATATCACACTCAGAATGGTTTCCAGCTTTTTCTGTGGACATGTTGGTGAATACGGCGTTTTCCATTCTGATCCACTGAAACCATATTTTATATTTCTCTTC
The DNA here is from genome assembly GCA_030556195.1 of Anolis apletophallus. Taxonomy (NCBI): domain Eukaryota; kingdom Metazoa; phylum Chordata; class Lepidosauria; order Squamata; family Anolidae; genus Anolis; species Anolis apletophallus. The sequence continues at coordinate 41,559,674 of JARBWK010000005.1, forward strand.
ATTCTGCATTATTGTGGTTACAGTGGGTTTTGACCAGTCACATTTTTTTCTGCCTATATCTGTCCTGAATATTTTGACATGATGATGGTTCATGTTTATAATATACAAATAGTTGTTTTTAATTTTGGGACTTCATGGATTTTTAAAAAAAAAGAAATTGTGTATTGATGTCTGATCCTATACTGTGATCCAACTCCCCCAATATTTGTTTCCCACTTTTCCATAAGGAGTAAACCTGTTAGCCAGGCACTCTTTTCAAATACTAGTTTTCAAGGGAGGTACTGGTGTCCTTCTTGTCAAATTACCATTACATTACATCAATATTCTGGTGTCCCTCTTCTCAAATTACTATTACATTGCTTGAATATTCTGTCTTGCAAACAAAAGATAATACTTATGCAGTTATTGGCTCTTCTCCCAATCATTGCACTCATGAGATGGATTTTTTTTGTATCAAGAGAAATCAGTGAAATTTTCACACCATATGTACCATAATGTTTTATATCCCATTTGCATAGTGCAGCACCTGTACTTCTATCCATTTAAAATTTGAGAATCAGTTCAGAAACAGGGATAAATGTGTGGATATCCTGGAAACTGACTCTGAAAATTATGCAATGATACTACACAAATAAATTATGTAGGATTGGCAGAAACCGATGTTTTGACTCTAATTTTGATTAAAGCAATACATTCTCCCCACCGTAGTTTTGGAAGAGACTTGTAAATAATTACCATACATACTTGTATATAAATTGAGTTCATGTAGTAGTCGAGGATAGATTTTTAGGCCAAAAATATGGATTTTATATGACCCCATGAATAAGTTGAGAATCCTTCTACAGAGGGGGAGCAAAAGCACTGCCTCAGAGCATCAGCCACCTTTGACTCCCAACACTGACAACATTTTCTTGCCCAAGAATTCACAAAGACCATACTTGGCAATGTAGTGGAAAGAGTAGAGCAGCTGGTGCATTTAGATTTCCCTGGAATAGACTAAGCTCTTGTTTTTCACCAATTGATTCAGACAAGGAGATGGGTCTTGTTTTCAGTTAAGGTACAGTACTCTCACTGACCTTTGGATATATTGACCCAGGTTTTGGGGTAATTTTTAATTAAAATGTAAATATAGACATGAATACAAACAATATAACCCCACACCGGGAATAGGGAAATGATTACGTTGGTGAACATAATTACTTCTGGTTTGGTTCCATTTTTATAACATAGGGCTTAGCCCTATTTTATAAAGTATTTTCAATTTTAATGCTCTATTATAAAAAAAACCCATTTGGCCAACCCAGAAGAAGACTCTTTATCCGGCTGCAGTTGTCCTCCACATTTATAAAACTTTATGAACTATATCTGTGAACTGATGTGGAAAGTTTTCCCATAAAGTCGGCTCATTTACCCTTTCCAATCATGCAGGAATACTGTTTTGTTAATATCTTGTGGTATGAAAAGGTTATAGTCACAAATACATTTAAAATGGGCACAAAATGAAATGCTTGAAAATGTCATCTAAAACTTTACTTGAGTTTCACATCAGAGAATTTGACACTGTATTCCTTTCTTTCCCCACCTAATGAATGAATGGAATGATCAAAGGACCTCTTCTCATACCTTTCATGAACTGATGAGGCCAACTAAGCCATATCTTTCACATTTTCCTTTTATCATTCATTCACATTTATAGTTCATTCACATTTCACTTGAGCTTAGTCAAAGAAGTCACATGTGACTTAGAATTTGCTTTTTGGTTTTTTAATCTCTTCCTAATCACTATGCATTATATGGCTAGAATTTTGTTTTACATGTTGCAACATAGGAGCATAGGTGGTGGTGGCAACAACTTGCAGAAACAACAGCAGCTATGAAGAAAGCAAGGTACTGGAGAAATGGAGTGCTCAGAACTGACAAATTCTGTATGACTTCTCACAACCCTGGAACAAATGGTTCATGCATATTATCCAACACATGGAGCCAAACAACATCAGAATGTGGTCAAGATGGCACAAGGTGATCATAATGAAAACACATACTAGGAAAGTCTGCATCAGACCTTTTGTCTGATTTAACCCTCCCATCTCTCTGAATTAATTAAGTGCTCACTATGCTTTCATTTGATCTCACTTTACACCAGTTTAGGTAAACTGAGGTTCTTTCTACACTGTCATATAAAATCGAGATTATCTGCTTTGAACTGGAGTATATGGTAGTGTGGAATGTGCAGTAAATATCATCCCAGGAGTCCCAAACACAAATCCGGGCACTAAAAGATGTGAACAGTGTGGGATTTGCCCACTAATACGTCTGTTGAAATCCAAAACCGCAGCACTTCTAGGACATTGAACTTGAGAGATGCCATTACGCGTGCCACCACAGGGGTGGTATATTATATCCAATGTGGGTGTGGCCTTCACTATGTAGGTGTCATGTTGAGAGCTTTAAGAACTCGAATATATGAACATCAGTCTAGAATTAGACATAAATCTTAAGAATCTGCTCTCTACAGTCATTTCCTTCAAGTTAACCATTCACCTCAATCTTTCAAAGTTATAGGTTTGGAAAGGGTTAAATTTCCTCCTCGCAGTGACCATCACAAAGTATTGTTACGTGCTGAAACCAAATTGATTCTCCTCCTTTCGAGTGAGATCCCAGGAGGCCTCAATGAACAGCTGTCAGTACAAGCCTTGATCCAGTAATGATCATCACCTGCAATTTACAGTATTTAAGATGTTCCTACACCAATGGTCCTTGCTGTATCCAGCCCTAGGGGATCTTCTCTAGTGATGTTCCCGTTGTTGAGGCATATGGTATGTATATTCTAGAATCAGAATCAGAATTTTCTTGATTAGCCGAAAGCCATATCAAATACACACAGAACACAGACACATCGCAATAGTTCTAAAAACAATCTAAGAAAATTTCTAAACCATTACATCATTTAAACCCCCGTTTTGCCCAGCAGAAGGTATTCTGAGGGAGATGGTAACAGTTCACAGGTCCTCATCTCCAACACAGTTTATTCCAATTGCATCTATGTAATCGGATCTTAGTTTCATGGCTTTACAGAGAAAACGAGCAGTATATTCTAATATTCTGAATTAATAATTTACCCATGGTTGTTTGTATGCTCACTGTTGGATATGCATTGTCATAGATCTTCTCCTATTCTGGAATTCCTTCTTGTTATATATATACTCTGTGTGTGTGTGTGTGTGTGTGTGTGTATAGGCAGAACACTACCTATGAAGAGCATCCTGAACACCGGAACGCCCTGAAGAAGCGCTTGTTGAGCGCGAAACAACTAGAGGCGTCTACCTACTTTACGTCGTTGGTGTTTTTCCAGCGTATCTGTTGTTTGCTCCCTGCCGATTGCCTCCTCTTGGCTTACATTCAGCGTATTTGCCATTTGCTGTTTGCTGGCTGCCTCCTCCTTCCAGATCTCAGCGCACATCTAAATTGTGAGCTTGTTGTTTTAAAAATCCGAAGCAGCCACCGGGATTGTTTGGCGTGTATCCAGCAGATTGGCTGGCCACCTCCTCTTTTCATTATTGTGGTTACAGTGGGTTTTGACCAGTGACAGATTTTTTGACCAGAATCTCGCCGGGACCGTGAGTTTACAGCCTTTATATCCAGAATATCCTTTATTTTTGATGTTGCAACGTTTGCCTGATTACGTGACTGTGTTTGGGACTCCTGGGATGATATTTACTGCACATTCAGGTGCGTTATCCCAGTGTCCTTGTTGTTTATTCATCATGAGTAAACAAAGACTGGATTGACTTATGATGGAACATCATTGTTGATACTTTGTATTGATTGTTATATGTATTTTCTATGTACTAAAGATTGTGTATGATTTATATTGAACATTGTGTGGATATTATGTTAATAGTGTGACCATAAATAAGGGGAATATTACAGGCAGAGTTGCAGAGTTGAGATATTTGATTAACAATAGCATTCGTGCGTTTCCCTGTGTTAGTTGTGGTTACACAGTGAGCAACCTTCGTTGTTGTAGTTTAGTCTATAAAGCCCTAAACATTTCTGGCCCAGCTTACCTGTTCAAATGTATCTACCTCTATGACCCACCTTGGAGGTTAAAATCATTGGGGAGTTCCTGCTTTTGTTCCCACCCTCCTCGCAAGCACAACATGTGGGGATGAGAGACAGGGCCTTCTCAGTGGTGGCCCTTCACCTATGGAAGTGCCCCCCAGTGAAATTAGATCTGCTCCATCCTTCTGACCTTCAGGAAAACAGACTGAAAATATGGCTCTGGGATCAGGCTTTCTGCCAGTAACAGGAGTAATGCAGTATGAGACTACAAATTAATATCATGACAACTTGAACTGCAATATGATTTGGATCATGTGATCTTAATTGATATTTTAATGCTGTGTTTTTAATGGATCTGGTTTTAATGTTTTAGTTTATTTACCGATGTATTATATATGGCATTGAATTGTTGCTGCAGTATAGGTCCCACATTTTGGGACTGCCTTTCTGGGTTGTTTATAGGAGTAGGGTGAAATAAATATACGATATACATTGAGCACTCTATAATATTTCATTCATTTTTCACTCAACAATTATATTGAGAACTTACAGAAACAAATGCATTATTAATACAGTCTTACAAACAATACTAATGTAGTGGCATTGAAGTAACATTTAAGGTATTGTTAAAATTAAATTGTGAGGTGATGCCAGAATTGGGCACTAAACACCTTTATAAAAAAAGGGGGGGGGGACAGATATACTTTCTTTTTCTGTTAAAAGGAGATTAGAGAACATATACCACCATTCATTTGGGAGCATTTTCCAGAGCTATGTTGCTACAGCAGATTACCCCACATTTCATGCACATACATCTGAGATTTCAGAGAAGCATGGAGAAGAAGTTCTCCAAGATTAACCATGTCTATATCAGAGGCTTCCAAGTTCTGGCCGATTTATATGGGAACAAATAGCCTAGAAGAAAACCTACTAATGGGTCATAGAGGCATGTAGAGGCCAAACTCAACATTTCAGATTGAGGGCTGTAACACCTATGTAATAAGTAAAATAGACATTTGGAATTACATGTTATTCTTCATTTAACTTTGCTCTTGCTTTTACCATCTACATTCCAAAGCATATATACCCTAACTTTCAAGATTGCACCCCACACTGGTGAACAAGTGGATTGTGTGTCCATAAATGTTTGTGCCAGAGGAAATGTATTAGTCTTAAAGGTACTACAGTCTCTGTTTTAGCTACAACAAATTAACTCATTGGTCCTTTTAATAATTATAATCCCACATGGCATTCAGCATTCCATTTTCTACTCTCTTTGTCTTGAGCATGATATGTTTCAATTGTGGTCATTTCCATGAAACCTAGGAAGTGTTAGCCTTTATATATTAGCCCCTGGGGATGTGTAAATCAGTGTCAAGTTATTGCTGCTCAGATCTTTATCTTCAGGAATTAGTTGGTAGAGGGGGGGAGGGGGCAGAAGGGTAGAGAGGAATCAGCTTTTGCAAGCTATTTGGCCATTTGCCGCTTCACAGTGTAATTGTGCATGACTCTTTCTCATTAGACAGTAGTATTTACCTCTGGGAAATGGGGCTTTGCAGAAAAAGATGAATTAAATTGAAACTTTGGCAAATGTTGTTGCATTTGGCAGCTCTGAAATAAATCAGCGCTCTCCCTATAATTTGGTAGGGCTATGAACAAACAACACCTGGGCTTTTTTCACAATTGGCTTGAGACTATATATTATTATGGGGTCAGCTAGGAAATTCAGTAGAAGATATGAAAATAAATGGTTTGATTAAATAAATATTAGGATATTTAATCTGGCTTAGTTGCAGTGCACCAGACAAATGTTTAGAAGCCTTCTTGGCTAAGAAATCTATTTATGTCACTTTGTGATATGATATTGTATAGAAACATAAGAAACTGTAACTGTTTCTTTGAGGGGAAGGGGGGTTACATCTGTGAGACTCTGGCTCAGACACCCACTAAGAGTGCATTTAACTTTGAAGCCAAGGGGTATCCTTTTAATTAGGAAATATGCCAGCTGCATATTTGTAAGCTTCTTTGTAAGTTGCTTTATTATACTTATGTAAAGAAATAGGAGTGTATGCTCCCATATCACCTTGTATCAAGCCTATTGGTGGCAAAATGGCAATATCTTAGGGTGGAACCTATGCAGTGCTTACAAAAAAGTTACAACATATCGAATCACATCCACCACATTTTTCCTTAGTGTTATGTATCTACATGAGAACATCACATTTCCTGCCCCTGCTCCATCTGACTAGCTGATGCTAGAAGAAGACAAGAAAATATATGTGTGCTAATATCACATACTTCCAAATCATGTTATTTGGGGAAGGAAGAAAACATGGAACAGTGTGAGTTACTCTTTCCATTGGGTTTTATTCCACAACTCATTCCATCCTATGATGAGACCATTTTTAACTTTCAAATACATTTCTGACATATTTTGCCAGTATCTTGTTTTGAACAGTAGAACATTGACTTTAAACAACTACCTTCCTGTCAAACCATGGTTAGTAGTACACACACATATAGTTTGATTTGCTGAGTGTGGAAGATGGTTAGCCTTTATCCTGTTAAGGATATAACAGCTCTTTCTTACTCTCTGTGTCCCTGAACTCAAGTCCTGACAAAAAAAAGTTTGGATCAACTGTGTTTGTATCTGCTATTATGGGTTAAAACTCTCCAGTGCAGAGTTTGTGCACCTTAGCTGTATTGTTGTTCTGTATGAATTAAAATTTGGAAATGTCTCTTTACTTATTTCCTCTGTGCCCTGGGAAGAGGGGATAAGGAGAGTCAAGGGGAAAACCCATGCCTCTTGTGTTTTCAAAACAGCTATATATCCTAAAGTCATAAGATCTCATCTGATCTTGGAAGTTAAGCAGGGTTGGCTCTGCTTAGTCCTGAGATTGGAAACTGTCAATGAAAACCAGGTGCTTTAGGCTATTTCTCAGAGGAAGTAACTGTCAAAACCACCTCTGAATATTCCTTGCCTAAGATAACACTGTGAAATTCATGGGGTCACCATAAGTTGACAGGCATATGTACACACATATATTAGGAAGCGAGAGAAGGATCGTCCCTTCTGTTATTTAAACCTTTAGGGAAGTCACCTTCTGTGTTTACCTCAAGGTCTTTTAACATCTGTGATCTTTCCCCCCTTTAATATTTGCTACATGTTTTGGGTCCCATCCTCAGAATTTAGGCATGGCAAGTTAATGAACCATCTGAGCTCCAACAAGTGATGATCTCCACTTAAGCTGAATAATGTGGGCTGCAGCTGTCTGTGTTCCTGCAGTCAGTACTAATGGGGATGAGAAAATATAGAAGTAAGCCAGGCACCCTTGTCACAGGAAGGGTTGTAAGACTGTTCTTTTTAGGATACATGCATTGTAACTAGATATTTAAATGTCTGAGCAAGAGGGAATACAGGCAGTCCCCAAGTTATGAGCAAGATAGATTCTGTAGGTTTATTCTTAAGCTGAATTTATTTGTAAGTCAGAACAGTAATATTTTTAAGTGTAACTCCAGCCACAAATATATACTTTTAGCTTTGGATAGCATAGGGAAGGGTTAACACTCCAGTGGTGTTCGTTTTGCTGTCAGTGCTCCTGCTCAGAAGATTCCACCTCACTTTCTGTCCATGACAGACTGATACTGAACTTTATTATTAACCTGTTGATAATTTATGTAATTACCTGCTGATTTTGATAGACAGGCAGTGCATCTAATTTTAGCTGAATCACACTGCCCTGCACAGATCCATTCAATTTTTTCTCTCAAAAGATCAGCTCAACTATATGAATTAGTCCTGATTCTAACCCAGGATAACATGGGTTAGAACCTGGACTCAGCTCTGATGCTTGATGCCCAAGTGTTGGCAATGGCTGGGAGGGCCTTAGCACAGGTAAAAGTTGTGCACCAGCTGCTACCATTTCCCAAGAAGCCTGATTTGGCCTCAGTGGCCCATGCCTTGGATACATCCAGAATGGATATTGCACTGCACTCTATGCAGGAGTGCCTTTGAAGACAGCCTGGAAACTTCAATTTGGACAAAGGTCAGCAGCCAGGTTTCTAACAGGAGCAGGGGCGGTCCTACCGATAGGCAAAGGACACCGTTGCGTGGGGCGCCATCTGGGTAAGGGGCACATTCCCCCGCCCGCCAGACAGCGTCCGGCCGATGTTCCGCTTTTGGACCTTGTGCGCTCCGACACCACGCTGTAGCAAACCTCCCTGCGTGCTGAATAGGGAGTGCTGTGCTTACAGGCTTCTGAGCCTGCACACAGGAGCTTCTGGGCATGCGCGGAGGGGGGGCTGAATAGGGAGTGCTGTGTTTACAGGCTTCTGCATCTGCACACAGGAGCTTCTGGGCATGCGCGCGGGGGGGGGGGCAAAATAATGTTCGCTTACCATTTAAAATTACCTTAGACCGCCCCTGAACAGGAGCTAATTATAGGGAACACACAATGCCTCTATTAGAGCATCTCCACTGGCTGCCAATAAGTTTCCAGTCCCAGTTCAAGGTGAAAATTTTGACTTACAAAGCCCTAAATGATTCAGGCCCTGCCTATCTTCGTGATCACATCTCCCCCTATGAACCGGCATGGGTTCTAAGATCTGCCAGGGAGGTGCTTCTCTCACTTCCATCACTGTCACACAGTTGGTGGGGATGAGGGATAGGGCCTTTTTGGTGATAGCCCCCTGACTTTGGAACACCCTCCCCAGGGAGCTTAGGTAAGCCCCCACAATGTCCTCCTTTTGTAGAGTACTGAAAACCTGGATGTTCCAGCAAGTTTTCAAGAACGATTAGTTCCTGAGCCAAGTCCCTTGGTGGTCAGATAGTCCTCTGTTCTGTACTTCATCCACTTCCCTGGCCCTATGATATGCTGTTTGCACAATCCTTTGCCCAGCACTGTTTAATTGATTGGATCCATTTTTAGCACTGCTGGCCATTGCTATTGTTGAACCTCACCTGATGGAGCTTCAATGTATTTGGTTTTATATTTTATTTTTAGTGTGTTTTATCAAGTTGTTTGTATTTTATCATGTTTTTTTTTACTTTATTTTTATTTTTATTTTATTTTTTCTATTTTGATTATTAAGTTATAGTTATGTTGCTTTCTATTGTCTAATGTGTTTTCTCCTGATGTAAACTGTGTGTATGTTTTTCTTTGGGCATTGAATGCTTACCATATCTGTTGGAAACCACCATGAATCCCTTTGGGGAGATAGGGCGGTCTATAAATAAAATGTATTTTTTTGATGCACCCCAAATCCCATTGGCTTTTTAAGCTGCTGCATCACACCGTTGGCTCATGTTCAACTTACTTTTCACTAAGACTCCAAGATCTTTTTCAGATGTACTATTGTCGAGTCAGGTGTCACTGGACATTTAATTTTTTTTCTGCCTAAGTGAAGTATCCTATTGTTCTCCTTGTTGAGTTTCCTTCTGTTAGTTTTGCCCCAGCTCTCTAATCCATTGAGCTCATTTTAAATTCTGATCCTGCCTTCAGGAGTATTAGCTATCTTTTGCAAACACTCTCTAGTCTACACCTTTGTCTAAGTCGGGCCTGTCCAACAGGCGGCCCATGGGCTGCACACTGCCTGCCAGCCCCTTGGATGCGGCCCGCCTACCCTCCAAAAAATCAGCGCGAACGAGGAGGTGGCAGGGGGAAGTCCCGCCCCTAGGCGTCTGACATGGCTTCCCCCCGACGCCTCCTCGCATGCATGGGCGCCCCTCCCTCCTTCACTGAAGAAAGGAGCGGCGCACGTGCGAGCGAGGAGGCAGTGGGGGGAAGCTCCGTCAGATGCCCTACGGGCGGCGGGACTTTCCCCCGGCTCCTTCTCTCTCGCGCGGGCGGTGGCACGCTCCTTCTTTCAGTGAAGGAAGAAGCGCGGTGCCTGCCTGTGCGAGGGGGGAGCCGAGGGGAAGTCCCACCCCTAGGGCGTCTGACGTGGCTTTCCCCCGACGCCTCCTTGCTCACACGCACGGGCGCCCCTCCCTCCTTCACTGAAGGAAGGAGCGGCGCACGTGCGAGCGAGGAGGCGGCGGGGGGAAGCTCTGTCAGACACCTTACGGGTGGCGGGACTTTCCCCCAGCTCCTTCTCTCGCGCGCAAGCGGTGCCTCGCTCCTTTCAGTGAAGGAAGAAGTGCGGTGCCCGCCCATGCGAGGGGGGAGCTGGGGGGAAGTCCCGCCCCTAGGCGTCTGACGTGGCTTTCTCCCGATGCCTCCTCGCTCGCACGCACGGGCGCCCCTCCCTCCCTCCCTGCGGCCCCCCAGGTGATCAGTGACCAGAATTCCGGCCCTTGGGCCGGTAGAAGTTGGACAGCCCTGGTCTAAGTCATTTAAAAAGTTGTTGACCAGCACTGGGCCCAGGACAGATGGAGGAAGAGAAGGGGTTGGAGTTAACTTAAATAAGCCATTCAGTGCGCGCACACACACACACACACACAACGTACATTTTTATTTCATCTTGTGTTGTCTACAACTCAATCCCTATGCATGAGAGTTAAAGTGCTTATTGGGTTGTAAGGTTTGCAAGAGCTCTCTGAATTTTCAGAGACCATGATGAAACACAAAGTACTGAGTTAGGGGAAGTTATGGTATGGCTTGGCTTAAGGCTGCTTCATGTGCTGATCACGTTATCATCTGCTAGCTGCATATTGCTCAGGAAAGTTAATAATGATGTGATCCTTTGGTTTTATAATGGACTTTAAGCCTGTTTTAGCATAATTTGTACTGTTCCAATAATTTCACATACAAAGTGGTCTTTGGTAAATATAAATTAGTTTGAAAACAATCTTCTCTCAGCCTTTTTTAAAAGCCTGGATTTGGAATATAGGCTTATTAATATTCACAAACACTGCTTAGTTAATCCTCCTTTAATTTCTCTTTGTGTATTGTAAACAAGGATTACAGGAATGTTTGAATTTTGCATGCCAGATTTCTGGGCATCGAGCAAATTTTTGCTTATTATCATATAAAAATAAGTATGAATTTCTACAGCCTTTTTATCCTGTGCACTGAAATGTATGGTACTGTTATTTGTTTCCTTACAATATTCTTTCCGGAATACTAAATTCAATTTTAAGAGCTGAGCTGCAGAGTCGCTTGGGGTGACTTAGAATCCCAAAAGCTGAGAAAGTTTTTGATCTGTGAGGTAGGCATGTTTGGCAGGCACAGAGTGGCATTAATGCTGAAAGAATGAAGCCTTCACAGCCTGGAAAGAAAAAAGCCAGTCTTGGAGAAAAATACCAGTGTTGTCGAATCTCCCATTAAACTGTGACATTTGTAGGCATTAGTTCCAAGCCCCAGCCACCCTGGCCAAATGAGCTGGAAAGAACAACAGCCTTTTCTAATTATGTTCCACTGTTGGAGGTCGCCTTGCAGTGAAACATCTATACTCTTAGCCACTGACTAGGCTTAGATGAAGGTAAGCATGACAGGAGGTTAATCCCTAGCTTCTTTTACTATTTAATTTTTCAGCAAGACATGTTTATGAATGTGTCATATTAGTAGCAAGGTTTAATTTGAAGCATGCTTCAGTGGAGTCAATCTTTCAGTGTTTTGAATACCTTTGCTTAGTGTCACATATGTAAGATAATAAAGGGTATAACTGAGCATGTGAAAAGTGCATTCTCCAGTATAAAATTATGGGCTTCTTTCACTTATCCATAGTTAGGATGCAGAATGACCAGATCAGAATGTATTAAATAATTCTGAATTGTTATGTATCTTTTTAAAGTCCTATGATTGAGATAACATTAATGGATTGATAACAAAGTTAGAAATAGATGAGAGGAAATATTATTAGTGAGAAAATTGAGTTCTAAGGCACAATACCTGTTTCTATAAGTCTCGTCTTTATAGTTAATAGACCTCCTTTTTATAGGATCTAAAGCTTCTTATGTGTGAACTAAATGTATATGCCATCTAAAAAGTAGGTGTTTTATACATCTCTGTGTGGTATGTACTTGCTTTCAGTCTGTGAGCATATACACAGAAAGTCAGGGGAATTCTTTGACTAATCCATGACACATTAAAAAAACCTGTCATGATTTGCCTGGGGCCCAAAATGGATGGGGACTCCTGCTCTGGAGTTTCATTTATAAGTAATGACATCTCTGAAAAGCATTTGGTCAAAGACCCTGCTTGCCTCAACAGTTTTTCCTCCCACTGTGTTATTTCACTGTTATTTAAGAGTATGATTGAGAATCAAGGTTTATGTTGCTGCTTAGAATTTTCTTTAGGTGAGTAGTAATGTTTTACTTTATTATATTTGAGGCTAGATTTTTCCTCATATCCATTCAGTCTCTCTTAAGTTACATGTTTACTGGTAACATATGCGCATACTTCTTTATCTTTTTTGAACTTTGTTCCTACATAATGATGCAATTCTGTAAAATAGGTCCTATTGAACTCAGACATATTTGCCTTTACTGAGACATATGTATCATTGTACTGTATGCCAAGTTAATTTCAGCACAATGTTGGTGATGCTTGATTTTGCAGATTTCATGTAAATATCTTGGGAGTAAATATTCTCTTTGCAGATAGTTAAGGTTATCATGGTTACAGGAAGCTCTGGTCAAGTTTAAAAAGAAGTATTTGAAGGGTATTTGAGATTTATTTATTTATTATGGTATTTGTATCCTGCCTTTCTCAGCCCGAAGGCGACTCAAGGCGGTATGTGAGTAGAATCTGCTTGAAAGAAGATTACACCAATAGAAGTGACATCTGAAAATTTTATTTTACATTCATGAGTAAATCATTTATATGCCACTGCTCATGTATACCTACACAGAAATCTAGGGTCAGTATAGATCAGAAGTACACCTGGACTGCTACCATTGTCTGTCCTGTAATTCCTGTTCAACATGACAGCCAGTCAGAAAACTCTTGGTCATCACCAGGCTCCATTTCATGTGATTGATTTGCACATGAAACAGAATTTTATGCAGTAGTACCAGCATTTTCTGTACCAAAAACAGTATTTCTGTGCAGAAATATTATCTCTACAGAAAATTCTTTATCCTATGCATACAATCCTCTTTTCTATGAAATCAACTATGTTTTTCACAGAATAAGTTGAAAATTATAGTATTGCCTATGAAGGAAACAGATTTTACAGTATAGAAAGTACTCTTTTCTGTTCAGACTAGACATACAAATTTTGCACAAAATAAATCTAAAAATTGTATAGATTTTAGTGAGACTAAGTTTTTTCTTGTTAGGATTTATCAGCACACATGGTCTTTTAAGCCTTTAAAATATTTTAAAATATTCATTCCATTTGTAGTAAATGGACAGATGAAGAGTGGTATCCACACCAATATTGGCTTTGATCCATGATTCCCTCCTCTCTCCAGCAGTTAGCAAAACATTGAGAAAATGGACTCATAATTTTATTCCCTTGCTGCTGCATAAGAAAGAAGTCAACATCTACAGGAACATTGCTGAAATGGAAATATCTACTCCTATGGAGTAGTTCCAACTCTTGCCAGATTTTGCAAGTTAGGCATGAGAAGAAGGATTTGACTATAGGGGACTTAACATCTGTCTTTATCATTGCTGTATCATTGACTGCTGCTGTGTACAGTTTCCATCATTTTCCAACTCTTCAACAGCAGAGTTTCTATTAAAACGATCCACATGCAGCAGCTAATGAATTCTGATGGGTCTGGCAAAGTTCTAAACAAAGTTCCTGCTGGTAGGACTGCGGCTATTTTCAATGTCCTTGTCTCTCTGTAATATAGAATTGTTCAATATAGCACAGAGGATGCCTTTCAGACTAAGAAGATGTTTCAAGCATAAGCTTTCTTGGACTTTGCCCATTTAATCAATTACTGATAAAATGGATGGAATCCACAAAAGCTTGTACTAGAAATATATTCTTCCTGGTTTCATTCAAAGGTGTTAGTGGGTTCCTTTATTTATTAGAATACTTTTCCCATTCAAGTGCAGCTCACAGATAGGAGTACTCAGTCTTGGAAACTCTTCTTTTAAAATGTGTTGAGGTTTAGGCTTCTGTTCACAGCATTCCATTCTTTTGCCCTCTGGCTGAAAACATGGCAACATATTTATCAACATAGGAAGCTGTGTGTATGAACACAGAAAGTCATCTTAACCCATATCAATCTATCTAACCCATTTCTGTCTTATCTTACAATATTTGGATTTCAAGATGCCAGGTAGAGTCCTTTGCCAGCTCATACTATCGGGTATTTTAAAACTGACCATGCTTACGCTTCCATATGTTAATTTCCTGGTGCAATGCATCCCTTTGTCATCCATGCATAAAATGTACTTCCCTTTTCTCCCACATAGAAAGGTGGTGTTTTGAGCATGTTATCTAACTGTATGAACCGGTAGAAGTGAGACCTCTGTGAAACTTTGGTTTAATAAAAAAGGTTTTCTGCAGTTGACTGCTTTCAATGTGCTTATGAGGATTATGTATATGTGAGCATGCATGCAAACACAAATGATTTGCTGTGAATTCGTGGCAGAAGATGCAGTCTTGAGATGGCATGTGATCCTAGGTTTCTGAGAGTTGACAGAGCATTGGAAAACTCAGGAGGTTTCCTGGCGCAGTCCTTTCTTTGCCTGGCTGGCATGGCTTTCATTAAGTGTTCCAGGAACTGTCTTTGTCCATGTGTCTTTACAGAAGCTCCTTTTTTGGCACAAGGACAGTGTACGGATATTTGAGGAAACATGTTCACAAACACACAGTTGTTTGGCTGCTTAAGCAAAGGTGGGTGAGAGTTGAGTCTGGTGTTACAATTGTTTGAAGCTGCTTGAAAGAAGCAGTTAGAAAACTACAATTGTACTTTAACTACCATAGTAATATCCCATTGAATCTTGGATTTATGGTTGTTGATGAACTAGAGCTCTCCGACAGAAATCTAAATAACTATCATTAAACTACAAATTCCAGGTTTCCATAGGATGGATCTATGACAGTTAAGGTAGAATCATAATCTTATAATCGTGCACTGTCTAGGTTTTCTCCGATAGAATCCTGGGATTTGCAGTGTAGAGGAGAGTACAGGCAGCCCCCCAAGTTCGAACAAGCTCGGTTCTGTAGACTTTTTCTTAAGTTACATTTGTATGTAAATAAGAACAGGTACATTTTTCAGTGTTTGACAAATTTGGCTTGTTGTGGAAACAAGGATTGACGAGAAAGCTTCAACCGAGACACCATTTTCCCATGATAATTCTCCAAGAAGAGAATTTCACTTCTGAGTGGTAGGTTTCTCTCACTTCCTGTTGTCTCAGCCCCATTCTTAACTATGAGTTGTTTTGTAAGTTAGATGTTTGTAACTTGGGGACTGCCTATATTTAGAATTCTCTTTTGGACAGCGCCATTGCCTCACCCAACTTCAAACACCAGGATTTCATAAGATGTTACCATTTAAGTTAAAGTAGAATCATACTATTATAAAAGTGCAAATGTAGTGCAAATAGTGTCACATTCTTTCTCAGTCACATTTATAGTTTTCTTGGTGTTATGATATGTTTAATAGTAGCCAATAAAGCATTTTAACTCGAGTGGTTCTTAACAAGGGTAGATTTGTCCTGGATTCCTTTTGTGGGATTAACTTTATGCCCTGAATGGACTCCCTCCACCCTCTTTAAATCAGCTTTATTCTGTAATATTATACAGATATTAGAACAGCATGTGTGCTTTCTTTAAAAACATTTTTTCTTTTTAATATTCTAACATTATATCACTTCAAAATTTCCATTCCAGACATCTCTGTGCTTTCTGTTTGAAACTGTTTTGCCAAAATTAGTATACTCCATAATCTGCATCGTTTCACTTAACATTTCTATAAAGATACCGTCTGTATTAATTTGACAGAGCAGCTTCGTTAAGTAAGCCACAGTTAGACTTAGCATGAGGATTTAAACAGACCACAGATACTTATATATCATTTTAAATTCATCCAAAACTCAGCAGTATAAAATTGTGTTTTTTGCCAAATTCATCACTGAATTTCAGGGAGCGGCAGCTGTGAACTTGACATAACAGTGTTTCATGAGCATTCCCTGAAGTATTCTAATAGCATTTAACATCTGTGGACCACTCAAGGTTGCCAAGATGTTACAAGCCCACAACAAATGTGCATGCATCATAATAGTTGCCCCACTTTTGTACTAAGCTGCATGAATTGCATAGTGAAGATCTGACCATCAACACTTTGAGAGAATTGACAGTTTAGGACCACCCCCCCAAAACCCCTATGTTTTCATTTCTCCATTACTGCCTTTCTATCTACTGTGGTTTGTTTTCCCTTTCTTTCTTTTTTTTAAGTTACCCTTTCTCAGTACAAGGCTGTTCTTTATGGAAAAAACTTCCTTCCAGCTCACATGGCTGACTTGAAACAGTTGCTGGGAAATTGCAGAGGAAGAGCACTATTGCCTTTATGTCTTACTTGTAGCCTTTCTGGAAATTTCTTCCATGAGAAGCTGGACTACAGAGGACATCAGTGTGATGTAGCAGGACCCTTCTCATTATAAGCCATATATTTTGGAGACAGCCCAATTTGGGTCTGTCTCGGCTGGCTGTGGGCAGTGATTTATTTAATTAAGTCACCTTTCAGCATTAATCTTCCTGATGTGGCTTACAATGCATTAAGAGAGTGCAAGTCATTGTAAAAATGAAAATTACAATCTGAACATATAAGACATTCTCCAGTGATAGGTCGTCTGCTCAGGCAAGAGACCCTTCTCTCTTCTTTCCCATCTCTGCATATCAATCCACAGAAAATATGTTTCAGAAAGTCCTCCAACTCCCCCATATGGTGAGGGAGTTGCAGGAAGGAAGGAAGATTCATACTCCCCTGATGACAAAACCTCTTCTTTCAGCAGAACAATTGGGAAGATTTCACCCATGATAAAAACATAATAATTTAGCATGAATCAGACCTATATCCGAACCACAGAATAAACCGAGTGCCACAATCTGTCTCACATACCATGTGAAATTTAAGTATAACAGGTAGACTTTATTACCTTTTTTGATTAGGATTACCAATACTAATCTGGGAGAACAAAGTCATCCTACTGCTTACTTAAATTATGTTTGAGCTGTGCTCTATCAATATGACTTGCAAGCAAACTTTTAGGCAAAGAGTTCCTGTTGTCAGATTCTACAAGAGACAGGATAGGGAATGATATCCTGGAGCCCTGGCCATCTTGGAAGAAGGCAAGCCTCATTTAAAAGTAGACACTGGAAATTTACTTTGAAAGGCATGGGGTAATGTTAAGGTAATGTTTTGTGGTGTTTCTTTCACTTCATGTGATAGTCCACAAGTTAGAAACAGTTTAAACACAACCAAAAGGGCAAAGCAAAGGCCGAGATTTTCTACAGACTCCAGCTATGTTCCAACACAGAGAGTTAAAGACAGATCTCTACAAGAAAAGAAGAGATCTTGAGAGGGAGGGGAGAGAGATGGAAGGGAGGAGGAGAATCAGTTTACTTGCCTAATTTTGAGTGTCAAGAAAATCCATTTGTGTCATAGTTATGCTTATCTGCACCCTTTATGTTGAACTTCTTACAGTTTTACAGTTTACAGTTTTTACTCCCTTTCTTTTTCCTTTGAGAAGCAGACTACGTGGGCTATTCTGTTGAATGTCTACTGCTTTTTCCATCTACATAATAAAAAAAATAATGGGTTTTGCTTCAAAATCAGCATGTCCTTGACTTTCATTGTCCTTTCTTGGAGCTATCCTGGTTAATTGTCCATTATAAAAACCTTTAGCCTACAAAATCCTGAAGTATCGGTGCCTGGGAGAGTTTTCGTTCCAAACCCAGTGCTCCTAAATGTTGCTCTTATCAGTCCCTCGATTTCAACACTGTATTTCTATTGATACAGACTAGAATTGCATTACTTTTTAATCACTATATCACACAGAATTTATTTCACCTAAATCCAAGTTCCCACTACCTGATGTATTGGAGGTAGGATGGTGGTGGAGCTCACTCCTGTGTACCTTATCCTAGAATACAGTGTAGCAATGCTGTATATTAAACAATACTTAAATCCAATATAGTGTGGAGATCAGGATGGGGAGAGTGGACTGGGGAAGGGGCATCTGTGATTTGCTCCTCATACATTCAGGGTGGCTATGCATGTGGCTCTGGCCTCTTGTGGCCATATTTTTTTCTATCAAATATTTATTTTTACTTAAGCAGAGCAAGATTTGATAGAGACTTCAAAGCAGTTCATGTTGTGGAATAGCACTCCATGATGTATTTTAGTTGAAGCTGCATTGTATTAAAGTTCAGAGAATCTGTCATCTGTTTATATTTCACCTGCCAGTCAAATCAACATTCTTAATCTGCTTGCTGCATGTGCAAGGCAGGAAAGAGACTCCAGTTGCAAATGTGTGGGTAGCACTCACTTGATTGGCACATAAAATGAGAAGAGGGAGAGATGGCTTTTTTTTGTTAGGACACTCTGCCAGTTGGAGTCTAGGTACCTCTCAAAACAGGGCAATTCCCTCTTTCAAGGAAAATGCTAAATAACTCCTGTTATTCTATTTGTCACTTTTTCAAGTTTAGCCTTGAAATGAATATATATTGGATCTTTTTCATTACCAGCTAGAAAAAGAATTGAAAAAGATTTCTTGTAAAATTTGTTTTAAAGTATATCTTTTGAAAATAAAAAAATAACTCATTAACCTTGTGATAACTGAGAAATAAGCACATTGTCAGCCAAGACAAATATATATATAAAAACAGAAATGATTTTGTATGCAAAATACACCAGCTTTTTTCAATTTACTATATACTAGCTTCCAAGGTGTCTCCTGTAGTTTATTTGGTAACTGTCCTGTTGGGAGTCGTACTTCTGATTTTAGATGAGAATGATTTTGTCAGCAGCAACAAGTGCAGTTGCAATTAAAAAACAAATGAACCTTGATGCTTTTTTCTGGGCCAAAAATAGGTTTATCACTTTAAATGCAATATTTTTTTTCCTACTGCTTAGTGCTGGAACATGTGGTATCACTTTTGTCTACAGACTGATCCTCCCTCCTTTAAACGCAGAGCTCTCAAAGGAACATACCATACTTGTGACTGCTCAACACAGGTATGATTTCTACACATCTGTATATTATAGAAGATTGAAGTTTCTTTGCTTTATATCTGTTGGTCTAAGTCTATTTGGTTTTTCTAGGGACCTCATCAGATGGTCCTTTGTAAAGCGAGGGACAGCAGGGGAAATTGTGGGATAGCATCATTCTGTATTCCCTACAATTGAGGTTCATGATATTCCTTCCCACAATGTTTCCCCGCTGTCCTCTGCTTCCTCTTTGTCTCCTCTGGCTTTCTTGTATGAGGGATCAGGTGTACACCTAAGTACGCAGGGCTCAGCTTCTCTCCACTGCTTGCACGCTGCTGGCACAGAATCCCACTGAGTCCGGTTGGAAGTAGCCCAAAGTCATGTGTTGGAGTCCAGCACAGAAAAGCGGGGAGAAGACACTTCTCTTCCTTTTTCTGATGAAGTGGTAAGAGTTGTCATGTAGGTCACCTTAGCTCTCAAAGTTGCAAAAACACAGTAACACAGATAGCACAGAAAAATTCACCACCCTCAATATCATTGCTGATATAGGCTTTGAATTATCCTATGCTGATTCTTCCTACAAACTTATACTTAGATTAGAATTATATAGCAAAGTGTTACATCTAGTCACAATAGACAAGCACATCTTCCAGTAGGATAGCCTATTCCCATCTCTAGATCAGACTTTCCACTTCTCAAACAGGCTTCAAAGTGTAAGCTTCTGCTTGGTGATTTCATGTTCATCGCAGCCAGCTATGACATTATAGTGATGGGCTTATTTATTTATTTCCTGCATTTGTAACCCACCCTTCTAATCCAAACTTTGTCACTGGCCTTATTACACAATATTTTGGGTCTTCTAGTGTTGTTGTGCAGTTCAGTCGTTGGGATTTCATGCTGGAAATAATATGCCAATGATCGCTTTCCCCATTATGATGCAATGGCCAATTTAACAATAAATGTTTAATTCTTATTCATAGTGAAGATGACTGAATAGTGGGTGCAGGGTGCATGTGGTAGTTCTTTCCTTGTGACTATCAAGGAAGTTTAGAGCAGGGCAATCTCAGTCTATTTCTGGTGTTTGGAGAGGGAGGACAAGACTTTCAAAAAAAAATTAGCTGTATTTCCTGATCTGTTTTCTATACTCTACAGTCTTGAAACCATTATTAGATTTAGAAATATTATGGTTTGCACTAACAGTGTCATCCTGACCTTTCAAAGTCACTATTCTTTACTAAGCCTGTTTGATCCATGGTTGTAACTGCTTCAAAAGTACTTACAAAACAAAAGTTCTGGTGGTGAACATTTCAGAACTCTATCAAAATTTCATTATTATTTCATTATTGGTGATTTTAAAGACAGAACCAATTAGAAACTGCCATTTATAATGAAATGTTGAAAGTTTTGTTAAATTTCTGAAATGTTTACCATCAGAACTTTTGTTTTGTAAGTACTTTTGAAGCATATACAACCATGGATCAAACAGGCCTATTCTTTACTGTATGAACATGTTTTCCTAACATCTCTCCTTCACTTTTCTGTGGTAGCATGCACCACAGTATTAATTACTGCAGTAACACTTTTTACTTTTTTAAATTATGATTTTTTTAAAAGGCAGTAGTATCATACTCCTGTAATATCATGTCATCATTGTATTATTATGGCTTATTTTAAAATACAGTATATATAATAAAGGGGAACCAATTATGATATAAGGGAGGGAAGCCAACAGGTTGGTGTGAGAGACATTCTTGACCTTGAGGAACTTTCGGCGCAGAAAAGAAAACAATACAAGTTATGCTATTACAGCATACATGTGGAGAGGATGCAATACATAGTGTTGGCATTCAGCTATCTTCATGAGTGGTTTGAAGTGAGGTTTTTTTAGCATAACAACCCAAATGAACTGACGAATGTGATAAGGGCCTAGGGATAAACATAGCTCCAAGTAACCATCCTTGAAAGCAATAGGCTTCCACATCAGGGGGACAGGGAAACTCTTCTGGGTTTCAGTCTGAATTTTGGAGGAGCTAGCTAAGATGGTGAATCCCATTGTCAGAATAGTCTAAGCAGTATGAACAGCTCCTTCAAAGCTTAGACCAAAACTCAGAGTGGAATTATTGCTGCCCTAACAAGAAAATCACGAATTGTTGCACATACTGAATAAATAGCATATTGTGAAACTATATCAAGAAAGACAGGATATCCTTCTTTTCCTTCTTTCAGTGAGGCATAATATAATTTTGGGGACAATTCTTTCCTTAGTCATATCAGAAGTACAGCATAGTGTGATCGTTTTGGCTCTGTACTGGTTTCCCATCTCTCTCCTGAAGTTTCCATAACACCGAAGTGGATATATTTCAGACACAGTTGTGTGAAGTGTTTTGATTTATTTTTAAAGCTGTCATTTAGCACAAACCAGCCATGGGGAAGAAAGTAGCTTCTGCTGTTTCATTTCTTTCCTAGACAAGAAAAAAGCCTATTGACATGCAGGAAGAGTGCACACAGACAGCTAACCTAGAGGCTTAGTTGCTCTCAAACACAGTATGTCTATAGAAACCCCCAATGACTATATCACACTGTTATCAGAAAAGATATTCCATCTTCCAGCTGTATTTTGTCACATGTTCTTTGAATCAAAATCCATGGGACCAAGAGCTGTTTCTCCAAGGCTGTGCCAGAAATTTTGTCTTCCTTCTGGGTTTCATGTGATGAGCTTTGTTCCCATCCTATTTGAGAATTTGATGGAACAAAGATTTGCTAACAGATTCTGTCCCCGTAATCCTGCATGCAGCTCATTTGCTATTTTAAAGAATAATGTTTGTGTTTTAATGGCTTAGTGAGTCATGCTAACAGTTGACTTATTGTTCTATTTGTTTAAGCAAGCATTTCATTTTTTACACACTGGACAAATATTTCACATCATGGTTCATGATAGAAATTGTATAACAAAATAATGTGGCCATAAACTGCTACTTCAGATCATCTTCGAGTCATCTGATGTACTAGTTATGGAGTGGTTCTCTGATAGACATAGAGTCCCTTTTCCTGTAGGTGTTTTGACTTTCTTTCTTGTGTAGGATACAAACATGCCTATTTCCAAGAGCAATAATAAGCATTTTATTTTGTGTTTCTAGTGGACAAAATTATTATACACCATAACCCAAGTTAACAGGTTGAAATACTGTAGTGAGAAAGAAGAGCCATGTGTCTAACATGGCCAGGGCTGTAGCCAGGATTTTGATTCGGGGTGAGTTTGGTTCGGGGCTGAGACTGGGTGGAAGAGGGTCTACCCTAGCAAACCTTTTGCATTGTTATCCCAATAACCCCATTAATGTGGGATATAATGAGCATGGTGATCAGATCATGATATGAATAAACATAACAGTTTAAATAATGTACCAGTAAGGCCTTTTCGCGGACCAACCCTGAGAATTCGGGGGCTGAAGCCCTTAGCCCCCCCCCCTGGCTACATGCCTGAACGTGGCTGAGCAGGTAGGCTACAGACTTATTCGTACCATAAGGACCACACTACTCTTGTCTGAAAGGAGCAGGGAGAAATTGCTGGACAGCTGAGGTATAGCATGGTGAGGAAAATCAAGGAAGGGACAAGCTATTTTGACCTATGAGGCTCAAGATTGAGCCTAGTCATCTTAGGTTTGGAAGAGAGGGTCAATTTTTCAACTCATGCTGCAATATAGTTGTCCAAATTTGCAATGTATAACTCCCCCAAGCCTTTTTTCACCTCCTCTCAATCATTTCCCCCACCAATTTAGGGTTCCAGTTTTCCTACCCTTCCCTTTTACCACCACTGCTTATGGCATTATTGAACTATTGCAAGTTAATATTCACAACAAGGCAGATGATTTTGTAATAATACACAATATGAGAAAAATTGCTTGCAAAAAGTTTGTGTGTGTGTGTGTGTGTGTGTGTGTGTGTGGGCATTACTTTGCAAATGAAGATTCTTAGGAAGGACGCATCCCACGCTTTTTACAAGTGCGTCGATGATTAAAAAGGCCAATCTGAGATAGGCAAGTCCAGTTGCAGAAAGCACAGCAGAAAGTCTCCTTCTGTGATGTTGTTTCCAAGTGGAAGGCTCTTCCTACTGAGGAGAACAGAAAGGAACACAAGCACTGGCAAACTAAATGCAAAGCAACCGTCAGGAAAGCCAAGAGAGATTTTGAGACACATATAGCTAAGAACATTTTTAAAAAAGCAAAAACTTCTTTAAGTACATCAGAAGCAGAAACCCAACTAGAAAAGCAGTTGGGCCACTTGACGAAAATGGTAAGAAAGGGACAATAAGTGAAGACAAGGAGATTGCTGAACGGCTAAATGACTTCTTTGCCTCCGTTTTCACACAGGAGGACAGACAACATATGCCTGCAGCTGAGTCAGTTTTTTCAGGGAGGGAATTAAATGAATTAAACCAGATAGAGATAAACAAGGAAGATGTTCTCACATGCCATACTAAACTAAATGTCAACAAATCACCAGGGCCAGATGGCATCCACCCCAGAGTTCTTAAGGAACTCAAGTGTGAAATTGCTGAAATTCTAGCCAAAATATATAACCTTTCTCTAAGATCAGGCACTGTACCCAAGGACTGGAGGGAGGCAAATATAACTCCGATCTTCAAGAAAGGATCCAGGGGTGATCCAGGAAATTATAGGCCAGTTAGTCTAACCTCAGTTCCAGGCAAAGTGATGGAAACCATTATTAAAGAAAAATTACTAAGCACGTAGAAGAACAGGCATTGCTGAAGGAAAATCAACATGGTTTCTGCAAAGGCAAATCATGTCTTACTAACTTGATAGAATTCTTTGAGGGTGTAAATAAACACATAGATAAAGGGGACCCAGTCAATATTGTTTACCTTGACTTTCAAAAGGCTTTTGACAAAGTCCCTCACCAAAGGCTCCTAAATAAGCTCTTCAGCCATGGAATCAGGGGACAGGTCTTGTCCTGGATTGGAACCTGGCTAAACTGTAGGAAACAAAGGGTGGTAATAAATGGACACTTCTCTGGATGGAAAGAGGTGAGAAGTGGCGTACCCCAAGGTTCAGTTTTAGGACCATTACTTTTTAATTTATTCATAAATGATCTGGATGTAGAAGTAAATTGTGAGGTAGCAAAGTTTGCAGATGACACTAAACTGTTCAGGGTAGTTAAAAATGAAACTGACTGTAAAGAGCTCCAGAAAGATCTCTCGAAATTGAGTGAATGGGCAACAAAGTGGCAAATGCATTTTAACCTAAACAAGTGTAAAGTCATGCACATCAGGGCAAAGGACCCCAAACACACTTATCAACTGATGGGATCAAAGCTTTCTGAGACAAACCAGGAAAGGGATCTTGGGGTTTTGGTGGACAGCTCAATGAAGATGTCAACCCAGTGCGCAGCAGCAGCGAAGAAAACAAATTCTATGCTTGGCATGATCAGGAAGGGAATCGAAAATAGGTCGGCAAATGTTGTATTGCCTCTCTACAAATCTATGGTGAGGCCACATCTGGAGTACTGTGTACAATTCTGGTCACCACACCTCAAGAAGGATATAACGGAACTGGAAAAGGTACAAAGTAGGGCAACAAAAATGATCCAAGGAATGGAGCAGCTCCCTTATGAAATCAGGTTGCAACGCCTTGGTCTTTTCAGCCTTGAAAGATGGCGTTTAAGAGGTGACTTGATCGAAGTGTATAAAATCATGCATGGGATGGAAAAGGTGAATAAAGAAAAATATTTTCTCTGTCACACAACACTAGGACTAGGGGGCACTCCCTGAAGCTCCAAGGTAGGAAAGTTAGGACTAATAAAGGGAAATATTTCTTCACCCAGAGGGTCATTGGGTTATGGAACTCACTTCCAGAGGAGGTTGTGACAGCTGTCAGCCTAGACAGCTTCAAGGCAGGATTAGACAGATTCATGGATACCAAGGGAATCAGTAGCTACTGAAATGGACATCCAAGTGCCACCTCTGTGTTGATGGAGGCAGGCAGGATTTTCCCCGGGTACTGGTTGTGGGGGGTCGGGAGCAGGTGAGGGTTTTGCCCTCCTTTCTGCTAGAGATCCCTGTGTACAACTGGTGGGCCACTGTGTGACACAGAATGCTGGACTAGATGGGCTGAGGCCTGATTCAGCATGGCTCTTCTTATGTTCTTATATTCTTAAGTTGCGGTTCTTTCTGCGTTGTTGTTTCTCTTCGAGACCTGTTAGGTGTGTCTTCTCAAAAGAGGCCGCAGCATTGTGGATAGTGTGTCTCCATGCCTCCCAATGTGAGGCCAGGGTGGACCATTTTTGGTGATCAATCTGGCTGAGCCTGAGATATTGTTTCGGGGAGTCCTTATATCTCTTTTTGGGGCACCTCTCTTGCACTGATCCGTGGCGAGTTCACCATAGAGAAGTATCTTAGGGAGGCGGTGGTTCTCCATCCTAGAGACGTGCCCTGCTCAGTGCAGCTGTGTTTTCAATAGCATGGCCTCAATGCTGGTGATCCCTGCCTGCTCAAGGACAGCAACATTCGTCACATAGTCAGTCCAATGTACATTTAGGATTGTACGAAGACAGTGCTGATGAAAGCGTTTGAGGAGTCGAAGCTGTTGGCGATAGATGACCCATTTTTCAGACCCATATAGAAGAATAGACAGTACACACTGATTTTGTGCTTTGTCTCAGGTGTTTGTTACTCCAGACCCTTTTGTGAAGCCTTCCAAATGTACTATATGTCTTTGCTAATCTGTGATCTATCTCCTTATCAATTTTGGCATCTGAAGATATGATGCTTCCCAGGTAGGTGAACTGCTGAACAGACTTAAGCACAGATTTGCCTATGCTGACGTGAGGGTGATGGTGTTCTTCCTGTGGTGTGGGCTTGTAGAGAACTTCCATTTTCTTCAGACTGACTTCCAGCCCAAACAGCTCTGCAGCTGTTGCAAAGCAGGATGTTAGGCGCTGCAGAGCTGCTTCTGAATGGGTGACAAGGGCAGCATCGTCAGCAAAAAGCAGCTCACGGACTAGATAGTTTAGATTCTTAGTGTGAGCCCTCAGACGGCTTAAGTTGAACAAGATACCATCAGTACGATAGCGTATATATATGCCGTCTTCTTCTTCGAGATCTGCCGTAGCCCATTGGATCATCATGCTGAAGAAGATTGTAAATAGGGTTGGTGCAAGAACACAACCTTGTTTCACTCCATTAGTTATTAGAAAGGGCTCTGAGAAAGCATATATATATATATATATATATATATATATATATATACACACACACACTAGCTGAGGACCCGGCAGTGCCCGGGTTATTTGAGGAAGGCATTGTGTGCCAAGGTTGGTTCCTATTAGATGTGTATGTGGCTTGCAGTGGTCTCAGGAAGTTAGTGAAGGTACTGCAAGTCCCATTGGCCATGGTCCACCCCCTCCCAACAGCACAGGATGTAGAGTGGGTCATGAGGGCTTTGTGTGCCAAGTTTGGTTTTCATTAATCATTGAATGAGGGTCGCAGCAGTCTTGGGAAGTGAGGGGAGGTACTTCAAGTCCCATCATTCGTGGTCCATCCTCCTCAATACTGCACCAGAATGTAGAATGAGTCATGGGGGCTCTGTGTGCCAAGTTTGGTCTTGATCAGTGTTTGGATGAGGTTGGCAATGGTCTGGTGAAATGAGTGGAGGTACTTCAAGTCCCATCATCCGTGGTCCACCTCCTAAACTGCATCAGGACGTCCATTGGGTCATGGGGGCTTTTTGTGCCAAGTTTGGTCATGATTATGCACTGGATGAGGGTCACAGCGGGCTTGGGAAGTGAATGGAGGTACTTCAAGTCCCATCATCCATGGTCCATCCTCCTCTAAACTGCAGTAGGATGGAGTGTGGGACATGGGGGGTACTGTGTGCCAAGTTTGGTCTTGTGGTTCAGGGCCGCCTTGGTCTGTGGGGAATGAAGAGTTTGAAAGTACTACAAATCTCATAACCTGTGATGGTATTTCAAGACCCATCATCCATGGTCCTCCCTACTCCAAACTGCAGTAGAATGAATCATGGGTCATAGGGGCCCAGTGTGCCAAGGTTGGTTACTGTTAATTCAGGCCATACACAATGTCCCATTAACTGAGGCCTAGTTCAGGAAAATCAAGTTAATGAAGCCTTACTGTAAATTTTGGGCCTGGTTGTGATTTGTAGGGGCTACAGTGTTTTCTGGGAAGTGAATTGGGATGCAAATCCCATCATTCGTGGCCCATCCTGCCCTAAACTCTCTTTTGGGGCCTGTAATGTTCTGGCCTGTTCTGCTGGTAATTGGTAACTTTAAAAGGCGGAATGGCAGGCAGCCATTTTCTAAAAGCTGAGGGGGAGGAGAAAACAGGATTCCATTTTGTTTTCATAGAGCCAAGTGGGGAGGGAATGTTGATGGTGCATTTTTCCCCTCCGAGGGAAGAAATCCTATTGTTTGAATGTAGAGGCCTGGATTCTGGGATGCTGGCTAATCTGTGGCTATCAATGCCCTCTGTCTGGTGCCTTAGAATTTTGGAGTGCCAAGGCTGGCCAATCAAAGGACTTTATGCAAATAGCTGGCACTTAGAATTTTGGAGTGCCAAGGCTGGCCAATCAAGGACTTTATGCAAATAGCTGGCACTTAGAATTTTGGAGTGCCAAGGCTGGCCAATCAAAGGACTTTATGCAAATAGCTGGCACTTAGAATTTTGGAGTGCCAAGGCTGGCCAATCAAAGGACTTTATGCAAATAGCTGCCACATATCGCTGTGGCCTGTGAAAGTGGCTGCCACATATCCACCCTCCCACCCTTCCACCCTCCCGCCCTCCGCACACATACATACAAACATTCCGCTTTATAAAGGTATACAGATACATATATATATATATATATATAGAGAGAGAGAGAGAGAGAGAGAGAGAGAGAGAGAGAGTAAATATATAAACATGCCTAATAGTGTATACAATGCATCTATTAAGTGTATACAAAGATGTAAATACAAGATATCTTATGGGTTCCAGTGTATGCTGATGGTGGGGAAAATGAGAAACCAAAAGCGATGGATTCACTCACCTCTGTGTAGACACTCTATTATGTCTCCAGCACCATTGGCATATCAAACAGTTAGAATGTTGACATAGGCAGCTCAGTCATTGGAAACAAATAGATCTTTTCAGCATTTCAGTGGCCATTATCTATGTTCAGCAGTTGAACTTTGACATGGAGTGGTGGAGGCTCCTTCTTTGGAGGCTTTTAAACAAAGGCTGGATAGCCATATGTCATGGATGCTTTGAATGTCATTTTCCTGCTTCTTGGTAGAGGGTTGGACTGAATGGCCCATGAGGTCTCTTCCAACTATATGATTCAATGATACTTGTGATAATTGATCTTCACAATAACTATCAGATTTTCATCCACCTTCCTCTCTTTCTCCTGTAGTACTGCAACTCAGAATTAGAGGTGGAGAAATCAGTCTGTTTCTGGTTTATGAACTTTCCCCACTGTTTGCTCATAAGTCTCTTCCATTCTTGTTCAGCATTCATGGCTGAATCCTTCTTTTTAATCCTCAGAAAACTACATTTACATTTGTATTTAAGAGTATTCTTGTGGAGAGAAAAAGAGGGGTATAAATAATAATAATCAGCATCAGCATAATCATAATCACGATTTTAACATGTATTTTCTTCCAACATATATACATTTCTAAACATTGTATTTCTCAATATTCTCAATGTTTTCCTTCTTCGTATTTGCCTCCTCTTTCTCCTGCAACTAGAATGGAGATCTGTGCTGAGATATACAGAAAATGTGCAAAAAGTTCTGAACTTCAGATTATGTGAATTGGACTTTTCAAACATTCCTACTCTATCTAAAATAGTTGTGTGCTGAGGACCTTGAATGGGTTACTTAGTGGACTGCAACTGTCAGAATACTCCAGCATGTAGTCTTTAGATTAAAGTGAAATCTAGGGTGCATCAGTATTGTAAGAATTAGTGTAGTTCAGTGCCATTTTGCTGTTGCTCATGAAATATGAAATACTGAAAGTTGTAGTTTGGTGAGGCACCAGCAAAGGCTAAAGAGACTACAACTGCTTGAATTCCAGAAAATTAAACTGTGACGGTTAAAGTGGAGTCAAACTGCATTCATTCTGCAATGCAGAAAAGACTTCTGGTTTGGAATTTGGTGAGCCTTTATTTTAGATGCATTTAATGTCAATGTGCTGTAGATTCTATACATATTCTATAATGTAACAAAAGGGACTGCTCCCTTTCTTTTCAGAGTTTTGTATCTCACAAAGTGGTGACATTAGGCTTTTAAAAACATACATATGCATGTACATATGCACATACACAGCATTCTCAAATTGCCTCGGTTTTTTTCTACTTGCACCCACAAGATCACCTCAATTTATAAAGATCCAGTTTTTCTAAGGCAATCTTGTCATTATTAGGGTATCAATTAAAAGTTCAGCATTATACTAGAAACAATCTGGCAGTTCTGTGTAGGGCTTACTATTAGAGATATATGCACTCTCACACTGAAAGGATTGAGTTTTTTGTAGCACTTAGGCTGAAGTGCTTGCAGAAGCTCAAGCCTCGGAGTATTCACAAAAGGCTCAGAGGTGCTCAAGGACTGGCAGTGCTGCCTTTCTCCCACCTTAAACACTTAGCCTTGAGGAAAGAGGAAGCCATCAGGAGGTACTTCTGACCCCTTAATGGAGCTTGTCTCCTTGCTGGAGATGGGACTGGATGAGGGAAATTGGTGTGGGAGTAGTTAGTGGTGCTTGCTGATGGAAAAGAGCCCTGTCTGATCTCTAGTCAGATCAGTCTTGGAAGCAAATTGCTGTGATATTCACAACATCCATGTTCCCTGAACTCTAAATATGAGATCCAATGTTTTGCTTTAATTATGAAGTAGTTACTAATAAGCATTGGTATATTGCTGTCCAGCTTACATAGATGACTGAGTAGTAAACTCCTAGAAATTTCTGGAATGAGAGACATTTCATATGATGGAATGCATTGCCCAAAGTAATATCATGCACAATACTTTTCTGGATTGCTTTGATTACAATATTGGCAGAAAAAAAACCTTTTGTTTCATTTTTATCATTTATATTTTTGATGCATGGTTTTATCATTTGAAAACAGAAGTGGCTTTCCAATAATTCCTGAGATGACTATAACGTAACAAAAGGGAATACTTTAAATATCTGACGCTCTCTTTCTTCTCCAAGTTTGGTATCCAGCAAATGGATGAAGTTAGGCTTTTAGAAACAATCTTAATTATAGTATAGTTCTTTTTCCTTTATTTCTATTACTGTTTGAAGATACTGAAAAATATTACTGAAAGCTTGTATTGTGCTACCTTGGATTATTGTGCTGAAATGTATTCTTCTTTTCCTTTAGAAAACAAAAAAAGTTACTATGTTAAAAAGATAATGAATAAGGGAATATCATGTATTCTCTTAATCATGGGGAAACCTAAAACCCTGGTGCATGAACAAGAATTTAGTTCCTATGTGAATAAAAACTCCATTATTATGCATCTCTAATATGAGTTGTTAGCAAAGGGGAAATATAGGAGAAAAAGAAATAAAAACAGCTCTCTTGAAGCTGCCTAGGAACTGTCCAATGTTCTGAAATGTCTATGTTCAATATGAATATAGGCAGAAACCTAGCAAATAATAACCCTGATTAAGAACAGTTATGCAGTTTCAAAACATGCAGTATTTCTGTGTTTATGAGTGTATTAATGGTGGAGAAATATTCCTGTGAGCTTTCAAACTCCATGAAAATGTTGCATGATCCTATTCCAAGGGTATAATCCAGCTAATGTTTTCAATCCCAAAAACATAAATTAATCATTTCAGTGGGATTTGTACACTTTAAATATACTAGCATTCATAATGCCCAATGTATAATAATAATAATAATAATTATTATTATTATATTTCTTACCTGCCTCTCCCTGTGGCTCATGGCAATTTACAAAACAATTAGAAACATAAAAAACTTCAAAAAATCAACAAATATACATATTTCTATTTCATATTTCTATACAAGATCCAGGGCCCCCAGGTGGTGCAGCGGGTTAAACCACTGGGCTATTGAACTTGCGGACAGAAAGGTTGGTGGCTCGAATCCTGGGAACAGGGTGAGCTCCCACTGTTAGCCCCAGCTTTTGCCAACCTAGCTGTTCGAAAACATGCAAATGTGAGTACAGCAGTAGGTACTGCTTCTGTGGGAAGGTAATGGCACTCCATGCAGTCATGCTAGCCACATGAACTTGCTTACAGACAACACTGGCTCTGGAGATGAGCACCACACCCAGAGTTGGACACGACTAGACTTAATGTCAGGGCAAACATTTACCTTTACCTATAGAAGATCCACATTTAAACTGCATTTCTATAAATACATATTAAAATACACAAAGCAGACATCAAACAAAGGACATGAGTTTAAGATTCATAGGTTTTTTTTAAAAAAAATTCCTTGGCATATACATTACCATGCTGAGGTCAATAATAACTCTTTCCTTTAAATATTTCTGAGGGAATAGAATGCCTTCTTGATTTTGATATTTCTACAGTTTGGCTATTTTTTTCCATAGTGGCTGCTCCTCATACAGATACAGTGGCTGCTACCTGTATAATTCATATAGCTGTATAAAGTATATATAAGCCTCCATATACTTATACTGGAATTTTTTCAAACAAAAGATTATTTGTGGAATTTCACTCTGCTACTTACTTGATTGAGTAGCATTATGAAACTATGTTCTGTGCTTATAGACTAAGTACCAACATTTAATTTGATGCTGATGAGTTCAACACAACTTTCTAATGCCCTATCTTAATGAGGTCAAATGAGAAATCCACTTAAGCTTACTAGCTGTGGTAAGCTCCACACAGTCTGCGATGCAGCATCCTTTGGAAATGCTGAAGATTTTATCTGGCATATATTTTTGGTAGCAGTGTTAATTTAAGTGGTCTGAAGGTGCCAAGTATCTGAGTTGGAAATGAACATAAATGAACCTTCCTTGATGAGTAAATAATACCCATGGTTCTTCACCATTATCAAAGGCACAAGGGTTGAAGGGGGATTTGAGGCCTCATCTTTCAAGTTCAGGTCAAGTATGTTGTGAAAATTAACCTGAGTGACGACTTATGTGTAACTACTTGTAAATATGTGACTGCTTTTTAAGTGAACTGTAAATTTCATAGGGTTTTCTTAGGAATAATTAGTGGTTTAGCCATCTCATATAACGTGCATTATCTACTATTTTATTATTATTAGTAGTATTGTTTATTTATTGTATCAGAAGCGAATTAAGGGCACAGTTGTATTTAAAAACACAAAGTTAAAAACTTGGCATTATACTAAATGTCATTTGACCAGTAGCTGACCACTTGGAGTGCCTCTGGTGTGCTATAAGAAGGTCCTCCACTGTCCATATGGCAGGGCTCAGACTGCATTGTAATAGGTGATCTGTGGTTTGTCCTTCTCCAGTAGTATTATGATATTTATACCACACTCTATTTCTCCCAATGGAAACCGAGAATGGCTTAACATTAAAGCATTAGCATACAATATAAAATATACAGATATGCAACCTTTAAAACAGAATTAAATATAAGCAGTATTTTAAAATTCATAGTTAAGATCCATTAAAACATATTTATAGTGTATTTATTTATTATTTATTGCATACATTTCTATCCCGCCCTTCTCCCCATAAGGGGACTCAGGGCGGCCTTACATAAGAATCCGAAGATGCTATCCACATATACATATATATACCAATAAAATCACAATTAAAACTATAAATTCCATTTAAAAACATTATACATATTCAACAATTCATTAACAATACATTAACATGCCAATACACCAAAGCCAAGCCAAGAGAATCCAGTGTTGCAATATCCAAAAAAGTTTCTCTTTCATATTGCCATTCCCCTCTAGTCAAACACCTGGTTCCAGGGCCAGGTCTTCAGTTGTTTTCTTGATGTCCTTAGGGAGGGAGTTCTACAGATGGGGGGCACTGCCGAAAAGGTCCTGCCTCTCGTCCCCACCAATCGCTTTTGCGAAGGTGGTGGGATCGAGAGCAGGGCCTCTCCTGATAATCTTAAGCTTCATGATGGTTCATAAGAGGAGATACATTCAGACAGGTAACCTGGGCCAGAACCGTTCAAAAACCATAATACCCTGACTTGAAACATAGGAAACATTTCACAGATTTGTTCATTGTACACCATTCAAGTTTTAACCTATGCTGACGCTGCTTAGTTTCCAAGGTCAGATGGAATTTGATGTCTTTAAAGATTATTTAAACTCACAGTGAAAGAACTACCATGTCTGAAATTACCCATGTTTCTTCTCTTCCTTTGACCAAAAGCTGGCCACTTGGAGTGCCTCTGGTGTCGCTGTGAGAAGGTCTTGCTTTGTGCATGTGGCAGTTGACATTGTAGTAGGTGGTCTGTGGTTTGCTCTTCTCCAAAGGACATTTAGCATAATACCAAGTGTTTAAAACTTTGCGTTTTTACATATATTTTAACGGTACCTTCAACTTGCTTCTGACACGATAAATAAACTTCCTTCCTAGAAATAAAGTTATGTTATCATTTATTACTAAAACTTTCAATGTATAATATGTATTCCATGCACATTACTCACACAATATTCTTTAGAAATAGCCAGCTGTTTATCACTTCCTGAATTGGCGCTAAATCTATATTAACACAGAGTATACTACAGTTTGACCAATTATAATCTTCAGATTTTGCTGTTCCTATACTTTCTCATTGTTGACCTACATTTTTGTCTCCCAGTCAGCTGGAAGGGCACCAGTATTATCTCATATTTTTTTTAGTGAAGTAATTCTTGATTTACATTGAGTGTATAATCAGATGTTTTCTCAGAATTCTAAAGCCAGACAGTCTCAAAGCTCTGGTTTCCCTTGCTGGCATTAGCAGAAACCACTTTGAAGTAACTCTGTTGCTCTTCAGCTGCCATTTTCCATTCAGCCCTCCCAGTTTCTCTTTGGAATTTATGAGAATATTGCATTCTTTACTCTGGAATATATGTTCTTGGTTTCTCCCAAAAAAAAAACCCTGACATTCTTTCGTGTGTTCATTTTTTCTGGAAATATTTTTGCTCCAAGTTTCCTGCTCAAGGTAAAATAATAATGGTAATGATTACAATCTGTGACATTCTACTAATTACTGGCAATAGTTCTTCTTACCAACATGTATGAGAAATAAGTGAGGAAAAATGGGAATTCAGATTAATTTTTGAAAACTCCTACAAGAGCGTGGTATGTTTTCACTTTCTGTTCTTGATCTTTATACTACATCATGTTATGCATACATGAATCCCATATGAAAAAACCGAATCACCCCAATAGGGTTTATTTTGCATTGTTGATGTATTAATAGTTTTTTTAGTTTTGTGTTCAATGTCTCATGCTAAAATACACTTATAACAGAATTATGAAAGAAGATTTATAATTGTTTAGCACCTCTGAATGCTGATGAACAGTTCTCCCTTTTAAGTGATGGGATCAATAAAAAAGAAACTTTTGGGAGAATACATCTCTTTGAATCCTAAAAAATGAAAATATGAACTCTGTCCCATAAAGCCTATTCACTGATATAATCCCCTCCATCTCCCTGGAATCATTATCAGATGAAGAATCATATGTTCGTCGTGAGTAGGAAAGAGTAAAGAGTCATCTGATTTCAGATGAGACAACTAAAGCCCAGCCAGTTAAAAGATGGGGATCATTCCCTTAACAGTATTTCTGAACTCCTAGTAATTAACTTGGCTTTCCTCAACCGCAGCCCACACATTCCCAGATCTGTACCAGCTGGACTTCACTATATCATAACAGTGCTTAAAGTTAGAGTAGGACAATCATTTTCCTCTTTCAGCTGCTGCTCTAGTGGTTTGAGGTCTCATTAGTACATTATCTTTTTGCTAATCAGCCAGTTGGGAATTATGCCATTAACAGGATGATGTAATGTGGATTTGACTCTATTGTGATGATTTCCTGTGGATGAGGTTAAGCCCCTGCTCTAGAAAGGTCATGGACTCACACAGTATAACATTTGTAGATGCCTTACTCTCTCTCTTACTGGTTTTCCCCCCCAAGAGGTGTCATTATTCCATGAGACCTGGGTAAATCCATGTCTTTCTTTCTGAGAGTCAGGAGATATTTTT
Organism: Anolis apletophallus; assembly: GCA_030556195.1. Classification (NCBI taxonomy): domain Eukaryota; kingdom Metazoa; phylum Chordata; class Lepidosauria; order Squamata; family Anolidae; genus Anolis; species Anolis apletophallus. The sequence goes on from JARBWK010000005.1 coordinate 41,595,004, forward strand.
GCTAGGGTTTAGGAATACCTGGCCAAACAGGCAGATGACTCCCACTGGTTTCCTGACATCCCAGGAGTAAGTGCCACTAGCTTTACCCTATGAGGAAGGAATCTGCTACCTACAGGCTTTCCTAACATAAGGAGAGTACCTAGAGTTGATGAGATCATTTGGGTGCCCATCTGGGTGCTTGTGATAGTTCCTGGCATAGCTGTTCCAGTGAGTGTTGCTGAGTTGTTCCTTTCTCTGGTGTCCAATTTGCTTGTAAAACCAAGCTGGACCTTTTTTGATCCTCTGTCTTTTTTATTCTACTTTTCAAGCAGCCTTCTGACCAACTCTTACAGTGTCATTTTCTGCTGTGGCAACCTCTCCCAGCTGCTGCTGATTACTTTGTTCAGGCCAACAGCCAGGTGAGTTGTGCCCTGTCGTCCTTGGCTTGCTTGATTCTTCTGGCTGCTCCTATTTGGTACAGTTTTTTCAATCCATCCAAGCTCTAGGTGGAGAGACAAGCAAGCTGTACTCTGGAAGTCCTTCCAAGTTCTTACTTTTCCTGTTGAGGTTACTGAATTTAAGTGAAGTTTATCTATTCTAAGAGAGATGCTTCCTAACATAGCCAACATCTTTAAGAGCCATCTTGAATCCTATTTTGGGAGAAAGACAGGATGTATGCGCTCTCCCTCCCTCCCTCCCTCCCTCTCTCTCTCTCTCTCTCTCTATATATATATATATATATATATATAGAGAGAGAGAGAGAGAGAGAGAGCATGCTTGTGTGTATGTGTGTATCTATATACATATATTAGCTTAGGTAATCTGTGATGCTTGGGTTAGATAATTTGTAACACTATTTATTAGAAAAAGTCAGTCTTTGCTTTTATTTTTTTATGAATGTATCCATTAGAAAACATAAGTATGTGGCTAACGACAACTCCTAACATCATAGGTCAATTCCTCACAAACCCAGCCAGTATTCAAAGTTGGTCATATTGACTATGTGTGCCAAGTTTGGTCCAGATCCATCATTGGTTGGGTTCACAATGTTCTTTGATTGTGGGTAAACTACAATTCCCAAAGTGTGGTTAATCACCTCCAAATCCCACTAGTCTTCAAAGTTAGCCATGTTAAGTATGTGTGCCAAGTTTGGTCCAGGTCCATCAATTGAATTCACAATGCTCTCTGAGTGTAGATGAACTACAACTCCCAGAATTTCCAGATAATGTTGATTATGGCCAACACTGTTGGCCATGTTGGGTTTGTGTGCCAAGTTCAGAGTAGTCTGTGGATGTTGTTGAACTATAACTCCCCAAATCCCTCCAGTATTTTCTGTTGATCATGGGGGGGGGGTCTGTGTGCCAACTTTGCTCCAGATCTGGTGTTGGTGGAAATGACCAAAGACGTTATTTTGGAAAATACATACTAACAAACATTGACTTTGTGTGTGTGTGTGTGTGTGTCATACAATTATTATTCAAAAGATGGGCAGGGGTTGACACAGAACATGCACCCAGTTGCAATCCTGCATGTGCTCACCTAGGAGTAAAAATTGAATTGCTATCAGTGGACTTTACTTTTGAGGAGTGATTATAATACCACTTGCACAGAAGCAGCTGCATTTGAATTACATTCAAACTGAATTGAACAGATTGCATTGCCTGTTTAAATTAAATGCTGATCTTATCCATTTTTAAAGGCATCATTTCTCCCAAATCTTGCCATCATTCTCTCTGCATTTCAATTTTCTATCTGTAAAAAGAAGACAATTAATTTTACTAGGATATAACATGTCTGAAGGGTTTAGACAGTGTGATAGTGGAGATAGTGAGAGATGTTACATTGTTTGAACATAGATGTCTATTTAACTGATGATTCCTACTTAATGGTCAGTGCCTTCCTGAGTAAATTGTATTGCTATCTAATGACAAGCAGACAAATTCTATGTGGAGTTTGAGGAGAGTGCAATGACAGATCACCTGACAGTTCCAAAGTCCTGCCTGCTCATACTGTTTGGTGATCCACTCCTTTTTAATGCTCCTGTATTCTTTTTTTGTATTTATTTTCCCCACTCTTGGCTCCAGTGTGCAGGAAACTTCAAACAAGAATCTTGTATATAATGAACTTGTTTCTGAAATTCTTGTTCATGATCCTCAATACTTTAGAGGGAATGATGAAGCCTTGGATTCAGCAGATCCATGACTCCTCTTACTCTTTTCCCAAATCCTTCAATAGTAACATGCTAACTGTAGACAGGATAGATTAATTTCAAGCAAACAACACTGGTTTCAATTAGCACAAGAAAAGTAAATCAAGTAACTGATGTAAACAATATTTTCCTGGATATTTATTCAGATAGTACAGATCTGATTATTAATATGTATCAATTTAATCAATAAAATAATTTACACCTCCTAGATGGGCAAAGTTATAGTTTTGAAGATTACTTTCCTGTTAATTTAGAACAGTGGTTCTCAACCTTTCTAATGCCGTGACCCCTAAATAAAGTTCCTCATGTTGTGGTGACCCCCAACAATATTTTTGTTGCTACTTCATAATGGTAATTTTGCTAACGTTACGAATTGTAATGTAAATATCTGATATGCAGGATGTATTTTCATTGTTACAAGTTGAACATAATTAAAACATAGTGTTTAATCACAGAAACAATATGTTTAGGGATGGATGATGAGATCTGCAGTACCTTCAACTGATGCAGCTCTGATTTCCGCAGACCACTGAAACCCCCACAAATTACAGACCTGGAACAAACCTGGCACACAGAACCCCAATGACCAATAGAAAATACTGGAGGAGGTTGGGGGGGGGGGGAATTGACAGTGATTTACAGGAGATGTAGCTCACCTACATCTGGAGAGCACTGTGAACCCAAATGACTATGAATCTGGACAGATATTGGCACAAATACTCAATATGCCCAAATATGAAGACTAGTGGAGTTTGGAGAAAATAGCCCTTGGCATTTGGGAGTTGCTGGGATGTTTTGTTCCCCAGCCATCAACAAGGATTCTGAAATCCAACAACAATGCAATTGAACCATATTTGGCCTGCAGAACTCCAATGGCCAACAGATAATACTGGAGAGGTTTGGGAAAAATAGGCCTTGGCATTTGGGACTTGCGGGGATGTTTAGTTCCCCTGCCATCAAAGAGCATTGTGAAATCCAACAACAATGCAGTTGAGCCATACTTGGCCTGCAGAACTCCCATGACCAACAGAAAATACTGGAGAGGTTTGGGGAAATAGACCTTGGCATTTGGGACTTGCTGAGATGTTTAGTTCCCCTTCTTGAAAGAGATGTCCTGTGGCCAGAGTATCTAGCTTGGTCTTGTCAATTACTTTCACTGCTACCTTTTCACCTGAAAATACATGTCTAGCAAGTTTGACAACAGCAAAACTTGCACTCCCCCTGAAGTCACAGGTCTGCAGTTTGGGTGTCCTCCTAGACTCGTCGCTAACGTTTGAAGCTCAGGCATTGGCGGTGGCTGGGAGGGCCTTTGAACAATTAAAACCCGTGCGCCAACTGTGACTGTACCTCATGAAATCGGATCTGGCCATGGTGGTCCACGCCTTAGTCACCTCCAGATTGGATTACTGTAATGCACTCTACATGGGGCTGCCCTTTAAGACGGCCCAGAAGTTTTAATTGGTCCAACGGGCGGCAGCCAGATTGCTAACTAGAGCGGTCAACCCCTCTGTTTAAGGAGCTCCATTGGCTGCCGTTCATCTTCTGGTTCTTACCTACAAAGCCCTGAACGGTTTGGGACCTGCCTACCTCCGTGACCATATTTCTGTCTACGAACCCAGGCGATCTCTCTGATCATCTAGAGAGGCCCTACTCTCTATCCCACCACCTTCACAGGTATGTTTGGTGGGGACTAGGGAGAGTGCCTTCTCTGTGGTGGCCCCCGACTCTGGAACTCGCTCCCCAAGGATAGTAGACAAGCCACCACATTGGCAGTTTTTAGGAGGAGCCTGAAAATGTGGCTGTTCCAATGTGCCTTTCCTGAATAAAGCAAATAACGCCCTGCTGATCAATTCCTTGCAAAATGTCCTCATAAGCACTTTAATTACCTGTTGGGTCATCTGCCCCACATTATTCTTAAAAACCTTTCCTATTACATACATTCTACCTCTGTTTGCATCCAGTGTTATTTTAAATTTTTAATATTTCACATTTGGCCCACCCAGAATGGTTTTAAACTGTCTGTTATTGCTTGTCTCTAAGTATATTGATTGTATTGTTGTATTATTTGCTGTTATGTTGTTATTATGTATTGTTGGGCTTGGCCTCATGTAAGCTGCCCCGAGTCCCCTTGGGAAGATGGTGGCGAGGTATAAATAAAGTTTTATTATTATTATTGTAATTGAGAAAAGAAGGCAGTAAGGGCTCACTGTTGTTCCTTGCGCGTGCGTGCCTGCGTGGCTATGTGCTTCTGCAGCTGCCCGGCTCGTGCACCCAATGGAGGGATGGTGCTCACGCCTCTTCCTGCCTTCTCATGCTGGGGATGATAGAGAAAGAGGGAGACAGAGATGCACTGACAACAACAGTGGCAGCTGTGGGTGGCTTCATTCACAGCATCACAGAACTTCCGAGCTCGGCAAGGGGCAAGGCCCAAGCACAAAGGCACCCTGGATGGCCAGGCCAAATGGAGAGCCTTCAGCTTGACCCTCGCCCCCTGTTGAGCTTGGCTGAGAGTGAAGTCATCCACTACTGCCACTGTTGTTGTCAGTGCGTCTCTGTCTCTCTCTTTCTCTCTCATTCATGGCACAAGAAGGCAGGAAGAGGCATGAGTGCCGTCCATTCATTGGGCGTGTGAGCCTGGCAGTTACGGAAGGACATACACACCACATAAGCCTTCCTCTCGACCCTTGCCATGGAAGCCTTCCTCTCGACCCTTACGCCCTGCTGAGCTTAAAAAAAGGGTGTGCCATCTCCCTTATGTGCCTTTGTCTCTAAGCTCCTCCTCCTGACTCCCTGCAGCCCTATGGGAACAGGAGGTGGAGGAGCTGACCAGGAATACCTGGCTGTTTCGCTGGCACAAGGGCCGACAGCCATTTTGAGAAGGCAGAGTGGGCAGGGCCAACCAAGGCACCTTCGCAACCCCCTGAAAATGGCCCAGTGACCCCCAGGTTGAGAACCGCTGATTTAGAAAATAGTAGTATATAATAAACTCATTTCCTATGTCAAGCTGCATATGTTGTTTCAGTACATTGAGAAAGAAGAAATACATTTCTTGCACAACCACAGTTATAATCAAAATTAACTATTAGTCCTAATTCAAGTAGACTCAGTGAATTAATGGGAAGTTGGTAACTCTAGACTTCCTGCTTCATTAGTCTATTAGAAATAGAATTTTGACAGTAGTTTATCAAAACTAAATCTTATATATTGCACAAGTGTTTCATATTTATCATTGAAAAATTACAGTCTGATCTCATTAACTAATGCTTACTTGTCAATACCCAGTAACTATGCACTGTGTGATGAATTCAGTACAACAAGCTTCCTGCCTCTCTGTGGCTTAAAACAAATATATTATGATAAAATGCTGGCTGTTTCTCCTCTTGAACAACTCTGTAAGCAATTTTTAGATGGAGGAAAACTGTTTTCAGTTTTGTAACATTTTTAGCTGCTATATTTAGACTGGCAGTAGCACAGCTGACTGTAGGGAACATTCACATAAATATACTTATATGGTATGGATATAATTCTTTTTATTGCATTCCTGAAGGTAGGAAAAAATAAATTGTGCAGGTTTATTCCTTCAGTAGTGGTCTTTAAAAACTGTACACTTTCAAAAACAGTTTACAGTGTGAAACAGAAAACAGTGTAGTCTGTACTGAAAATGTGATTTTCTGCATAGAATAAATCTCAAAGTAGTCCAACTTAATTGTCCGAACACATCTCTCCCTATGAACCATCGAGATGTTTAAGATTATCTGGAGAGGCCAGCTCTTGGTCCCGCCCTTTTCTCAGGCACGAGAGACAGGGCCTTCTCAGTGGTGGCTCCTTGGCTTTGGAACACTCTTCCTAGTGACATCAGATCTGCCCCCTCCCTCGCTGTTTGACCAGACATTTGCAGATGAAGCGTAATTACTTAAAGGAATGATAAAGACCTAAGGAATGATGATGTAAACGGAAATCAAGTTTAATAATGAGATGCTGAGATTGTATTTTTTGAATTTTAATTGCTAAATTTGTGTTTGTATGGTATTTTTATTAATTGTTGATGTACTGTATTTTATCTGTGGGCAGTTCTTGCCATGTGTACATCGCCTCGAGTCGCCTTCGGGCTGAAAGGGGCGGTATAAAAATATAGTAAATAAATAAATAAACTGCAAAGATTCTCATCAGGGTTTCCCGTTGCTTAAGAAACACATGTTTTAAAATATTTTCAAAAATTTTGTTTTACATCATAATTTTGTTTGGCTCAAACTGAAAATCTGACATCCCTCAACATGACTAAAAGCCATTTTTCTACTGAGATTGTAGATTTGTTAGTTATAATGTCTTGATTCAAAGCAACATTTTATTACCAGTTTTGTCTTGTTGATAGGGCAGTGTGAGTAATTGAAGGACCAAAGGAATAATGCATGCCAGAAACAATAGCGTTCAATATGCTATTGCCATTTTAAAAGGCAACAGATTATGTTTAATGCTGCTTGTGTAGACATAACAAAACAAAAAAAAATCATTGGCCTTCCTATGTTCATTGGTTAAAACTCGTCTGAAGACCTATATCTTCTGTCAGGCCTATCCAGTCAATTTTAATCATTAATTTTAAATTCGATCCTGTGTTTTAATCCTTGTTTTGTGTATTTTAATATGTATTTTATAGACATTTTTTAATATGTGTATTTTAGAAAATATTTACAATGATTATGCATTTTAACTGTGTTGTAACCCACCTCAAGCCATGAGGAGAGGCGAGTAAGAAAAAAGTTTATTGTTGTAGGTGCAACAAGCTTAGTTTTTCCTTCCAGAAATAGCAAAGGCAACTTAGAATAAGAATATGGCATTGGGATTGCAGGGATTGCAGTACATCAGCGTGATGGGAGAAACTGTAGTAAAAAAGTAAGTAAGTAATACAGAACCTTGGGTGTGTGTCTTCATATAAGAAAAATAATATAGGTTGACGGAATACAATATTTTTGTCACCACTTTATTACAGTACTTCTGTTTCTATGGAAACTGAAGATTTACAGGCAGATAAAGTATCCTGGAAGAAAGTGCGGAAGAGGCCAAAGCAGTCATTCACCGTAGCACACAGCTTTTACATCCAAATTTGTAGCCATAAGCATCTGCATCAAAGGCTCATATAATTCAGCATTGAGATTCCCTATTAATTCAATACATAGTTTTGATTGAATTAAAATGTAGTATGTTAGTATGTTAGTCTTTTCACTGTTAGCCTTTTCTTAACAATGAGCATTTCAACAGTAAACTGCCTCTTAACATTGATATTTGAGATAGCCAGAGCTGAGAACTATTTCTATTTTCAATGATACAATATCACCAGGGCTTCATTTTCCCAAGTTACAGAAAGATTTGCACATCCATTGATTTTTAGGGTATTTTAACCAACATAAACTTAACAGTAATATTTCACTGGAAGACCCCAGGGTCCAACCAGTCCAACCCCCTTCTACCAGGCAGGACAGTCCTTTTAGAGAATGTACATCAAAACTTCATAGAGTAATTCTGGGTAATGTAGTTTGGGAAAGCAAGGTCCCCTGTGCCAGAGAATTCAAAAGGCCCTTCCTAAACTACATTTCCCAGAATTCTGCTTGCTTCCCACATCAAAGCCTCAATGTGAGTGTGGTTTCTTCCTGTCTTTCGCTGGATTGGCCATGTGCTGGTGGGGCTTCTTCTTTGTGAGTCCTTCAGAACCTCTTAGGATGCTGTTTGCCATTTGTGTCATAGATTTATCAGAAGAATCTAATGGAACTGCTTACAACGGCCGTCATGTCAAATTGGGTTGTTGTAGGTTTTTTCGGGCTGTATGGCCAGGTTCTAGAACCATTCTCTCCTGATGTTTCGCTTGCATCTGTGGCAGGCATCCTCAGAGGTGTGAGGTCTGTTGGAAACTAGCAAAATTGGGTTTATATATCTTTGGAAAGTACAGGGTGAAAGAAAGAACACCTGTCTTTTGGAGCTAGGTGTGAATGTTTCAATTGGCTATGTTGATTAACATTTCATGGCCTGGCCATTTTTAGGTGTGACTTGTTACCGCCTATGGGAATCCTTTGTTGAGAGTTGATTAGCTGTTCCTGATTGTTTATTCTCTGGAGTTCCCTTATGTTTGCATTTTGTTCTTTATTTACTGTTATAATTTTAGATATTTTTAAATACCGAAAAGCCAGATTTTGTTCATTTTCATGGTTTCTTCTTTTCAGTTGAAATTGCCCACATGCTTGTGGATTTCAATGGCTTCTCTGTAAAGCCTGATATGGTAGTTGTTGGAGTGGCCCAGCAGTTCTGTGTTCTCAAATAATGTGCTATGTCCAGGTTGGTTCACCAGGTGCTCTGCTATGGCTGACTTCTCTGGTTCAAGTAGTCTGCATTGCCTTTCATGTTCTTTGATTCATGTTTGGGTGTTGAGTTTGGTGGTTCCTATGTAGACTTGTCCACAGCTGCATGGTATATGGTAGACTCCTGCAGAGGTGAGATGACCCCTCATGTCCTTTGCTGAATGTAGCATTTGTTGGATTTTCTTAGTGGGTCTGTAGATAGTTTGTAGGTTGTGTGTCTTCATCAGCTTCCCTATGTGGTCAGTGGTTCCCTTGATGTATGGCAAGAACACTTTTGCTGAGAGGGAGTGGTATACAAATGTGCTAAATAAATAAATAAAAATAAATAAATAAATAAATTGGAGGTGGGGTTCGCAGATTCTTTTTGCACAGTCTGCCAGGGATTTATTGGGGCTTCTTTTTTGACTTAAATAGACCCTCACTGGCAGGTACTAAGGGAGATACAAGTTCAGTGAGCACCTTTTGGCACTCTTCTGGTGAAGAAAAGGTATCTGTAAGTATCACATGATACTACAAGTATCACCTGAGTATCACATGATCAAGATGTATTTTTGCTATGTGGAAGCTGAGGTCTGTGGTCAAGGTGAGACCTACTCCCCCACCATAGTTACATCCCTCTTTTCGTTTATGCCTGTCACTCAAAAATATTTAAATAGGTGGCAATGAATGAAATCACACTTACTTCATCCCATATTTTATTCTCATCTCACTGTTCCATTTGCTGATTAAAAATACATTGGACAGTTGTTTTATATTTTGTTTCTCTTTGTATATTCACATATATATTTTCACCTTTCTCTGTTCAGAAACTCCCTAAAGACTCTGTTTAAAAGGTAGTAGGATAATTTTAAAGCAGGCTTTCTATATCTAAAGGAGTCCTTTCTCTCCTTTTTCTGTTCATAAATGCAGCCAAAGTGTGTTATAAAACACCAACTGTTTACCAACATGAGAATGATGACAAACAAACATTGTAAAGAAAAAAAATGAAAATAAGCTTGATGAATCTACATGTGTCAAGGTACAGCCATTACAGGGCTCTGTGTCAACATGTTAAAAATATTCATGAGTGAATATGTATAGCACAGGATTATCATAATTTACAGGTATTTAAGCCCATTGGAGCCCTGAGCAACTGGGATATTAAATAAACCCATCTGCTATGATGAGAGGTTTTGTGAGCTACAGGATAGTTACAAAAGTTATGTAACTTTCCATTTCTAGTGAGCCAAATAAGATTTTCTTAAGCTTCAATTAATTTCAGAAGCAACTTCAAGCAATTTACACAGACAGTACAGTGGCCTCTAGTGGTTAGTACAGAAACAAATGATCTGGCTAAGCAAACATCTCATATCGCCTATTTTTAACCAGCACAATTGCTCTTATTAACTTAAAGAAGAATCTATTTCAGACTTTGTTTCCATGCAAAATGACAGAGGTTTTGTAGTATGGGTACAAAAGACTTGAAGTATCTTTAAGTCTTTAAGTACAGACTTAAAGATACTTCATTAAATTTGTTAACTGATTCAAATACAGAAATAGAAAGAGACCCTGGGGCCTTCCACACAGCCCTATATCCCAGAACATCAAGGCAGAAAATCCCACATTAGCTGAATGTGGATTCAGATAACCCAGATCAAATCATATATTGTGGGATTTTCTGCCTTGATATTCTGGGATATAGGGTGGTGTGGGAGGGTCCCCTGTTTTCTGAAGGGAGAATCATCAGAGGTAGTCAGCAATGACAGAGTTTTTCCTAAATATTATCAAAGAACATGCTTCCCTTCTGTAGGCCATTTCATATGCTAGTTTGTCAGTATGCATTTTATCTACCTGGAGAAAAATGTATTCTCTATTAAAAGTACTTCAACCACACCATATATAAACACATATGAAAGACAAACAAAATGAGTAGGCAGAATGAGAAGCTAACATCAAAAAGAAGATTAGGAACTACTGGGTTGCATGTGTCTGAGGCATGTGTGTCCATGCATATGTCAAGTAAATATGCATTATTATTTATATTATTATTTCAATCAGTCTTACATTGAGGCTCATTTAGTTAAAATGTAGGATGCAAAATATGTAAACAGTGTACAGAGATTAAACATGCGGTGTATATACCTAATTATATTTACACAACATAATATGAATACTTGCATTAGAGGATGTCCAACTCAACAGTTAATCGTTCAAATAGACAACAGTCACTTAATAATAATAATAATAATAACCTTATTTTTATATCCAGCCACCATCTCCCCAAAGGGACTCGAAGCGGCTTACAAGTGGGACCAAGCCCAATAATAACAGAGTTAATCAAATTAAAACACATTTAAAAACACACATAAACATGTAACAAAGTAATTAAACAATAAAATCAAAAAAGTATAAAAATAATCATTAAAATAAATTGAAACCCCATGAACTTTTATCCCAGAAACCTCAAAGCCATGTCAATCCCAACATACAGCACAGGAAATTCCCAGTTAGAAATAAAAAGCCACATAACAACCTTGATTTCTTATAATCAAATTGGAGGGAAATAAAATAATATAAAATTTGTTGAATTGATGTATTATGCTAGAAGCAGAGCATAATTGCAGTAGATCTAAATATGATAATGTTATCCTTTGCTACATGCTATCCGTTAATGCTGTTCTTACAGGGGTGTAGTGTGTGTGTATACATACACGGAAATTAAATAAAAAATAGGATTGACATCAATGATTTAGAAATGTAGAAATCATAGAAATCCCCCAAACCTCTCTTACTGGGCAGCAGCTACTGCAAGTGACAGAAGTCCGTTCTTCTATCAATTGGGAAGTACCAAGCTAACTTTTCCACCTCTCTCCCATGAGTGATCTCTAATAGAAGGATAAATTCAGGCAGGGATCCTGCTTTAGACTACCAAAACAGAAATTGCTGGGTAGAAGACATGTGGGGACATCAGTCTGCTGCATTCCAATCAACAGGAGAATGTCCCTCTGTTGCTCACATCAACAGCTGCCTAACAGATCAGGATTCTAGGGGTTAAGCTGGGAGACATCACTTAGCTACCTCAGATCATTCTCGTATGCCAAAAATTGACAAGTTTGGAATTTTAAAAAGATGATCTTGTTACACAGCCAAATACTATAGGTATCACCTTGGAACCCTACAATTTATTCACTGATTAAGAAAATATAGGCTATTGATAGGTGTGAGAGTAGCTACCATATGGCTGAAAGCCAAAATTCATCTAACAAAAATTTAGACAATTTGTGTTCACCTTCATTAACCTTTTACCACAATGAATATAGTGATCACTTCAAATGGCTTTCTAACATCTCTGTTTTTATCACTGGCAGGTGATTATATTCATTTCTTACTAAAGCCATAATCTACTCACAGTTACCCATATTAGTGCTTTATATGCCATTTATCACACTAACATATCCTCTTTCTCTCTTTCCCTTCTTTTTTCTCTTATATATATTCAAAACTGCAAATGAAAAATGCTTAGTTCTTTGCCAGCTTTATAGGCATTCAAAACTAAATATTAAGTTTCTAATTGTTTTATTAAGCACAAAGAACATTAACTACTGCAATATCCCATCTATCTTTTTACTCCAAGTGCACAGTTGATGTAAGTCCTCACTTATCTGTTTCACAAATGTGTTTTATGATGTTGTTGTAAACTGCCTCAAGAGTCGCCTTCAGGCTGAGAGGGAGTGGTATACAAATGTGCTAAATAAATAAATAAAAGTTAATTCCAATAGGTTATGGAATTTCCAATAATTTCCAAAATATTATTCACTCCCCTTTTAAATTAAATGAGAAGTTTTAAACAAAACAAAACTATCAGTGCTCTATGCCTACATGTCTAGTTTGACAAAATGATACTTAGATACCTAGTTTGACAAGATGTTGATATGCAGTCACTATCAGTTTTATGGACATGACAACACAAAGCCATGATGGTATATATGTATACCATCAATTTTCACATGAGGTATTGTTGAAGGCTTTCATGGCCGGAATCTCTGGGTTGTTGTAGGTTTTTTGGGCTGTATGGCCATGTTCTAGACCAGGGGTGGGCAATTACCAGCCCTCCAGATGTTTTGGACTTCAACTCCCAGAAATCCCAGCCAGTTTACCAGCTGTTAGGATTTCTGGGAGTTGAAGTCCAAAACACCTGGAGGGCCAGTAATTGCCCACCCCTGTTCTAGAACATGGCCATACAGTCCAAAAAACCTACAACAACCCAGAGATTCCAGCCATGAAAGCCTTCAACATGCGGTTTTAGCTGCATCTGTGGCAGGCATCCTCAGAGGTTGTGAGGTCTGTTGGAAACGAAAAGAATTAGGTATATATATCTGTGGAAAGTCCGGGTGGGAGAAAGAACTCCTGTCTGTTGGATCTAGGTGTGAATGTTTCAATTGGCCACCTTGATTAGCATTTGATGGCCTGATAGTTTTTAGGTGTGGTTTGTTACTGCCTGGGAGAATCCTTTTCTAGATGTCCTAGTCATCCACAAACCAGATCAGCAATTGGGTCACACACTTTACAGAAAACCTACACACACAGATAAAATACCTACATAAAAACTCCAACTATCACTTAAGACAACAGCTGTAGTCAATTGCCAAGTCCTCCATGACAGTGCAGAGTTGTCAAAAATGAGGGAGAGAAGATCTTAAATTATCTTAAATTGCTCCGAAGGACCAGAAGATTTAAGCTGTGAAAACGAGATAGGCAGGGTTGATGAAGTCCAAAGAGGGAGAAGGAGGAGAACCAATTCTAAATAAGTTCAACTCTACCTTCTCTCCCCTATATTCTTGCACATGTTATACTTGTCTTTCTCCCATGGCCAACAAAGTGAAACCTCCCCCCCCCCCAATCCCAACTCATACTTCTAAGCTGCATCAATATCTAGAATATGGAGCCTGTCATTGAACATCAAGAAAACCAAAGTGCTCTTCCAACAGTCACCAGCCAATCCCTCTCCAATGCCAGAAATACAGCTTAATGGTGTAACATTAGAAAATGTTGACCATTTCCACTACCTTGGCAGCCACTTCTCCACAAAAGTCAACATTGACACTGAAATACAACACTGCCTGAGTTCTGCTAATGCAGCATTTTTCTGAATGAAGCACAGAATGTTTGAGGACAGGGACATCCATAGGAATATCAAGGTGCTTGTTTATAAAGTGAATTGTCCTCCCAACCCTGCTATATGCCTGTGAAACATGGACTATCTACAGGCGTCACATGCAACTCCTAGAACGTTTCAATCTGTATTGCCTCTGAAAAATCCTGTCAATCTCCAAGGAAGACAGGTGGACAAATGTCAGCATGCTGGAAGAAGCAAAGACGGAGGAGGTATGGTTTTATTATGCAGAGGAGTTATGGTTTTATTATGGTTTTATTGATGTTAATAATGTATGTGATTTTAGCTATGTAATTTTTATCTGTTTTTATATTGTTATGAGCACTGGTTAGTGCTGCTTTGTAAACCGCCATGAGTCGCCCTCGGGCTGAGAATGGTGGTATAAAAATGAAGCAAATAAATAAATAAATAAATAAATAAATAAATAAGACCACCAGCACTGAGATGATGGTCCTCTGCCATCAACTCCACTGGATTGGCCATGTTGTCCGAATGCCTGATCACTGTCCCCCAAAGCAGTTGCTCTACTCCGAACTCAAGAACAGAAAACAGAATGTTGGAGGACAGGAAAAGAGATTTAAAGATGGGCTCGAAACCAACCTTAAAACCTCTGGCATAGACACTGAGAGCTGGGAAGCTCTGGCCCTTGAGCGCTCCAGCTGGAGGTCAGCTGTGACTAGCAGTGCTGTAGAATGTGAAGAGGCACGAGTGGAGGGTGAAAGAGAGAAACGTGCCAAGAGGAAGGTTTGTCAAGCCAACCCCAACCAGGACTACCTTCCACCTGCAAACCAATGCCCTCACTGCGGGAGAACATGCACTTCAAGAATAGGGCTCCACAGTCACCTACGTACCCATCGCCAGGACATCGAACTTGGAGGACAATCTTACTTGAATAATGAGGGATCATCTAAGTAAGTATGGAACAATTGATTAAAATTGCATGAAATAATAGATTTGCTTTCTACCCACATGTTTCATCAGGGGCATTTCTAAATGCCACTATCAGTAATGTGTTGGCAGCAGAAGATTGCATAAAAACTCTTCACCACCTTGTCCAAACTGGGCCATGGACTAGAGCTGTGCCGTGTCACAGGTTGCTAATAGTATTTTTGTTAAGATACAAACCGGGATTATCTGATTTGCTCCTGACAGACATAGAAGCCAAAGTTGTTGTTTTCATTCCCTTCCACAATGGGAAATCCAAGTTTTCTGCTCTTCCAGAGTCCTTTTGATGAATATTTGGCAGTGCAGGTGTCATGGTGATTCTTCAGTTAAATTCCTTGGCAACAGCCACATTTCCACAGGAAGTTTTGCTGTCACCCTTTTTCTTTTTACCCTGTTATTACATGGGAAAAGTCCCAGAAGCTGTATTGAAGACAGCAGCTGCTAGATTAAATTTTTTATCAGGACTTTAGTAATTAAAACTGAAGTATCTATGGATATTTAAGCTCTATACAAATGCAGTAACAGATGTTTTGATCTGTGGTAGAGTGGGATGGAAGGAGGAGCAAAATTTTGATGGAGCTAATGCAGTGAAGATTGAAAAGGTTGAATTCTTTTCTTTATTAGTGTAGCTTATTGATGAGAATAAGACTTCTCAGCTTGAAGATTCACAATTGTTTTGTCCCAAATCAGGTTATTCAAGTGGTATGGCAGATACTGCTTTAAGATGTTTTATTTATTTGTTTGTTTCTTTGTTTATTTTTAGGGACGAATTGCTTTTTAGTGGTAGATCACATGCTTTGGATTCAAATGGCCCCATGTTCACTTCCTGGCATTCCTGACAGAAAGCTGTTAAACTTTAATTGTGATTCAAAGCTAGATGAACTCATAGTTTAAGTATAAGACAGCTGTCTATGACATCTGGCTTATAGAGTTTTTCAAAGATGGGGAAAAGGAGATAGTGTTTATGGCATCTCTAGAATATTAAAGCTGATATCAAATCCTTCTTTTAAAAGCTGAATACTAGCTATGAGTGGCCTGTATTAGAGAAGTTTGGAATTTGGAAGCTTGGAATTCTGGGCTATACGCAGCACTAAACGAGATTGCCCCCAGTCGCCCTCTCCTACCCCTCAGAAATCGTTCTCCTTGGTTTACCAAGGAATTGCGTTCGATGAAGCAGGAGAAGAGACGGCTAGAGGGCATGTGGTGGGGACTCTGTGATGGAGCTTTGAAATCAGCTTATAAGCAGTTTAAAGAAGCTTATGAGCATGGTATCAGGGAGGCCAAAAACATTATTATGCTTCCCTGATAGAGTCTGCCAGCTCATGCCCAGTTCAATTATTTAAGATTATTCGGTCTTTAACGACAGTTCCTACTATCCCAAATGGCAATGATTCGACCCCTACAGCTGAGGTTTTTCAGAGCTTTTTCGCAGACAAGATTTTGTTGCTCTGCTGGGATCTCCCCATCATGGTTGATACAGTGAGTGAACTCGAGACTCTGTGGCCGCTCGGTGGGCCCACCCTAAAATGTTTCTATCTGTTGGATGAAGAGGCTGTCAATAAGATCATGTCTGCAGCTAGACCAACTACGTGCTCCCTCGACCCGTGCCCCTCCTGGTTAATTAGATCTTGCTGGGAGGGGTTATGTGGCCCTCTGTTGAATATAGTTAACAGCTCCCTTGAGCAAGGAGTTTTTCCGGAGGGATTAAAAGAGGCTATGGTAAGTCCGCTACTGAAGAAACCGGAATTAGATCACTTGGTTCCCTCCAGTTACTGCCCAGTCTCGAACTTACAGTTTGAGAGGACAGCAGTGGCGCAGCTGCAGCAGTTCTTAAATGACACAGCTGGACTAGATCCCTACCAGTCTGGCTTCCGTATTGGGCACATGACAGAGACCGTGTTGGTTGCCCTCACAGACCAGCTCCGCTGCCATTTGGACCAAGGTGGATCTGTGCTGCTCATGTTATTGGACCTCACAGCAGCTTTTGACACTGTAGATGATGCATTGTTAGCTCACCGCTTATCCGTGACAGGAGTTAGGGGGACTGCCCTTAAGTGGGTATCTTCTTTTCTCCAGGATTGGTGACAGCAAGTTGAGAGGGGCGGGATGGTCTACGAGAGGTGCCCTTTAAATTGTGGGGTTCCTCAAGGGGCCATTCTCTCTCCACTATTATTTAACATCTACATGCGGCCACTTGTGGAACTGGTGTGGAGCTTTGGTCTGGAGTGTCACCAATATGCTGATGACACCCAGCTAGTGCTGCAGATGGATGGCCAACCAGACTCTGTACCTGTCAGGCCCCAGGCCTTGGTTTCCCTAGTTTCTCCAGAACCACACTCCAGCCATGTTGGCATCAAGAAATCCTCCAAGCCTGTCTGCCTTTCTCATGTGAACTCAATGCAAGGCAGGCAGGTTCAAACATTCAAGGCCACAACTGTTATGCCTGGTAATAAGCAGAGACGCTGGAGACCAGAAGTTGGGTAGACTCCTTTCCACAGATGTGGGCGCTAACTGGGCTCACATACCTTTGCTGCTGAGGTCAGCTAAACAGCAGCTGCAGTCCATCGTGTGAACCATGACACTCGACGTAGCTATGTCGTAAGATCAAAGGGTTACAGAACTATAACCGTTTGGTCTTGGAAAGGCTCCCCATCTCGAGCCAACCTTTGCATCTCAAGATCATGGATTCTTGAACCGGCCTTGCGGCCTCCCTGCTAAGAACTTTGCTTGTCCAGCTCACTGGCTGCCCTGCTTGGATCTAGCCTGCTTGGGCACCAGCCTTTGCCTCGTTTGCTTTGTTCCTGATTGCTAAGAAGAGACTTTGCCTTTGAATCCTGCTTGAATCCTGATTACTACGGGACTATAATCCATTGCTACCTTCCGGGGATTTGCTGCTATTTTACTGGTGCTGCTTTAAGGCATCTTAGATTGACTTCTAGCCTCTTTCCTATACCAGTTATTCTGAATAAACCTGTTGTACCTCAGCTGAATTTGTGGTTTATCAAGGGAGGTTTCCAAGTGTCTAGGGTCGCCTGGGTGAGGCGAGCTCCGGCTGCCTATCCTGGACGGCAAGGAATTACCCCGTCATCTTTAGTAAAAAGCCTGGGGGTCCAATTGGACCCATTGCTGTCAATGGAGGCCCAGGTCTCCACCGTGAGTAGATCCGCATTCTACCATCTGCGACAAGGTAGGCGGCTGGTGCCCTACCTCACCAGGAATGACCTAGCTACGGTTATCCAGATGACGGTCATCTTGAGACTGGACTACTGTAACGCCCTTTACATTGACCTACCTTTGGCGGTAATCTGGAAACTTAAGCTAGTGCAAAACGCGGCAGCTCGACTCCTGGCTGAGTGTCGAATCGAAGTCACATCATCCCAATTCTGCAGCAATTGCACTGGCTTGCAATTGAGTACCGGATTGCTTTCAAAGTGCTGGTTTTGACCTTCAAGGCCTTATATGGTCTGGGGCCGGTGTACTTGAGGGCCCGTCTTCTCCCATATGTTCCTCAGAGATCAGTTTGGTCAGAGGACCAAAACCTGTTAGAAGTTCCATCTCTTCGTCATTACCATCTATCATCCACCAGGCAAAGAGCCTTTTCGGTTGTGGCACCGAACATGTGGAACTCATTGCCGGCTAAAGTCCGTTACATTAGAGAGTTACCTGCCTTTCGGAAGGCTTGTAAAACAACTCTCTTCCGGCAAGCTTTCAACCATTAGCCACTAATCCCAGCTGTTGTTTTATGCTTTACTGTTCTATTGTTTTAGGGTTTTATTGCTAGTGTTATGCTATTGCTATTTTATTTAATGTACCAACACACTGTTGTACTGTTGTATATGTTGTAAACCACCCTGAGCCTTTCTGGGAAGGGCGGTATACAAATTGAAATAATTAATAAAGAAAGAAAGAAAGAAATAAGTATGTCCACAAGTAGTTGTGGTCAGGAATGTCCTATACAAATCAGTCATATGCAACTTTTCTGCAGAATAAATCCTTAATTATAGAATGTTCTGTGCAGGGAACACCATTTATGCCCAGGAAAATATTTTTGTATAGAAATATTTTCTGTACATGTGCTCTTTAGCATAAGCAACTGTGCGGAATTATAGTAATTGCAGTCCAACAACATCTGGATTTCAAATTTTGCTGTATAGGTAGAGGAGACTCTTCAGGAAGTCACTCTTCATTTATGCAGCCATATGACACCCAACTCTTTTCCACCTAATTCTAAGGAAGCAGTTTCCATGCTTAATCAGTGTGCTTGACAGCTGTAATGGGCTGGATGAGGACAAACAAATTAAAACTTAATCCAGACAAGATAGAGGTGAGGTGCTCCTGGTCAGTTGCAAAAATGATCTGGGAATAGGGATTCAGCCTGTGTTAGATGGGGTTAGACACCCTCTGAAAACACAGGTTTGAATTTGGGAGTACTCTTGGATTCAGCTCTGAATCTGGAGGCCCAGGTATCAGCAGTTGACCAAGTTTAACTTTTGCACAGTTAAAGCTAGTGCACCAACTATGCCCATTCCTGGAGGAGTTTGACCTGACCATGGTGGCACTTGCCTTGGTTACATCCTGGTTGGACTACTGTAATGTGCTCTACATGGGGCAGCCTTGGAAAAGTGCTCAGAAAATTCAGTTGGTCCAAAGAGCAGCAGCCAGACTGCTATCTGGGGCTGGCTACAACTCCTCTGTTGCAGCAGTTCCATTGGCTGCCAACACATTTCTGGGCACAATTCAAAGTGCTGGTTTTGACTTACAAAGACCCATACAGTTCCATTCTGGATTATCTGAAGTACCATATTTCTTTCTGTGAACCTGGTTTACACCTATGATCTTCTGTGGAGAGCCTTCTCTCTATCCCACATCTGCTAAAGCACATTTGGTGGAAACAAGGGAGAAGGTATTTTCAGAGGATGCCCCCCAGACTGCGGAACTCCCTCCCAAGAGAGCAGGATGGCCCCATCCCTGCTGATATTCTACCAGCTGATCAATATTTTTTTCTGCAGGCAGGCATTTGATGAATAAGGGACAAGTTGCTTGGGAGGTTGTGAATGGGATTTTGGGGGGGATTGGATGCATTTTAATTGTATTTATTGTATTTTAACTGTATTTTTAACCTAACGCACACAATACTGTTTAATTGTTTTTTAATGTTTGTATTTGCTTTGTTTTAAATTGATAAAAGCATTTGGCTGTTAGCTGCCTTGAGTCCTCTTGGGGGTGGGGGGAGGTGGAGTATAAATAAACAATATAATAATAATAATAATAATTTGAAGATCTGTTTTACATAAAAGGACAGGGCTAACATGCTCCTCCATTTCCTACAATTATTTCTGTGCATTCATTATGTTTGAAAAGAGCTCATGGTATAGTTGCATGTTAATGCTTGTGATCCACTGAAAGTTGCTTTGCAGAAAGCTACTTTCCGTTGTAACACTAGATGTTGGAATCTTATTCTCCAGTGTAGTGCTCTGGAATGGAGAAAGAAATCAGGACAGTATTGAACATTGTGTATTATTTCTCATGTTATAAGAAAATAAAATCATGCATAAGCAATTAGTTTCTACAGAATGTAGCCTTGGTGAGCCAGTCAGATCTTCACATAATGATACATCTGACCACTTCTAGTCAGTTAGTGCCTTGGGTTCTGCTTGAATAGAAAAATAAATGAGTATGACAACAGAAAGTAGGTTGCAGGCCTCATTATTTTCAGGCCAGTCCTTTAGAGCTTTGTTACTTCTTTATTTAGGTTAGGATTTTGCCTTCAAAGGCAGCTGTTTTGATAGCAGATCTAGAATAAATAGCATTGGTCAGTAACACACAAAAAATGAAAGGCAAAATAGAAGAGTTTAAATGAAAGAGATACTAAGCCACCTATTGATACTTTATACCAACGAATGCTGTTGTTAATCCTTAATATACTTTTCAGGTTCTCTTCAAAATCTGACATTGAAACATTTTGAGAATAAGGTAATTATTTAACTGTATTTCTTCAATGCTCCCATAAAAGTACTTTTGGGCTTTGTTTGTTTGTGTGCATTTGCAGGTCCAAAAGACCTCTTCTCATGACTTCTAATAACATTCTCATCCTAAACCTTTGGTGGCTAGTTGTACTTCCATGCGTGTAGGTACACAGAATAGAGTTTTCAGTGCAGTAGGGGTGTCCTTCTATCATAGGTTTGTACTTAAATGAAACAATGAATAATTTTAATAGCTCTCTTCCTATGCAGTTTTCAAAGTCTCTTTGCAATTCAGGTCTAATTTTGCATAAAACCTTTCTCATTGTTGATTTGCACAGCAAACAACATTTTTGCAGTCAACAACATTTTATGCGCAGAAAGAGATGTTATGTACAGGGAATGATGGTTCAATGTGGAAATAATATATCTTTTTCTGTGCAAATCCATCATGGGCAAATTATGTGTAGAATTAGATTTAGATCATTGCCAGTACCAGATTTGTCTCATTTCTCAACACTTGAAAAACATGGTTTAATTTTTTTTGTAATATTTTGGGATATTTGTCTTCTTTCTACAGTGCAGGCAAATGTGCCAAGATCCAATGGTTTTCTTAATACTTTCCCTATCCACAGCATTCTTTCCCAGACTGTAGTTTCACTAACTACTGTATTTCCAGCTGAGTTCCAAGGTTCATGTTTATGGAATGCTGGCTTTAGTATTCTTATGCCATTCTCCCATTTTGGTTTTAAAATTGGTGCTTGGCTTCCCCTTCAATGTCACTACTGAAAAGTATTATTTTACAAAAAGAGTGGACAACTATGGCAGGGGCCTCGGTGCTCCAGTGGTTACATGGATTACTAAACAACAGCAGGGTATCTGAAGTCTACTTTTGGTCCTAAGATAAGTATTTTCTATGTTAAGCGGTAGGGGGAGGCCTTGCAACCTGTTTTAAAGGTACATTGCTGCACATGAAGGTGCCCGGGAGCAGGAGTGCATCTTTTGGTTGATCTGTAGATTCTGATGGCACTATTTATTTATTGTGTCAGGAGCAAACCAAACAATTGTATTGATTTTTTTTAAAAGAAAAAAACCCACAAAGTTTGCAAACTTGGCATCGTATTAAACATCTTTTGACCAGTAGCTGGCAACTTGGAGTGCCTCTGGTGTTACTATAAGAAGGCCCTCCATTGTGCACATGCCAGGGCTCAGGTTGTATTATAGTAGGTGGTCTATGGTTTGCTCTTCTCCACACTCACATGTCATGGATTCCACTTTGTAACCCCATTTCTTAAGGTTGGCTCTGCATCTCATGGTGCCAGAGCACAGTCTGTTCAGCGCCTTCCAAGACACCCAGTTTTCTCTGTGCCCAGGAGGGAGTCTCTCATTTGGTATCAGCCATTGTTTGAGGTTCTGGCTTTTAGCCTGCCACTTTTGGACTCTTGCTTGCTGAGGCGTTCCAGTGAGTGTCTCTATAGATCTTAGAAAACTATTTCTTGATTTAACTCATTGGTGTGCTGGCTGATATCCAAACAAGGGATGGCCCAGAGATGTTACTGCCTTGGTCCTTTCAGTATTGGTTGCTACTTCCCGGCAGATGTCAGGTGGTGCAATGCCAGGTAAAGAGTGTAATTTCTCCAGCGGTGTAGGGTGCGGACACCCCATGATAATTAAGAGCCACATCCACTGTTTTAGCATTGTGAGATGTGCTCCACACTGGGCATGCATACTCAGCAGGAGAGTAGCAAAGCGCAAAGACAGATGTCTTCACTGTATCTAGTTGTGATCCCCAGGTCGTGCCTGATGGCACTAAGTGGCCCAATAAGATCCATGCCACCCACCCACCCCTGGTTTAGCAAGATGATTACAATCTTCTGTTATCCTTTACTATATATCCCTAGATATACTCATTTCTATAAGTGATTTTTATGAATACCGCCCACTCTTTTTTGACAAAACCTGAACTGTCAACATTGCCTCCTCCTGTCCTTTGAAAGTCAAATCATTACATGCCTGTATGAACGCATCTTCCTCTATGAACCACTACGGAGATTAAGTTCTTCTGGGGAGACCCTGCTCTAGGTCCCGCCATCATCACAGGCACGATTGGCGGGGATGATAGAGAGGGCCTTCTCAGTGATTGCCCCTCATCTATAGAATCCCTCCCTGGCAAGATTAGATGAGCCCCCTTCCTCCTATCCTTTAGAAATATGGTGAAAACTTGGCTGTGGGACCAAGCCTGATCTGAGATGGTTTTTAACAATTGATTTAAAGTGGAGATAATTGATTTTAGTGTTTATTTATATTTATGTATATAAATATACATAAATATAAATATTTATGTATATTTATATATCTGCCGTATATTTTGTGCTCTACCCTGAGTCCCCTTCGGGGTAAGAAGGGCAGAATATGTTTTAAATAAATAAATAAATGTAAAACGTGTAGGTAGAATCATAACATCAGGAGATAATGTTTCTGGCCATATAGCTGGAAAGCTCACAGCAACCTAAAATCATAAAGTTAGAAGATACCACAAGGGCCATCCAGTATTACTCCCTGCAATGCAATATAATCAAAACATTCCTGAAAGAATCAAAGAACTCCTGCAGGGTATGCTAATAAGATGAAGTTTAGCTTTTGGGGGACAAAGAAAACAGGAAACATGTTGCCTAAGACCAAGGTGAGTAGATAACTGCACAAATGGTGGAGGAGGTTATTAGAATGTAGTGTTGTGCTGCCTTGGAACCATAGAGGCAAGAAAGGCCAGATGAAACTGGAATATTAACATGTCTTATAATATGTGTAGTGTTCCAGGAAATCATTGTGTCTGTTCAATCCACTCTCTATGGACTGAAGTTTGTAGATATATTCCAGTTCTTGCTATTTCTCTTTCCAGTCTTCTTTTGTGTTGTTTTGTTCAGGGACTACTGTTCTGAGGTCTTTGAATTTTAAGGTGCACACTTCCCATTTCAAGCACTGCGGCTGCTGGGATGTGTTTTGAACTGTTTATAGTGTATCATAGGATAGTAATGATTTTTCAAGTGGATCTTCCTTTTACTAAAAGCACCCTCTTGCCTTGATTACCCGAATGAATAGGGCAATGCATGAAGTGGAGCCTTCAACAAGGTATTATAGAGGGCAGAAGGCATTCATCCCTGATATGGGAATTAGGCTTTATGGGAGCATGTACACAGATCTGGAGGTTGCTTTAGAAAAGTGAATAGGTATGTCTGTACTTTGTGAGTTTGAATAGCAGTATTCCTAAAGGTTATAGCTCAGAAGATGTACCTACTTTTATTCATTATGATATTGTGAAAGTGGTAAGAAATAAAGTGGGGTGAAGGATGCTTAGTGATTGTATGGATAGAAGAATAGAAGGATGATGCCAATCATCTGCCAAACATCTGCGCTTAACGGAGAGAACTATAACGTACAATAACAGCAACACAAAAATCTCAATAACTATGGTAACAACTATAACCTATTTTAAGAGTTGATACTAGATCTGTTTTTATTTACCATGTTTTCTCATCCTTTCAGAAACACAGTAAGATTGAGATGTAAGGAGCAAATTACCTATATTAGCAGATCTGTGTAAGATCTATGTATACCTTTAAACTTATTCAGGGGTGGGAAGATTGGCCATGCAGCAAAACAACACAAAATTAACAAAAAGCAATATCTTTACTGGCGAACCAAAATGTACAAAACGCAGTCAGCCCTCAACATTTGCTGGGGCTAGGGGCACTGCGAATGAAACTGTGAGTAAATAAATGCTGATCTTTTTCCCTGAGCACCTCTCTAGAAATTTCTGAGTATTCCAGCATGACTCTATGGTCAACTTCTGCTGGAAACTGAAGACAGAATCACATTGGAGGACCTGGGAAAGGACCTAGAGATTTCTAGAGAGATTACCTCTCTAAGACCCTCTAAGTCAGTGGTATCAAATATGTAGACTTCCAGGAGTTTTGGACTTCAGCTCTCAGAATTCCTGGCCATTGGACAAGCTGACTAGAGCTTCTGGGAGTTGGAAGCCCAAACGTCTGTAGGGCCACAAATTGGATACCTCTGACCTCAAGGGTCCTAGGGTGGTGATCTCTTTAGAAATCTCTAAGTCCTCTACCATGGAGGGAGGAAGTTTAACACAGAGACACACTAGAGGACTTAGTAAATAATCATATAGCTAACATTTTAATCAAATCTATGAATAAGCAAATCTGCAGTAATCAAAACCATAAATGTGGAAAGACAACTATATTGTCTTTTTCATTGTTTTTAAAGTGAAGAATGCTAAAAACCTTTAAAAGAAGTATTCATGTTTTTAAAATGTTTTAGTATTCTTCATTTAAAAGATTTAAAAGATTTACTTTGTAAAACATTTTTCCTATTGCCCACCTTTAGTTGGATTTTTTAAAATGTAATCAAATCATTTTAAATCATGAAAATGTATATTTTATCAAATGTTTTATTATTATTTCATTAAATTAGTTTTTGAAATAAACATCAATTTCATCAACATTATTTAACTTTAGGATTTTTAATTTAATTATATCTACTTTCAGTGACAAAGGCAGATGAAGTTGGCTTTCAGTACCTAGAACCTCATGGCTGTTGGAAGAGTGATCAGACCTGGATCATGGTTAGCGAAGAAGTGGTTGCTGACACTTGAGAAAATGTTCTCTCCCCCCGCCCTCTTTTCTTTGGCTTGCTCTGTGTTTACATAAAGGCTCCTCACTAGTAATTACTCAGTAAAATTGTTTGTGTCCTCTTTAGCCTTTGGCTTCCATTTTATAATTATTTTCTAGCAGCAGTCAGTTTGCTTTTTAAAGAGAAAGTCATAGTTTCCTTTTAAAAGCTTATCACTGCTAGCTTAAAAGAATGTGAGGAGTTGGGAGTCACCTTAGAAGTCCTGAATAGATGAACTCCCTGGGCTACATTTTTGCACTTGCTTTAATGAAAATTTTGAAATGACTATTTATTTGGATCTTTGTCAGTTTACTCCCACTGAGAATCACATAGATGGAACTTAGCTAATGAAGCTGGCAAATTAATCCTTTAAAGAATTCATATTTAAATATATACTACAACCCTCATGTATGCCACATCACCGGTAGGCACTATTTAATTTACTCATGTCACCTAAAATATGTCCTCCAGATGATTCTATACTATGCTTCCACCCAAATGTGACTAGTAAAGAGTCATGCTAGAGGACATAACAATACCTGGAAAGGGTCCTTTCTAGGCATTTCCTAGGCACTCCAGTGTTACTCTATGGCATGGTTCTACCAGTAGTTGTTTGTTCAATACGATTCACTATGGCCCATGATTTTACGAATCTGTATGAAATCCTGGAATTTATCCCCTGCAGGTTTCTTAAACATATGAGAGAAATATACTTCTTCACTGCAGTGTTTGTGTGCATATGTGCTTGCGGGGAGCATGTGGGAAATTGCAAGATGAGAGTACTTACTGGCGGCTATTTCGGTTCTGATGCATAGTCAGGAAGGTGATTGTGTCAGCCAAGTGGATTAATTCTCTCTTTAACCCACAATATTCCAGTCACTTGTGTTTGTGAGGCTGATACGGATTATAGTGGATTCTCATTTCATTCTTCAGTAGCTTGAAAATGATGGAGTTAATGTACCAGTCGCAGTCTGTGCTGTTAAAATTGCAGTCAACATTAGGCTTCTTTTTTAATGGATTTCATCAACATAATTATTGCACAGCTTTATTACAGTAATAAAATAACTCCAGGGGGCCTCTACTGGGAAGACAATTGCAGGAATGAAGTCAGGACAGTTTTGTACAAAAAAAACCCCTTCAAATAGTTATCAGAGCTCCCATTGGCACATTCCCTCTGGTGAGCTTCCTATGTTCACATGCCCCTATGGTGTACTGTGTTTTTCATTGTGCTGGCACAGGAACGTATTAGTCTTCACACTGCAGAGGGCTTTTCAAGTAAAAAAAAAAGTCAAATACCTAGAAACACATCGAACTATTTATATTGCAGCATGAAAGAAAAATGACCCACTAGACATTTTACTCTACTTTGTTTTAAAAAGAAGTCACATTTTCTCCCAATTTTACAGACAATGCCATAAGCAGTTTTCTGTATGGGTAAAAAAGGGTAGATTTTAGAATTTCAAGTACTGAAAGCAATTGCTTTCCAGATTGGATTATTGCAATGCACTCTACATGGGGATGCCCTTGAAGATGGCCCAGAAATTTCAATTGGTCCAACGGGCGGCAGCCAGATTGCTAACTGGAGCAACTTACAAGGAGCAGTCAACCCCCCCCCCCCCCTGTTTAAGGAGCTCCATTGGTTACCGTTCATTTTCCAGTCCCAATTCAAGGTGGGGCTTTTTACCTACAAAGCCCTGAACAGCGTGGGACCCACCTACCTCCGTGACCACATTTCTGTCTACAAACCCATGCAATCTCTTGGATCATCTGGAGAGGCCCTGCTCTCGCTCCCACCCCCCTCGCATGTGCAATTGGTGAGGACGAGGGAAAGGGCCTTTTCTGTGGTGACCCCTCGGCTCTGGAACTCACTCCCCAAGGATATTAGGCAAGCCCCCACATTGGCAGTCTTTAGGAGGAGCTTGAAATCATGGTTGTTCCAATGAGGCTTCCCTTCTCTGACCAATTCTCTGCAAAATGTCCTCTGAAGCATTTTATTCTACTTGTTGGGGCACTCAACCCTACCTTACACTCTAAAAACCCTGTTTAGATTCATTTTACTGCTGTTCACACCCAGTGTTTTAAAATTTAAATCTATTAGATTTGGCCCTTCCTACAATGTTGGATCCTTGTGTTCTCAAATGCTTTGTTTTATTGCTGATATGTTATTTATAATGGTTTTGTATTGTATTGTTCCCCCCCCCCCTTTATTTTATTGCTGCGTTGATTTACTGATGTATTGTATTGTCGGGCTTGGCCTCATGTAAGCCACCCCAAGTCCCCTTGGGGAGATGGGGGGTATAAATAAAGTTTTATTATAATATTATTATTATTAACTGGTCCCAATTCTACCAAAGTGAAACTGCAAAAAGTATGTAGCTGCTGTGTTGATTAGACTCAAGATTTTTTGACAGCCATCAATCTTATGGTACTGCTGTGTAAGCAGAGTAGATCCTAAATAGAGATACACAGTCATGGATACAGCTGCCAAACTACTCAACTGCCTTAAGGACTGACTCCATGTTCACCCTGCTAGGGGCTTCCAGATTTCACAGTCCTGCCCCCATCACCACTTGCCATGGGAATTTTTGGTTTAGTTATGTTTTGGAAGACTCCTGTGTATTAATTTGTTTTATGTGTGGAGATCAGTACACACCCGATCGACACAGTCTTCACAGAGGTACTGATCCAGTGGAATGGTTAACCTGATGACTTTAAACATCTTTGCAGAAGCAAACAAAAAGATTGGGCTCTCACTGAACATCAAGAAAACCAAACCACGATGTCAGACATACATCTTAATGGTGCAACACTAGAAAATGTTGACCATTTCTGCTACCTAGGCAGCCACTTCTCCATAAAAGTAGACATTAATACCAAAATACAATACCATCTGAGCCCTGCAAGTCAGCATTTTTTAAATGAAGCAGAATGTTTGAGGATTGGGAAATTTTAGGGATACTAAGATGCTTGTTTATAAATCTATTGTTCTTCTAAACCTTTTGTATGCCTGAAAACATGGACCATGTACAAATGTCACTCTCAACTTCTGGAATGATTCCATTAGTGTTGCCTTTGAAAAATCTCTTAGGAATACAGAGAAATGTCAGCATTCTGGAAAAAAGAAAAGACCACAAGCATTGACGTGAATATTCTTTGCTGTCACATTGTCCAAATGCCTGATCACCATCTCTTAAAGCAGCTACTTTACTCTCAGCTCAAGAATGGAAAACGGAATGATGGTGGACAGCAGAAGAAATTTAAAGATGGGTTTAAAGCTAACTTTATAAATTTGGCATAAACACTTGAGAACTGGGAAGCCCTGGCCCTTGAGTGCTACCTAGTGAATTTCAATGTATGAATGGGTAGTTTAGCATTCAGAGTTGTATCCTGATCACCAGAGTTGCAATCCATTGCTTAAACCACTGTACCACACTTTCTCTTATATTCCCCTCTAATCAGTCCTGGTCAACATCCATTTTGGCCCAATGAAATTTCTGAACAGAGGCAGCTCCATGTAGACTATATTTAAATAACTGAAATGGGATATAATCAAGAACCTATACCCCCTCCCTCCCAAAAAAACCCACTACAAACAATGAAAATAAGAAATAAAAAGGTGATAGAACTTGAATGCAGCATTTTTCATTCTTTTCAATATGATGGTAGCAATGGGTTTCACAGAAAAAACATATAACTAAGGAGACAGGGGCCATTATTTGGTGAATAGAACAACACTTCTGCATTTATTGTTGTTTGCTTTGCATTCAGATTCAGTGCCATAAAGACTTCCTGAAATTCTTTGGAAGCAGCCAGTTAGTGGAGCTAATACAATCCTACATAACCCTAAAGTGAGATAGCACCATGTGTTTCTAAATATAAGAGAGTACAATGTGCATGCTAATGTTTCTGCAGACAGCAAGCAGAGCACTGTTTATGATGGAAGAAACACTATGTAACAATGTATGGTTCCTAATACACTGTCTCCACTTTGGTAATGCAACCAAATATTTTAGATTTCCTGAACTCCTGGCCAAAGTTCAGATTACATCAGAAACATCTTTATAGCAACTGAAATTATTACCATCCTATCTGCTTTCCAAAACAAATTTCAAAAATGGCTATCCAGGAGCAAGTTCAAAAGTAATTTATCTTGACATGGAATTGTTGACTTTCATGTAGGAAAGATTTGTCTTTAGACAACACAGGAAAACATGACATAATAGGAAAAGAAATTTTCAATAAAGATTTATTTTACTATTTCCAAAATATTGTTTGTTTTATGTACTACTTTGATAACGTTATTCCAAAACATTTATCTATGTTGCTGCCCCAAAAGAACACAGCAAAAATATGTCTAAGACTTATTCCAGCCTGAATTTCTCAAAAATTAAGGTAAAGGCATGGCAGCCAAAATATTATCAGATGAGTGCATTGAGTCCCATATGAAATTTGGATATCCTGTATGGTTGAGGTAGATGAACTAAAGTTGTTAGTGTAATTAAAACATGACACAAATTTTCCTGTCACGAATACAAATCTACAAGGCCAGAAGCTGCAATTAATTGTTGAATTAAATTATATTTGAGTTCATATCCTTAAGGGAAAAATCATGACAGAGGTTAACTAGGCTTCTCTGTGTTCTTGTTTAATTGCCCTATTTTTAAAATCCTAAAATCCACCGGCAGTAAATCACAGTCTGGGCTATGTGTATCCCCCCCCCCCATTTTAAAAATCCCACGGTTTGATATTTTACAATATTGCTAAATTGGAAAGAGAGGATATGTGAACTTTTCATCTATTGTAACTCCTAATGATCCTCAAACTTGCATCAGAAGCTACAGTATTATACCATGTGTTCCCGTTATGGGAATAAAATCCTTATAATTGGATTCTCACTTCACATTCTTGCTATTAGATCACACTTTTTGGAAAGGTGTTTCAATTTTTAGTAGTCTAACATGGACTTTTAATATGGAGTTATATATCTTGGATTAAATTCTTTGGTGTATTTTTGAAAGAAATATACAGTCTAGAATCATAGACCTGGAAGGAGTCTCATGGGCCATTGCACCCACATCCTTGTGAAAGGTCTCTACTTAAAGTATCCCCAGCAAATAGCTGTCCAGGCTGCTTTTAGTCATGTACCTACTTAGTCAAGTATAAGTCTAGAAATTTAAGTCAAAAAATCAACCCAAAAAACTGGGTTGCCTAAGGGCATATCTACTGCCGCTATAATGCATATTTTAATATAATGCTGGTTTGAAAGGAACCAGTTTCACTTCATCGATGATTAGACTGACAGATCTGGAAGTGGTTTGAGGCCAGGAAGTGATTACATGTAACATGGAACCTAGCCTCAAACACTTTCAGAATTTTATTTCCATTTCCCAGACACATGTGCATCAGCACACTGGAGACATACAAGGTAAAATAAAAGAAAAGGAAGAAAAGAAAAGAAAAGGTAGCAGTGGAAGTAATCAATTAGACTTCCCAGGGGGTTGATTAGCCCCCTGCTGCCTTGGGGCATCTTTCAAATAAAAATCCATCGTTTCAGTACAAAAACCTGTTCCTAACTTTTACATGAGGTCAGCATATGAATGGGTATATAAAGGAAACCTTCACTTATTCCTGCATGCAAAAACAAAACAAGCAGTCCAGCAGTTTTGTTGCATTTATACTGAATTGTCAAGCTCTATTTGTACTTTAGAACTTCATTGAGAAATACAAAAGTTATGAAAAAATACATTATTTTCTTGTGCAGGAAACATGGTTTAAGACAAAAGATGTGTGTTGTGCATGGGATCCTTTGATGCTTTTGCAAAGAGTGTACCTATTTGTGTGTTTATATCTGTGTGAGGGTGTTGCACAGAAGACACAAGGAGTGGGACAGAAATCTATGTTCTTGCCGACTTGTGCAAAGTTATACAAATTGTGTAAGAGTTTGTGTTTCTTGGGCAAATACAGGGATCCTTGAACAACAACAATATTTTTCTGCTTATGTGCTCTGGACAGCCAAAAAGAAAAAAAGAAGGTGCAATGTTATCTCTAAAAACATTTCTGTGCAAGAATACTATGTGTATTTTTGCACAAATAATTCTTTCTCATCAAAATTCAAAACATTTTCTCTTTATCTCTTTCGTTGGACTCATTCCCTCCCCCTCAAATATCTGCATATTCTCTATGACCTGCTAAGCCCTTTTTAAAATCAATTTTTGTGGTGGAACCCCTTAGGTCTACTCTATGTCTTATACATTAATGTGAAGAAGTGTGATTGGGAGGAGGGGATAGAAAGTAAGGAAATGTAAAGTAGAGAGATAGCTAGTTTTCTTATTTTGATTCTACATTTTGTTTCTTATCCTTTCATTTTATTTTTATTTCTTTCATTTTCCTGGAGTAGCCACAGAGCACAGGTTGAGAACCATTGCTCTATAACAGTGGTTCCCAACCTTTAGACCTCCAGGTGTTTTGGACTTCAACTGCACAAAAAGTAGGGTGTAACTGAAAGGAAATCTTGTGTCACAAAAGAATAGTGACACACGACTAAGTGAATTGTATATAGTTATACACATGACTAAACAACAGTTTAAATATTGTACCAGTAAGACCTTCTCGTGGACCACTCTGAGAATTGGGGGGCTTGAGGGGCTACATGCCTGATCCTTAGTGTCAGTGAACTAATGAAAATGTTTCGAAGGTGTTGTCCCGCCATTCCAATTGTGACTACTGTGGTTTTAAGGGAGAGAATAAGAGCCAGCCACAGCTTTATCATGCTTTAGCCCAGAGGTTGTTGAGAAGTCCCCCATCAATTTCAATTGCCCCGGCTATGACCACTTAAGGAGAGAAAAGTAGCCAGCATCTGCTGGAATTTAATCCATTTCTCATTGGGATTCTCTCTTCTATATATCTGTTGTTGAAAAATTAACCCCCCCCCCAACTCCCAAAAGACAAGATTTATTACGGTCAATGACCAACATAAAAATGTACAAACATCAGAATGTACAAACATCAGGGTACACATACATGTACAAAGACATGTGCACAAATGTACAAACGTCAGGGTACACACAGGCAAAGTTTAAAACCCAATATTGAATAAAATAGTTAAAATGGAATTAAACATTTAAATGCTAAAATGACAATGGTAAAACTGAAATAAATATTCTAAAATTGGATTTATAAAATGTTTACGAAGGTCACGGTAAAAAGAACAATACAACAAAATGTACTCCACAATTTCCACTGCTTCTGCCTCACAGAGACATAGGCATTCATTGTATGGTACTTTGTTGTATCTTCCCTCCAATACAGCAGAAGGGAGTACATTGAATTTAGCCAAAGAGAACACCTTCCTATGTTTAGGGAAGGTTGGGTTGCCGAAGTACTCTGCAGGAAGCTGTGCCCTTCCGTTATCTTTGAAGATTGGAAGAGTAGAGGCTGCATTTAGCTAGTTTTGCAGCTCTGTGTCCCAGATACACTGTCATATGTTTTGTTTGGCTTTTGTATAGCCCATGGTCAGAATGGTATTAACTGAAAATTCAAGGTTTAGGATTTTCTCATGAACTATCTTTTCCCACATTGATTGGAATGGATCACCGAGGGTCAATGGGGCCAAACCTTTAGGCAAAAACATTAGTTTTAACCAAATACTTATAGATCCAGATCCGAGACTCAACAGATATCTGACCTGCCTCTTGAAGCAAAGTACATTAGGCACACAGCTTGGGAGGCTAAGGATGCTTCTTAGGAATTTTGTCTGGATGGTTTCTAAAGCCTTAACACTTTTAAATGTACACAGTTGTGCTCCATATAACATTTGAGGCAAAATCTTAGCATTAAAAACTTTAATTGCTGAAGGTACATGCTGGCCACCTTTACCATAAAAAATGAAATAAGTGAGTTGTAACTCCGCTGTGCATTTGTTATATAATGGGACACTTGAGCATTCCAGGAACTGGTGGACTGGAAAATGACTCCTAGATATTTATAGAGTTTAACTTGTTCTATTGGGTGCCCATTGATTTGCTAGTAGTGTATGCATCTTTTCCTAGCACTTTTGATTTGTCATAATTAATTGCCAGCTGTCCAGTATTACAGTACACATCTAACCTTTTTAGGAGACGCCTCAGCCCAACACATGTTAATGATAAAAGTTATACATGTATTTATACAAAGTAAAGGATAACACTGCTCATGTGCAGGACATATAAATTAGTAGGGTTGACTCACCTGTTCGTGGAATGAAGAGGACCTAAACAATAATGACTACAGAGATATCGTTGAATGGCTATCGTAATGTAGACATACAAAATAATATAATCTAGGTTACATCAATTCAATACTCACATCATAACACAGATCATATGGTAGAGTAGTATTTTGTATACAGAAGCAGCTCTGCAGCGCATAACATCCTGCTTTGCAACAGTAGCAGAGCTGTTTGGGCTGGAAGTCAGCCTGAAGAAAATGGAAGTTCTCTACCAGCCTGCACTACAGGAAGAACACCATCATCCCCATGTCTGCATAGGCAAATCTGTGCTTAAGTCCGTTCAGCAGTCCACCTACCTGGAAAGCATCATCTCTTCAGACGCCAAGATTGATAAAGAGATAGATCACAGATTAGCAAAGGCATATAGTGCATTCGGAAGGCTTCACAAAAGAGTCTGGAGTAACAAACACCTGAGGCAAAGCACCAAAATCAGTGTGTACAGTGCTATCGTACTGTCTATTCTCCTATATGGGTCTGAAACATGGGTCACCTATCGCCATCACCTACAACTCCACAAATGCTTTCATCAGCGCTGTCTTCGCACAATCCTAAATATACACTGGACTGACTTTGTGACGAAAGTTGCTGTCCTTGAGCAAGCAGGGATCACCAGCATTGAGGCCATGCTATTGAGAACACAGCTGCACTGGTCAGGGCACGTCTCTAGGATGGAGGACCACCGCCTTCCAAAGATACTACTCTATGGTGAACTCACCATGGGTCAGCGCAAGAGAGGCGCCCCAAAAAGAGATATAAGGACTCCCTGAAACAGCATCTCAGGCTCAGCCAGATTGATCACCAACAATGGTCCACCCTGGACTCACATCGGGAGCCATGGAGATGCACTATCCACAATGCTGCAGCCTTTTTTGAGAAGTCATGCCGAACGTGTCTTGAAGAGAAAAAACAACACAGAAAGAATCGCAACTTGGAAATAACATCACCCAAGGAGACTTTCTGCTGTGCTTTCTGCAACCGGACTTGTCTATCTCAGATTGGCCTTTTTAGTCATCAGCACACTTGTAGAAAGTGTGGGATGAGTCCTTCCTGAACCTTCATTCACAAAGAAAAGCCAAGAAGAAAGAAGGGAAGAAGCTTGATCAATTGCTGTTTTGCAGATGGTATCAAAGTCTAAACATTAAAAAAAAATTCATATATACCTACCACACATAGTCTGGAAGCATTTTTATACACAATATTTTTAAAGAATATTGTGTATATAACAAAGTTCATTTTTAGTGAACCAGAAAGCCTCACATGGGAACAATTTTGGATTTTGGAGTATTTCAGATTACAGAATTACAGTTGGCATACTCAGCCTGAATATTTTCTTGGGTTTGCAACAGTGGTTATCAACCTTTTTTAAAACTAGGGACCACTTGACCAGGGACCATTTTGATCAGGGACTGCTCTCCAACATTAGTACCAAAAGGGTTGTGAATTGGGTTTTTTTTGGTCAACTTTAAATTTGGTTTGATTATCTGGGGTGCTGATTCAGAAAATTGCATTGAATAGACCACAACAGCTCTAGTTTCTGATATAGAACATATGCCATCCAGTAGTCACCATCTGCTTGCCCACATAACCATATTTAACAATCTATGTGGTGGTAGTAGTAATCTTTCATGGGTAGTAAGCCTTACCCTACCCCTCCCATGTAGTAAGTAGTAATCTTTCATGGGTAGTCAGCCTTACCCCTCCCAAAATCCCTTTTTCGTGAGACCAGTTGCTCTCATTATCATGTGGTTTTGAGACAACAGTGTAGTAGTGGTGAGGCCATGGACCATATTTTCAATCTTGCAGACCACTGGTAGGCCACAGACCATTGGTTGGGAACCACTGGTTTACAAGTATGAATTCGGTTTCTTGCTATCTGTCACACACCAGGACTGGGATGCATACCTTTGAACCCACCAACACGACAAAGTTCTTTAATAAGCAAGCAGTTTATTGATAATTTCAAAAGCAGTTGCCAAAAAGTAAGAAGCAATCAATAGAATATAAAAGTTCATACAGCAATCCAAAAGCAGGTAGATTTAGCCAACCAAAATCCAGGAAGGAGAACCAATTTGATTCTTAAGTCCAAAGTAAAGTTCACAGGAAATTAGTCCTTAAACCCAAGGAGGAAAACATCAACATTTTCTTTAAAAGTCAAAAGCAAGATTGAGCAAATCCAAAATCCACTGGCAGTAAAACAGGAATGATAATCACAATAATCAACTTGAACAGAAGTCTTGAACATGGAAATGCATGAGTCTCAGCATGAAATACATACAAGATCAGGCCTGAAGCTAAACGTTGCACTCACTAAAGAACAGGGCTGCAGAAACCCTATATTTATTCAGAAAGACCTACATAAAATACATTCCGATTCCCATGAGAACTATCCTTCAAATTCCCTTTTTCTCCTATCTGACAGACCACCTGATCTCCCTATCCAGGTGGCGGTCCTGACAGATTTGTCCTCTTCTATCAAAGGCTGTCTCTTCCGGTTTGCTCGTTAGCACACTTCTTTCATTTTTCTTATCTACAAACTCAAGCTGGTTCACCTCAGACTGTCTCAAAATAGGTATATCTTGGGAACTAACAATCCCAGAGTCCTCCAATTCACTTTGGCCTGTTGTCTTTTCTGTGCCCTCTTCTTCATTCACAAACCCCTGAGAATCTACATTAAAATTCAACATGGAAATCTCTGAAGGGTCCTGCTCTGAAGGGAACTGAACATAACCAAAATCATCTTCTTGAGTCACCGAAACAACCCCAGTCGGCTGGGCTCCTACACTATCTGGGCCCCATTCTAACTGTTGATTGACTTGACATGCCGATTTAAGAACACCTGGATTCAGAAATGGGAAAGACTGATAGAAAAGGTAGAAGGAAAAGAGAGATAAAAAGTGCTGAACCATTCTCTTTTTATGATTGCTCAATTAAATTAATAGTTGAAATAAGACAATTACTGTACCCTGAGGGAGTGGGGTGGGGAGAGGAGGAGAGGGGAGGGAAAAAGGAAAAAAATGTATTTGACACAAGGGGGTAGTATAAGATTACTAAGAAGTAACATGTGATATGTATATATAATGTAACATAATATTCTATAATGAAGTTTGATTGTGATGTTACTGTACTGGTGTCAATAAAAAAAGATTGACTTGATGTTTCTTTCTTTTCTTTTTCCATACTCACTAGCCTAGTCTTTCAATGGACACATAGAAGCAGACATTATTCCTTACACCTTTTTTTAACTTGAGCTATCTCTATTCGCTTTTTGGTTATCTGGGTTTCCAACTTATAGTCAAGAGTATTATTATCCAGATAAGCATATTAGTATAAACACTCCCTGTAAGTAATGCTAAGTTTAGGAATATCCTGATATAAAGCGTGGGAGAATACATATATAACTTTGTATAATTTAAGGTTGCTTCGTAAATTATAAAACTTATATATATATATATATATATATATATATATATCCCCCCAGGGGAACACAGATTTTTTTTCTTATTGAATGTAAGAATGTAAAAAGATCAAAACATTTTGTATGATACTAGAATATCATATTCATAGTAGGAAACATCACCCAGAGGAAACCATATAGACTTAAAAGTAGTTTGTTGAGGAGTTCTGTGCATTTCAGATAGGCATTGTGGGGGAAAACATGTTTATGCATTCTTCTTCCTAATAGACATTGTACTACTGTGCCATATCCATTAGCCTAGCTATCCAGTATTATCAGGTGTAGTACTTCCATTAGCACAATAGGCAGATGTTAGAAACAGCATTAACTGCAGTTAAAGAAGCACTTACTGAATTCTCTGAACCATGAAATCAGGTCAGGGTTAGTCTGATGATCATGGCTTTATCCTACTGCATTTTTAAACACAGATACTAGGGACAGTACTGAAGAAAAAGTTCAGCAGAACCAACTTTTGTGATGAGCAAGACCGAAGTATCCATTTTTATGCTTTCTGGGCATATAGTTGTAACTGTGATGCACAGAACAGAAAGTCTGGAGTTGGAGTAAGGAGCAGAATGGCTGGAGGAAATATGCAAGCCAGACAAGGATGTGTTTTATCTTTTATTTTGCAACAACATACATACATACTTCCAACAAAGTTATATGGTGGTTGTTTTTTGTGGGGTTTTTAAAGCTTCCGCTGTGCTTCAGAAATCTTTTAAAAAAAAATTAAAAGTCTATATAGAAGTGCTAGGCTCTTTTGTTGCTGTTGTTAATGTTACAAGGTGCATATTTCTGTTTCTTTCTCCCACCTGCTGTTTTTGCTTTTAATAGCCTACTTTTTGGAGAACAGAACAGCTGGGACTTGATGTGTGTGCTATGGATCAGATATTTTAAATCTAAAATTTCCAGCTGTGTAGTTGTAGCCAGAAAAAGTTTACTAAACAGGAGAGTGTCTCTGAAGATTTGGAAGGAGCCTCATCAAGTGAGAATTGTTTTCCTTGTCTGTAACTGTTTTGTACAGATATACAGTTTAGTAAGGTTTTTTAGAGTCTGGAAAAGAAGAAAGATCACATGCATGGGCCCATGGATATACAGAACTTTCTTGTGGTAACCCCACAATTCCTCCCTTACGTGTGTTTCATGTCTATCGTGCTCTTTCTTTAGTTTAAGTCATATTTTCTAGAATTTGTCTTGAAGCCTCTAGAATAGATAATTTCTTCCTATTCTTTTTTATACTTTATTATTATTATTTCATTTCTCTTTCTCACTAAATTATCTACTAGTGTTTTGTCATTTGGCACAGCTGGATAGACATAATCACGGAAGCCTTAATCCCAAGTTTGCAAAACCTAAGCAGGGGGCTGTTCCCAATAGGGAGTAGCTAGGGCTACCACCAAAATGCTGATGTAAGACCTTTAGAAGGTTTTGAATGATATATTGTGCTGCCACATACAATCTATTTGTTTAAGTTCACAGAGGACCACTCAAAGAATATATTACAGGTAACAACCAGTCCTTCTCAAAAGCTTTTTATAAACCACCTCAGTAGCATGTGAATATCATTCTAATGGGCTAATGGATTCTTCTGGATTCTATCCTTTCAAGTAGGCATGGCATATATATCTATGTTAAGCGTCAACAACCTCTGGTCCACCAGGTGTTTGGGACTTCAGCTCCCAGAATTCCTGACCATTGGACAAGCTGACCAGGGGTCCTGGCAGTTGGAGTCCCAACTGGAGGACCACAGGTTGTGCAGGCCTGATCTGGGTCATTAGCTCCCATTAAGTACCCATTAAGTGACCAACAAACAAAATTGAACTGCTTTCCCGTGATAAACAAAGTCATATGTGGCCTGGCAAATTATAGTATATAAGCTTTATTAATACAAGGAGTTAAGTCCCACATTCATATTCACTTCCATTGGTGGAACATAATTAGTTCAGAGTTGAGCTTGTCTTTGCATATTGAGATTATTATTATGTTAGTAACTTACTTGAGGATGTAATAAGCAACATGTCTTTCTATTCCCTGTAGTTAATGCAAATTTAATGGGAAGTACAAGTGGGAATTAATGAATATTTACTTACCCTTAACAGCTCTGTAATAAATAAATACATCAACCTGTAATTATATAGTTCAGCTTCGCTAAATATATGCCATACCAACTCTTACTAGGATTAATATTCATCAACCAACTGCTTTAGATTAAGTTAACAGTTAACACCATGAATTTTATGTATATTGTATGCTTCTAAATGATCATGGCCAACTATAATTATTTTGTTTGAAATGTAACAATGAAGGATGTCTGTCTCATGTTTCAATGTACTTAAGGAAATCTGCAAACAGATGTCAGTTTTGATTAGTACGGATAGTTCTGAAATGTAATTGTATTTTTTGTGTTTTCTTAATCTGAAGTTTTAGAAACTTTAAAAAATGTTTCTTTTTATTCTGTATTTTGCTGGCAGAGAGTTTGTGTACCCCTGCTATATTTTCTACCCTTTTCTCCTCTGTATCACCTTCTTTCTCTGCTCTGTTCCATTTACATTTGAAAACAAGAACCAAGCCAGCATGTTTGAGTGTATAATATGGAAACACAATATGTAGCCCAAAGCAGCACATCAGAACTGGATTGTCTGAAGGTAGACACAGAAAGAAACAGACAGGAGTGGTGTGATATGAGCTGCTATTGTTTGGTTCTCTTACTCTTGAGAAGGAGAACAAAAGAGAAATAGAGCCTTGGTGTATTACAAAACTGGTAAATAAACTGCACTGAAATACATTTATGAAATACATTGCCTTGCATCTGCCACTGGACAAAGATATGTTTTAAGTTTAGGATGCTAGTAGATGGAGTTACCATATATATTCAAATATAAGCCAAGTCTTTCAGCCCTTTTTAAGGCTGAAAAATGCCCACCTCGGCTTATATTCAAGTCAAGCTATAATCTTGTGTAGGGTGGGTGTCTGAAGGAAAAAAGGCTCTGGCTCCAAGGCTAGCTGAGCGCAATGAAGTGTGCTGGAGGAGGAGCAGCAGCACCTCCTCCAGCCCCCTCCCTCAGAAAGGAGGCGAGCCTGCAATCCCCAAAAACAAGCTGGGAAGGAGGAAAGGGATAGGCTGGACAGTCAGGGAGAAGAAGGGGAAGGAAGGTCAAACACTGGGGGGAAAGAGACAGGGTGGCAGCATGGCCCTCTGGATCAGACTAGGCTTCTGGGGAGGGATGGGCGGAAGGGAGTGGCTGCCCCCCCCCCTCAAGCAGCAGAGCCTCCCTTCCCTGACCAGCTCAGGCCTCTTTCTCCCTCTCCTCTCACTCTTTCTCTAACAACAGCGCAGGCAGGCAGGCTACTCAAAAAGAGTCAAAACAAAGACACATTGGAGAAAGTCCTGCTGGAGAAACATCTTTCTCCTGATCCATCTCCCCTCTTTGGGGTCTCTTTTCTTTCTCTTCACTCAGCTCCTCCTTTCTTTCGGTAGCTACTAAGTCTTAAATAGACTGCAAAGGGAGGAAGAAAATCATCAAAAGAACTGCCATGGGTTCAATGCCATGGAATCACAGGAGTTGTAGTTTTACAAGGTCCTTAGCCTTCCCTACTGAAGAGAGCTAGTACCATACCAAACTACAATTCCCAGTTTTCTATCAGATTGTTTTGAATTTCAACTCTCACAATTCCCAACACCAGGCATAGGCAAAGTTTGCCCATTCCTGGTAGACAAGCATCCTATGCTTTTTCAGGGTACATCAATTTTTTTCTTGGCTTTTCTTCACGAAGAAAAATTCAGGAAGGACTTATTCCACGCTTTCTACAAGCGCGTTTATGACAAAAAAGGCCAATCCGAGATAGGCAACACCGGTTGCAGATAGCACAGCAGAAAGTCTCATTGGGTGATGTTGTTTCCAAGTTGCAATTCTTTCTACGTTGTCGGTTCTCTTCTAGACTCGTTCGGCATGACTTCTCGAAAGAGGCCACAGCATTGTGGATAGTGCGTCTCCATGCCTCCCGATGTGAGGCCAGGGTGGACCATTGTTGGTGATCAATCTGGCTGAGCCTGAGATGTTGTTTCAGGGAGTCCTTATATCTCTTTTTGGGGCGCCTCTTGGGCCTGTGACTTCAGGGAATTTAGTTTTTTCTGAGAGTCTAGTGGACTGAAATTGAGACAACTGGCTTGCTGATTCTAGCCGGAGCTGTTACTTTCCCAGGGAAAAGGGAGGGAAATGTTAGAATGTTGAGATCTTGTTATTAGCCCTGTAAAGGCTGTCGTTCAGTTCCTGGTCAACTTTCAATTCTACTGCAAGCAGTTCCATGAACTCCTGATTTCATGACAGAACTTTGAGCTTGCCTTTTTTAGGACTATCCTAGTTTTAAGTTCTGTTGCTCCTTAGTGGAATTATATTCAGAGACCTTACAACTTAATTAGCCTGAGGCTTTGGGAACATTTCCTGGGATTTTTTTTGAATGCTTTTTGCCTTGGCTATTTTCATGTTTACTGTTACTTTTGTACATTGTTTACTTCAATAAATAGACTGTTATTTCCAGCCGTGGTTGTGTGAATATTTAAAGGGCCCTGGTCCTCGGCCGGTGTGCGACCACACCTCTCTTGCGCTGACCCGTGGTGAGTTCACCTTAGAGTAGTATATTTGGGAGGTGGTGGTCCTCCATCCTAGAGAC
This sequence comes from Anolis apletophallus, assembly GCA_030556195.1. Taxonomy (NCBI): domain Eukaryota; kingdom Metazoa; phylum Chordata; class Lepidosauria; order Squamata; family Anolidae; genus Anolis; species Anolis apletophallus. Next base: position 41,636,676 of record JARBWK010000005.1, read on the forward strand.
GTGGCCTGCCCAGCGCAGCTGTGTTCTCAATAACCTGGTCTCATTGCTGGTGATCCCTGCTTGCTCAAGGACAACAACATTTGTCAGTCCAGTGTATATTTAGGATTATTTATTATTATTATTATTTCCGGCATTTTACCCCGCTCTTCTCAACCCCCGAGGGGGGACTCAGAGCGGCTTCCAAAAAGGCACAATTACTGTGCCAACACAGTAAAACACATAAAACACAGTATAAAACCCCCCAAAACATTACACATTAAAATACAATTACATCAACATATCATACACATTCATTTAAGTTAAAAAAATATTGCTGCCTTGTGCTAGTGTGCAAACGCCTGGTCCCATAGCCAGGCTTTTACTTTTTTCCTGAATGTCAGGAGGGATGGAATTGATCATATGTCACTAGGAAGCGCATTCCACAGATGGGGAGCCACCACCGAGAAGGCCGTCTCCCTCGTCCCCACCAGCCGCATTTGAGAAGTCGGCGGGAGCGAGAGCAGGATTGTGCAAAGACAGCGCTGATGAAAGCGTTCGAGGAGTCGTAGGTGTTGACAGTATGTGACCCATGTTTCAGATCCATATAGGAGAATAGACAGTACGATAGCTCTGTACACACTGATTTTGGTGCTTTGCCTCAGGTGTTTGTTACTCAGACTCTTTTGTGAAGCCTTCCAAATGCACTATATGCCTTTGCTAATCTGTGATCTATCTCTTTATCAATCTTGGCGTCTGAAGAGATGATGCTTCCCAGGTAGATGAACTGCTGAATGGACTTAAGCCCTGTTCCTTATTATATGTAGTCCTAATGCCATCTTTCTATATACTCTATATGCAGTAAGCATATTTTCTGTTGCTCCAGAGCACAGAGTAATTGGTTCAAATTACAGGAAAAGGGATTCCTTTAAATGATAGGTAGAACCTCATCATGATAAGAGCTTGTTGACAGTAGAATATGCTGCCTTGGAGTGTAGTGGTGTCTCCTCCTTTGGAGGTTTTTAAATAGAGGCTGATTGCTTTGACTGTGTATACCTGAATGGCAAGGCGATTGTAGTGGATGCCCTTTGTGGTCTCTTCTGACTCTATATTCTATGATACTGTTATTCATCTTTGTAGATGAATGTATTGCTAGGCTTAAGTGGTTGTATGAGCTCTTTCAGATACTTATTACTCAAACTATGCATTGTTTAAAAGGTTAGAAAGACTCATTGGAACAAGTAGGAGCCCAATGTAATTGTTGCATGTGTAAAACTGCATCATTTCAGTCTTGTTGATAACTCTTTAAAAATAAGTTTACAGGAACTTTGTGAGATAGTTTAGGCTAAAATTCTGTGAGCTAAGGAGAAGGCATCTATTCTAAAGTTGGATGTGGCTTGTTCATATGATGTTATTATTCTTTCTTAGTATGGGATATTCACTTCACTCTGAGGTCATTGTTCCAACAAGGAGATTGGGAATTTGAGAGGATAGTTGTTGCTCGGTTGCAGCATTAAATGATTTGCTGCAATCCCAATATTTTCTCTTTTTGAAAAAACACCTGAAAGTAGGTATTTTGCAAATATTGTATACAGTGGTATAGTGCAATTATGCCCTTATATAAAACGACAAAATAAACATCAGCTCTTCTTTCTCTTTAACCTTTTTTATGTTGTGGATGTTTGAATTTTTGGATACAGAATCTGTGGATATAGATCACAGGGTGTTCACAAACAACTATCACTAATTTGAATTGGAAATTTAGAGCAATATAATTCAGTGGATTGGCACATTTGAATTATTAAGCAAGCAACATAAAAAGAAGATTATTTGGAAATATGGCCAGAAAAATATGACTCTATAACTTGATACTGTTGAGAGTTATAGTACATTTTCAAAGGTCCCTGTAGCTTAAATCTAGAACTATAACTGCAAAGAAATCAAGATTTTAGAAATATACACATTTCTTTGATTTACATATGACATAAATATTTCCTGGTATAAATATATAAAAGCTATGACTATTGTCATACCACAGTAGTCATAATTCTTTAGTATTTATATCCAGAAGTGTGTGTTCATGCATACACACTGACACACACAGATTAATGTTTAGTTAGAGGACAGGGATATATACAGGGCATATATTAATGTTTAGTTACAGAACAAAAATTCTACATTACATGATCTATACACTCATCTGTGAAATGAATGTGATATATTTTAAGTAAATGACATTTAATCTTATAAATGCTCTAGTAAAAAATGACATTTAATGTTAGAATATAAATGCTCTAGTAAGGAAATAAAATTGGAACCAGATTTTTTGTTGAAAATGAAAGTGTTTTTTAAAAAAAAAATCATGTAAATGCAGTATTTACAGATTTAGTATCAACAGTTTTATTTACCAATGCTTTAAAAATCACATTTAAAAGTGTTTGAAATTGTTTGGTAGTCTCTCCAAATTCTCTGGTGCAATCTCTGGCCCAAGTGTAGTCAAATAGAGAGTTTGCTGTGATCCATGGTTTCAGGTATTGGAACATATCTCCCATGGATCTATAAGTCATACAATATATCGAAATGGCTCCGTGCCCACAAACTTAAAATAAATCCATCAAAGACGGAGATCTTATGGCCGGGCTGCCCAGAACCACCTTTATCGCTGCCCCCCCTTTGAAGGGGAACCGCTGATTCCATCCCCCTCAGTAAAAAGCCTTGGTGTTATCCTGGACTCCAAATTGTCGATGGAGGCCCAGGTTGCCTCCATGAGCAAAAGGGCCTTCTTCCACCTGTGCCAAGCGAGACAATTGGCGCCCTATCTTCCGATGGAAGCGCTAGCTACAGTAATCCATGCCACGGTTACATCAAGGCTGGATTACTGTAATGCTTTGTATGTAGGTCTACCCCGGTCACTAACCCCCAGGCTCCAGACTGTGTAGAACGCGGCCGCCAGGCTTCTCGCAGGAACATCGATGAGATGCCACATTACACCATCTCTGCAGCGCCTGCACTGGCTGCCCATTGAGTATAGAGCCTTACACAAGACCTTGACCTTGGCTTTCAAAGCCCTACGGGGCCGGGGCCCAACATACCTAAAAGACCGCTTGCTGATGCCTGCTTACTCAAGGACCCCGCGGCCAGCAAACAAGAACCTTCTTCACATACCAGGCTTGAAAGAGGCTCACCTGGAGACCACGAGACGGAGATCGTTCTCCGTTGTGGCCCCCGTTCTTTGGAACTCGATGCCATCGGACCAGAGAGCCTCCCTCGACCTGCCCCAGTTCCTGACCGCTCTGAAGACCTGGCTATTTAGGAAAGCCCATGGTTAATGCAGAACCAGGAACTCAAATACCGAGCCTGGCCCCTGCATTTAACCACTGAATATTTTAATCTAGTTTTAAATACTCTATTTTAATTGTGGAATTTGTTGTGTGTAAGTCGCCCGGAGCACTAACGTGGAGGGCGACTCAGAAATAATAAAGTCAGTCAGTCAGTCAGTCAGAAATAGTATAAGAAAAAAAACCTATTTTCAAGCTGTTTAGCCATGACATGTGTATAATGAATGCATAGAGGAGCTAGCAGCCACTAAGGACTTCATCAGATGGAGCTGGGGAAAGCGGTGGAAATTGTCTTTTTTTTGCATGGGATTAAAGAAGATACAGAATTTACTTACCCCATCTGAAGGATACACTCCAGGAAGGGAGAGAAGAATAATGTAGATGAACAACTGACTTCACAGATGCTGCCACTGGGAATGATTTGGCTTCACAAATTCTACACCCACTTGACTATTGAGTCATATTGAAGTGAATTTTAGGTTTGTCGTAATTTGGCAATGAGTTGAAAACACAGAACAAGCGGTCAAAACAGGTTTTGCTGCTGAAGTCAGTCTGGGATGTATCATATGCTATGTGCAGCACAAGGGCTATATAACTGGCATCAGTTCCTTGAACAAGCAAGTCTATTCTAACTGGTTCTAACATTTGTTCAATTTAAAAACATCTGTACTGACCACTTAAATCAGCTTCAAACCTGTACTGAAGAAAATGGTTTGCTGTGCAGACAGTTACACAGGAAATCCTGGAACCAGTTTGTGGCCCAGAAGGTGATTACACAACCTCAGAGCACTGATACGCATCAAGGGCTTTGTTTCATGCACTTTTGTGGGAATAAACCTACTAAATGATCAGTGTAGATGGGGCCTTAATTAAGGCCAAGCATTTTTTCCATGAGAGAAGAATAAGTAAGCTAATATTTTCCTCTAACTTTCCACTATGGCTAAAACTCAAAATTGTCACATTATCAGCTTTTTAGAGAAAGATAAAGGCAGATAAAAACAAACAGGTTCCGGGAAACAGTATTACCACACTGTTGTATGCAGATGTAGAATAGGTCATGAGACTAGAACGGATTCCACTGCTCCCCTTCAGGAATGAAACACCATTGTCAGGAGAAGCTTTTATGAGCTTACATTGTTTTCAATTGAAAGTCTTTGATAAATCTCAGATAACTTATTGATACAGTGAATCTTTCAGAACATTCTCAAATCTTAAATTCTAGAAGCAGTTTTTCTGGTCTTAAATTTAAGAAAAAATATCCTAGGAGAAGTTCAGGTATTCAAAGTCTAGTCCCTGAAGTATGTCCCTATTTTCGTATTCTATTGGTTATGTTGGAATAGCTTCCAACCTCAAGCTGCTATGACAGAGGTGAATATTGATTACTTCTGCATAGGATTGAAGAAGAAACCTGCAGTGGCTTTAAGACTCAGAAAAGTCTTTATTTATAGCTTCTGTTGTAGAAATATGATAAAATATGTAGTTTCCCAGAAGTTCTTGGACAGCTTGGTCATGTAAAGACTTTGTCTTTTTGGTGCCAATTAAAATTAGAATTTAAAGCAAAGCTATTATAATTAATGGTCTTAGCATTAACCTAACCGATTCTTTATCGTTATTCTGTTCAATTACTCTTGATCTGAATTCATTATACATTTTTTAGAGTTTCAGGAAACTTTGCTTCTTCTATTAATTGCTACTGCAGTTGCTGGCAAGGATACTGATTATCTTGCTCCAAGATATTTGCACTCTTTGTTGTTACTTTGACCTCCTTCTTTAATTACTTTAGATTACCTTGCAATTTTAAAATAGAGAGGTCATGTTCTTTTGAAATACTCTTGGATTCATGCACATAAAAATCTTTTCTCAATCTCATCAAATCCTGTTGACAATACTTTCTGCTTCTTTTCTCTTGAAATGTCACAGAAAAAAGGGCAGCAAATTTGGATCTGCATATTAGTGCTAGATATGCGAAAAGGAAAAAAAATCTGTATGAGAAACCTGCCAATAAAATATAATTGCTCCACACTTAATAATACAGGTAGAGTATTCCTTAAACAAAATTCTTAGGACCAGAAGTGTTTGGCGTTTCATTTTTTTATTTTGGAATATCTGTATTTGTATATATGTACATAATAAGATAGTTTGGAGATAGGGATTCAAGTATAGACTTTTAATTCATGTATGTTGCATAAATAACTTAAGCACATGGTCTAAAAGTAATTTTATACCATGTTTTCAAGATTTTTGTGCATGAAACAAAATTTGTGTACTTTGAATCATCAGAAAGCAAAGGTGTCACTATCTCAATTACTGATATGTGCAATTTCAGATTTTGAAGTATTTTGGAATTCTTAATAAGAGCTTGCCTTGTCCATTCCTCTTTGCTGAAAGTTAGTAGAATGTTTCTTTACAGCCTTTTCCCTCAACTACACATTCATCACTCTGACAAGTTCCTCTCTCTTTCTCTTTACACTACCAAAAGTGTATATAAAGTGACAGCTGTGGAAAGTGAACTTAATGGTAGAATACCAATTATTTGTTTTTGTAGCTGTTGGCCAGCAAGTTGGCTTTGAGTTTTGGGAACTGTGTTAATGAGACCTTCCTTAAGTATTGTGCTTTCCTTGACTGAATAATTCTACCCGAAATGTCCATTATTTTTTCCTACTGCCATATTATCAAGCATTATAGGTTTTATCCCCCCAGTGTGTTACATTGTTTTATTATATATCCAAAGTTTGACAACCTACATCTAGTCATCTCCACTACTAGTAAGTGTTTGGATTTGATTTTCTCCATTTTTTTCTTCATTTGTCTTTTTTTAGCAGGTCACAATATCTGTAGAGCTCTTTTCTAAAAACACATTTCAAATGAATTGATTTTGCCTGTCATCTTTCTTCTCTGTCCAACTTTCACACCCATATGTAGAAATAGAGAATACTGGCCTAACAGTATGTCACAGTCAAATCAAATGTGTATGAAGGCATCATTTTGGTATGATTTTAGTAATTTCTCACCACACAGACTAACCAGCACTCACCACTAGGGATTAATACATTTGCCCCACTCCATTCTCAGACTTTGTTCCTCAGAACAAACCAAGTGTCCATTCTATGCCATTCCAAAGGCGGCCGGGGGGGGTCCCCACTGATATTGGTGAGAGGTTGTTTTTAAAAATGGATTTGTTAATGGAAATACACTCACATTGACTGAAATGTCTTTGGGAAAAGTTTAAAATTGTAGTATTTTTTCTACATCTTTACTTAGCATTTGTAAAATGTGCACATAGGCAAGAATCCTATTGTTAGTTCCAACTAGAATAGACTCATGAATTATATTGCTGCATGGTGAATCAACTGCTTTATTGATTCCACGACTCTTCTTCAGTTAGGACTAGTAGTACTTTTCAGTCCATATGGTCAAACACATTTTCCCTCCCCACCTCTTTTTAAATGGGAAGTGCTACAAGTCAGCTTTTGACACCCAGTACAGCTATTTTCATGTTCTATTTGGATGATGTGGAATTGGATTTGTCTGTTTGTTTGGTTTCTTTAAAACTGTTTGAAAGAGTATATTTCTTACACATTCATGTTCATCACTACTTTAAGTGAAAAAACAGGTATGGATGCTGACTTTCAGAAACAAGGGCACATGTGTGGAAGTAACACATGTATCAACAAAAACACAGGATAGAAATATTAACTATAAATTTAGAAACAGTGTGAAGAGGGAGAACGCAAAGTGTCAAAAACCTATCTTTATTTCCCCTGGAATGCTGACAAACTTCAAATAATTCCCAGCCCTCTTGCTTTTCTTGCACAATTTAAAAGCATTGCTGCTTCGGCAGTAAGCTTAGCTTAATCATTTCTTCAGTTTTAAAAAAAATACTATTTCTTTAATGTGTCCATGAGTTTTTGACATTGGATGACTTTATAAAACATTCTACTAATTGGATTTGTTAAAATAAATAAATCAAAAGCTAATTGGGACATGCCCTGCCATTATTTTTGCTTACTGAATTAGATATAATGGCGTGAAGTCCTTTTTATCATATTTGTGCACTTATTTAAATACCCCCCTGGCGCACACTTCTGCAAATTCAATTATATATTCAAAGAAAGCACTCAATTTATGCAAGGCTGGTTTACATTTAATCTGGGGACAAGACTCAGTAACTGATGATAGGTCTGTTCAAAATTAATTAGGATCATTCAGAGGAGCAGCAGCATTGTTACCAGGATGTGATATGAAGCAATGGTTATTTCAGTCTTTCCTATTATGGTGCACTACATCAAGCTGGTTGTGGGTCAAGGGAGGCTTTGTTTGGGCTTCCATTCAAGTGTTGAAAGGTTATGCGCTCATTGGCCTAATTTGTGGAACCTTTTTATACATCCCACAACTCACACTCTTTCACATTGGGTTTACTGCATGTTTCCAGATACTTTGTGTGAGGCAAAATAATTAATTTGCAATATTTTTTAAAAAACAATTATTTCCCTTTTTATTGGATCTGGATATTCTACTGCTTTAGTTAAAAACAACAACAACAACAAGAGGTTGTCTATCTACAAATTATTTTGTACTATTTGAATATATGTATAAATTCATTGCCCATTGCATTCTTTAATTGGGGATGGAAAACTGTGACAACACTTCTTTAAAAGAGGGTGCCCAATGTAATAGTTATTTTACAGTAACTCCCTCCAGGAATTAAAATTTTAAAATTCTAATGATTACTAGCCCTACACAACTTTCCAGCTGTTCTTTTTTAGATGAGTTTTCCCAAAAAGATCTTGTCTGTATCCTCATTCTACATTTAAGTGGAAGACTTTAGGCTAATGTCTACTACTTCCACCTCTCCTATTATTGGCATAACAGAAACCTGGTGGACAGAGGAAAACAATTGGGACACAAAAATTCCAGGTTATAAACTGTACAGGAAAGACAGGAGAGGGAAAAACGGTGGCGGTGTGGCCTTGTACATAAATGAAGAGCTAGAATCTCATGAATTAGAATTTCAAGAAAATTCAAACTCACCTACAGAAACATTGTGGGTAAAAGTCCCAGGACAAAAAACTAATCTAGCATTAGGGATCTGCTATCGCCCTCCCAACCAAACTCCAGAGGCAGACTGCTATCTGGAAAATGAAATTAAATAGGCCTCAAAAAGCAATAAATTAGTCATAATGGGGGACTTCAACTATCCCCGAATAGATTGGCTAAATTCTTGTTCTATGCATGAAAGAGAGACAAGGTTCCTCGACATGCTAGCTGATTATTCCCTTGAGCAGATGGTCATGGAACCAACCAGGGGAAAGGGGATCCTGGACTTGGTGCTAACTAATGAACAAGATCTCGTTCAAGATGTCCTTGTAACTGAGCCCATAGGTACCAGTGACCACAACACAATAACCTTCAACTTAAGTTTGGATAGCAAACTGTCAGTGAAAACTAACACAGAGACCTTAAATTTTCACAAAGGGAATTTCACCAAAATGAGAGAAATAGTAAAGAACAAACTAAAAGGAACAGTAAAAAAAATCAAATCCCTCCAGATTGCTTGGAAACTGTTTAAAAATACTTTAAAAAGAGCCGAACTAAAATGCATTCCTAAAATAAGAAAGAGGCCGGGAAAGTCCAAGAGGACATCAGTATGGCTTACAAATGAAGTAAAAGATGTGATTGGAAAGAAGAAAAACTCATTTAAGAAATGGAAGGCTCTTCCTACTGAGGAGAACAGAAAGGAACACAAGCTCTGGCAAACTAAATGCAAAGCAACCGTCAGGAAAGCCAAGAGAGATTTTGAGGCACATATAGCTAAGAATATTTTAAAAAGTAGCAAAAACTTCTTTAAGTACATCAGAAGCAGAAACCCAACTAGAAAAGCAGTTGGGCCACTTGACGAAAATAGTATGAAAGGGACAATAAGTGAAGACAAGGAGATTGCTGAGCGGCTAAATGACTTCTTTGCCTCCGTTTTCACACAGGAAGACAGACAACATATGCCTGCAGCTGAGTCAGTTTTTTCAGGGAGGGAATTAAATGAATTAAACCAGATAGAGATAAACAAGGAAGATGTTCTCACATGCCTTACTAAACTAAATGTCAACAAATCACCAGGGCCAGATGGCATCCACCCCAGAGTTCTTAAGGAACTCAAGTGTGAAATTGCTGAAATTCTAGCCAAAATATATAACCTTTCTCTAAGATCAGGCACTGTACCCGAAGACTGGAGGGAGGCAAATGTAACTCCGATCTTCAAGAAAGGATCCAGGGGTGATCCAGGAAATTATAGGCCAGTTAGTCTAACCTCAGTTCCAGGCAAAGTGATGGAAACCATTATTAAAGAAAAAATTACTAAGCACATAGAAGAACAGGCATTGCTGAAGGAAAATCAACATGGTTTCTGCAAAGGCAAATCATGTCTTACTAACTTGATAGAATTCTTTGAGGGTGTAAATAAACACATAGATGAAGGGGACCCAGTCGATATTGTTTACCTTGACTTTCAAAAGGCTTTTGACAAAGTCCCTCACCAAAGGCTCCTAAATAAGCTCTTCAGCCATGGAATCAGGGGACAGGTCTTGTCCTGGATTGGAACCTGGCTAAACTGTAGGAAACAAAGGGTGGTAATAAATGGACACTTCTCTGGATGGAAAGAGGTGAGAAGTGGCGTACCCCAAGGTTCAGTTTTAGGACCGTTACTTTTTAATTTATTCATAAATGATCTAGATGTAGAAGTACATTGTGAGGTAGCAAAGTTTGCAGATGGCACTAAACTGTTCAGGGTAGTTAAAAATGAAACTGACTGTAAAGAGCTCCAGAAAGATCTCTCGAAAGTGAGTGAATGGGCAACAAAGTGGCAAATGCATTTTAACCTAAACAAGTGTAAAGTCATGCACATCGGGGCAAAGAACCCCAAATACACTTATCAACTGATGGGATCAAAGCTTTCTGAGACAAACCAGGAAAGGGATCTTGGGGTTTTGGTGGACAGCTCAATGAAGATGTCAACCCAGAGCGCTGCAGCAGTGAAAAAAGCAAATTCTATGCTTGGCATGATCAGGAAGGGAATCGAAAATAGGTCGGCAAATATTGTATTGCCTCTCTACAAATCTATAGTGAGGCCACATCTGAGTACTGTGTACAATTCTGGTCACCGCACCTCAAGAAGGATATAACGGAACTGGAAAAGGTACAAAGAAGGGCAACAAAAATGATCCAAGGGATGGAGCAGCTCCCTTATGAAATCAGGTTGCAACGCCTTGGTCTTTTCAGCCTTGAAAGACGGCGTTTAAGAGGTGACTTGATCGAAGTGTATAAAATCATGCATGGGATAGAAAAGGTGAATAAAGAAAAAATATTTTCTCTGTCACACAACACTAGGACTAGGGGGCACTCGCTAAAGTTCCAAGGTAGGAAAGTTAGGACTAATAAAGGGAAATATTTCTTCACCCAGAGGGTCATTGTGTTTTGGAATTCACTTCCAGAGGAGGTTGTGACAGCTTTCAGCCTGGACAGCTTCAAGGCAGGATTAGACAGATTCATGGATACCAAGGGAATCAGTAGTTACTGAAATGGACATCCAAGTGCCACCTCTGTGTTGATTGAGGCAGGCAGGATTTTCCCCGGGTACTGGTTGTGGGGGGTCGGGAGCAGGTGAGGGTTTTGCCCTCCTTTCTGCTAGAGATCCCTGTGTACAACTAGTGGGCCACTGTGTGACACAGAATGCTGGACTAGATGGGCTGAGGCCCGATTCAGCATGGCTCTTCTTATGTTCTTATGTTCTTCTCATGGTCTTTCCTTCTACAGTTCCAGTGGTGAGCTGGCCTTTCTTACAAAAAAAAGGGGGGGTCTGTTTATTCCTTGGTCCTCTGACCAGATGGCTACTGGATCATTGAACTTACCTGCTGGCAAGTTGAGCCTGGCTTTTCAGTTGATTGCAGTCCGATAGGAAGGCATTGCTATGTTAGTTGGGTGATGAGGAAACATGTTTTAATCTGACCTTTAAAAGAGTTATCCAAATTATTTAACCACATATCTCCAGGAAATGTTCGGTTTGGAGATGTGTGTTACACTTTTGGACAGGATTCACAGTTCAGTTGTGAGTGAGCAGCCACTAATATATGTGTAATACTGTTTTATTGAGTAGTAGACGATTGAAGATTCATTCTTTGAAGAAGATTGTGCAGATTGTTTCAGTAGCAGGGTTCTGGAAACCAAATAAAATGAAAGAAGGAACCAAATCAAAGAAAAGGAAATCCCCAAAAGTGTAATGGTGTTTGTCTGTTGCAGAGAAAACCCTAACAATCACTAAATGTGTTGTGCCAAACTAAAGACTAAGACATTTTATTTGGCATATGTTTTTTTGTGGAGTGAAGCTGACTAAAAGGGAAATAAAGATATCTGGAATCACATCTCATTGCACCTACTTAGGTTTTATTTCTTCTGGGAAATAAGACAAAGGAGAAAGACAGCAGAGACCCCATCCCTTACATATAAAGATGAATAGACCAATCTTTTCCGTTCTACTTAATTTTTTAATGTGCTCACTCCCTATCCATTCTATTTCACTAAATATATGCATTAACACAGATATGAAATCCATTTCTCCACAAAATGTGCATTTACACATTTTCTTGTATGCACATTTGTAAGCATTTTAATCTTAAACATTTTTATATGTGTCCTGGTTTATTTGAAAAAACCTCAATATGGATCACAAGCAGGGACAGCTTGTGTCTGGAATCATCTGGGAACACTTTGCCAATGATACCAGATTGTATCTTCTCATTGGCCTATCAAGCATATTCCTATTAGCAGTTAAGGGAAGGCGAGTAGCCAATTTGGGAATCCATGACTTGTCATCTTTGGCCCAAAATGCCAAAGATAATTGTAAAAAATAATGAGACAGATAGAAAATCATGAAACAGATAATAGAATCATAAAATTGGACCACTGAGTCCAACCCCCTGCTCTATACTAAAACATTACCAGCAGATAGCCATCCAGCCTCTTTTTGAAGATGCCCAGAGAAACAGACAACTGGTTATGAAAAACGTGTTTCTGTCAATATGTTTTTTCTCATTTTCAATCAGTCTATGGTCCTGTAACTTCAAACCGTTGGATCTTATCTTACTCTCTGGAGCATCAGAGATCAAATCTGTACACTTCTCTCTGTGACCATGCTACAGATATTTAAAGAGTGGGAATCAAATGCTTTATTGTACTACCTCATAAGCTTTGTTGTACTTCTCAACAGATAGCTCAGAGAGGGTCAAGTCTCAATAGGTTCTTATCAATCAAAGGATCCTGACTTAAGGTCTTAAGGGACCGTGGTGGCACAATGGGTTAAAGCCTTGTGCTGCTGAACTGCTGACCTGAAGGTTGGCAGTTCAAATCCATAGGAGGGATGAGCTCCTGCTGTTAGCCCTAGCTCCTGCCAACCTAGCAGTTTGAAAACATGCAAATGTGAGTAGATCAATAGGTACTGCTTCCGCGAGAAAAGGCAAAAAGTCACTCCAAGCAGTCATGTTGGCCACATGACCAGGAGGAACAGACGCAGGCTCCTTGGCTTGGAAATGGAGAAAGCACCACCCCCAGAGCTGGAGATGTGCATCGGCTCCAGAGCCAGAAATGGAAGAAGAAGCCTTTGCCTGTGTATTTGTTTCTCATTGTATGTCATTAAAAAGCATTGAATGTTTGCATGTGTCTGTTTATATACTGTAATCCGCTCGGAATCCCCTTGGGGAGAAAAGTGGAATATAAATAAAGTGTTATTATAATATTATTATCATGACCAGATATAGTGAGTTTAATTCTCCCCTCACTGTGGGAGGAAGAAGATAAATCCACGAAGGGGACTTCCAGACAGCCCTTTATCCCGGGACCATCCGAGTTTAAAAAATGCGGATGTTCCTGGGGGGCTGTTTATGCTTCCTGGGGTGGGTGTCCAGATGTTGTACTGGGACTTCCCAGTACAACACTGGGACATTGTAACCCTCACCCCAAAGCCCCCAAATGCTTTAAAAAAGAAATGAAAACATACCCAGTCTCCATTTAGTCTTGCTGGAGTTCCCCGACATGTAGAAATATCACACTAGGAGAGTGGGGGGGGGAGATTTGTTCCCCTCCCCCCGGAAAACTGTGGAAATCGTGTCTGGACTGCAGTACTGGGTTTATCCTGCACCTTCCGAGAAGGCATGGAATAAACCCACTATCTAGGTTTTCCTGGTTTGTGGAGAATTAATTTGGAATTGTTCAGAATGTCATCTGGACAGCCCCTTTTTATTGCGGAAGTTTCAGCAATAAAGGGGCTATCTAGATCTGCTCTGAGTAACTAACTGGGGATAAGCAGAGTCTTGCATCTTTTTATCTTACTCAGTTACATAACTGCAGGCATCCTATTCTCTCCAGCCATTAATACTGGCCAGACAGCAGAACCTAGCTATTTATTTTACTAAATATCTTTGCTCTGATTCTTACGTCTCAGTGTATTTTTATTATTGGTGGATGGGTTTGAGGTGCCCTCACCTCAGTGAACTTTGTATTTCAGGTGATGCTCAGACATGTGAACCTTGCTGCTCAAATGGGAGTCCTTCCTTGAGATTTGAATATAGTTATTGAGATTATGCAATGACAGCTGCTAGTGGGCAAGCAGCAATGTAGGGTCATTACTTTTATATTGAGCTTCCAAGAAATACCCATTTGGCCACTGTTGGGAACAGGATGTTGGAATGGATAAATCTTTATCTTTTCTCATGTTCTATAAACTATATAGTCCTCTTGATATTTTTCAAGTATCACTCAACTATTATCTTGATTTGTAAGAAATATCACTATCTTCTTCCTTCCCCTTCAACATATCCCAATTATTCATGTTATAAATAGTCTCATAGGGATATTTTAAATTTCTAAATGCAGCTATTAGTGATGTATATGTGGATTTTATTTTTCATGTTTTTTAACACAAAATCTTGAGATCCAGTTATTTTATTCACAACATACATATATTTCATTTTCCATTAGGGACTGTTACTGACTTTTTATAACCATAACTATTTCCATTACAGATTTTATGAATGAATTATTGAGGGAAAGTTGAGTTCCTATTGAGAGAGGGAGACATTTGGTAGTCCTCCTGAATACATGGAGCTCCCATGCATGTTCTTTAGAGCCTAGGCATTCATTCTAAATCTGACGTTCGCTTCCCCACCTCAGTTCTTAATTTTGTGTGTGTGTGTGTGTGTGTGTGTGTGTGTGTGTGTATATATATATATATATATATATATAATCAATTAAGAACTGAGGTGGGGGATACACACACATACACTTACTGGATAGTTCTGTTGCAGCTATTTGTAGTGTAAATTAGAACAGATCTTCTGAATAAATAGAATAGAAAAGTATTGTTTTATCTTTCAACTATTGAATAAGTGATGGAGGCTACCAATAGGATTTGGGCTCTATAGGTTAAAACCTATAGGCTAAAAACACTATTTGGTGTGTTAGCAATGGCAATCTGTAACATGTATCCCCCAAATACTTTGTAAACTAACTTAATCTGATTTTTTAAATCTCTCTGCTTGCATTTTTATTACCAAGTTTACATTTGCTTCTCTGCAGTAGTCAAACCATAATGACTCTGATAAGTATTTGTGTTGTTACCATCAATAGCAGAGATAAGTTAACAAAATGAAATACTTGATCTTCTATGATCACCAGGTATTTAAGGAACCAAATAAATAGTTTCTCCAATAAAAATAATAATGCACTTAACATTAGAGGTGTACCAAATAGCTGAAATCCGATTAGTAATGCATTTTGGAGATTCAGAATTTTAATTTGTAAAGATTGGGAGGGGTCTGTTTTGATTTGTAATCCGAATATCCAAAGCTTTATAATTGCTTCATTAAGATTCATTCTATTAGTGGCAATAGGAAAAATTGTGAGGCTCTTGCCTCTATCATTGATATGGCTATCATTTAAAATAATTAAGAACCGTAAAAATTCACATTAATTAAAAATGTACTCATGACAGGAGGATGTTCCCATCATGCTTTGCTTTAAAGAGATTAAACTTGGCACATTTGTAGGCAGCACTTATGACTTTTAATCTTGCCAAGGTTCTGAATATTTCAGTCATCCACTGATTTTTCAGAATTTAAAAAGGTGTTTACACTTTTTTAAAAACACTACAAACGGTATCCCATTGATTTTCTTTACAATGAGACAACATAAGCAGGGCCATCAAGTTGTAATGTATTTAGAAATACAAAGGTTTTTTTTACTAGTAGCTGGCCACTTGGAGTGCCTCTGGTGTTGCTATAAGAAGGTCCTCCATTGAGCATGTGGCAGTGCTCAGACTGCATTGTAATAGGTGATCTGTGGTTTGCTCTTCTCCACGCTCACATGTCATGGACTCCACTTTATCATCCCATTTCTTAAGGATGGCTGTGCATCTTTCAGTCTATTTAGTACCTTTCAAGTTGCCCAGTCTTCTGTGTACCCAGGAGGGAGTCTCTCATTTGGTATCGGCCATGGATTGAGGTTCTGGGTTATAACCTGCCACTTTTGGACTCTCACTTGCTGACGTGTTCCTGCAAGTATCTCTGTAGATCTTAAAAAACTAATTCTTTTTAAAGTAATTTTTATTCAAAGAAGTTATGATACAATAAGAGGGGGAACAATATAAGTGTATAGGAAAGTAGGAAAGTTGAGAGAAAGAAGGAAAAAAAGAGGAAAAATGGAAATAAAATAAAATAATAATAAAAATTGTCCAAAGGGGGGAGGGAAGTAAAAAAATAAAGGAAGAAAAAAAATGGAATTGGGATTATAGTTGAGAAAAAAGTATATAAAAAGTCTTTAAGAAAGGACTTCCTTTCTTCTTTATAGTGGGATGAGATGATGATGAAATGTGAAAAAACACATACATAAAAGAAATGTGTAGATATATATCTTGTCCATTATGTTTATTTTTGCCTCAGTTGTGGTCCAGTCCATATTCTCTGAGTTACTAGATTAAGAGCTTTAGCTTGTTTTCTTTCATCGATTCTTTAAACAGCCTCCAATTGGTCCTTAGTTTGCTTTTTCCCTGGGATTTAGCCAATTTGTGGGACAATTCATCCATATTCGTAATGTTCTGCATCTTCTCGATCCAGTCTTCTTTCTTGGGTGTATGATTATTTCTCCATTCTCTAGCATAGACAATTCTTGCAGCTGTAATAATATATGTGAAGAGTTTATCCGTGTTTGTGGGCCACTCTGTATTTGTTAAACCTAACAAGAAGCATTCTGGCTTTAGAGGGATTTTTGCCTTTTAAAATGTCTGGGTAGTTTCGTGTATTCTTTTCCAGTACTGTTTGGCTTTGTCACACATCCACCAAAGATGATGGAAGGTAGCCTCTATTTTGCCACAATTTCCAGCAGTTGCTGTTTAAATTCTTTGACATTTTGGCTTTACTAAATTTTCTTTTAAGTCATATGAGGGTGTGTTATTAATTTTTCCTTTCCAAATTGTCATCTATTCCTCTAAAGAGATTTATCTTCCTATATTTCTCACCCAATTTATCTTACATTGTTTAATATATTCTTTTTCAATGTTCCATTCCAGTAGTATTTTATATATTATTGTTATTATCTTTTTACTTTGACTCATTATCATGTCCCAAGGTTTTGAGTATGCTGAAAATCCCAATTTTTTGTGTTTGTTGGAAGATTCTTGCATTTGGTAGTACTGAAGCCATGATATCCTGCCAAATTGGGTGTTAATTTCCTCTTGCAGTTTCATTATGTATTCCTTCCCACTTATTTTCAGAATGTCTTTATAAGATGGCCAGATATTCCACCCCAGTTCTCTTCTTTGGAATGCTTCTACAGGTGAAACCCAAAGTGGAGTCTTATTGTAGAATCTGCTTTTGTATTTCTCCCATATTCTTAATAGGGTGGACCGAATGAAGTGATTGCTGAAATTCTTCTCAATTCTTTTCCTATCGTACCAAAGGCTCTTAAGTCATGGCCTTCTAAAATGAGTAGTTTTTTGTTTTGAAAACTATTTATTGATTTAAGGTGTTGGCATGCTGGCTGGAATGATGACTGTCATATAAAATGTATCAATTTCTAAACTTTTTAAAAGATTTAACACTTTTTGAGATTCAAGGGAGATGGAGCCATTTCTACATGAATATGCTGATAGCAAGTTCCACTTCTTTATTAATTCCTTTAAAATCTGCTAATCCCCTTAGTACATCCAAAATCTAGATACCAACATCACTCCTTATTAGCCCCAATTAAAAAGTGAATGTTCTTCCATGTTCTTCAAATATGCTTGCTTCATAAGATAATTATGTCCTTTATTTTTCCCCCTCTTCACTTGGTTGATATTGTGACATTGATAAGCAATTAAATTTTGGTCTGTTGAAGTGTTTAATTACAGTATTAAAACAATTTACACTCCAGGAAGCTCAGCAGGAAAACTCAACTTTAGGGAAAATATCGAAGGTGGGATTTTGTTCGCAAGGACTGCTTGGAATACAGTTGGCAAGTAATTACTTTAATAGCACGTTAGCACCTTGCAATCAGACAAGGCAACACGTATGTGTTTTTGTGGGTTTCACAAAGAAGGTATATACTTTTCTGGATGAGATAATCTCACCTTCTATATAGGTTATGAGTTATGCAATTTTTTATCCTTCTTGTTCAAAGTCCTTGGCAATCACTGTGGTTTTCTCCCTGGTGTTGAGAAATCTTAATTTCCCTTCTATTTATGTCCTGTTACTGATAAAGCAAATGGGTACTGCTTGCTTCAGATTCATTATCCTGACCACACTTCAATCTTCAGATCTGGATTCCTTGATTTATTAGAATTCAATGATGTTAGGTCTTTCCATTGTATTTCTGCTTTATACATATCCGTTCTCATTAAGTGGTTTATGAATTAGGTGTTTATTGACTAGATACTTGAATGTGATGTCCAGAAGATTAGCCATAGACATCTGGAAGCATGGGTCAGTAAAGAACATTCAGATAACTATTTCCTCATAACATTTCAGATTTAATGTAAAATGGAGAGAAGCAAGTGGACCTGTAAGAAATGCATTTTCTGATTCTATTCAAGGTTCCTGTCTTCTAAATTGGTGAGCATTCTGTTAGATTGGTTTGAGCTGTCTGTCATCCCAGCCTCTTAGGCCCCATCTATACTGCTATATAATGCAGTTTTATAATGCAGTTTAGCTGCATTGAACTGCATTATATGAATCTATACTGCCATAAAATGCAGTTCAATGCAATTAAAACTACAGAAAGTGTAGATCAGACCTTAGCTCTAAGATAATAATTTTTTAAAAATACATAGGCTACAGTAAATATTTAGGATAGAGCTGGGCAAAACACAGCCTTCTGGTTGCTGTTGTATTTCGTCAAATTCCTTACTTTTGGGTTATGCTAACAAGATCGAATGAGAATTACTGCCTAATAGAATTTGAATTGTTGTTTTTTGCACACCTATGATCTAAAAAAGTACAGCATCTCCCTCTAACCCTTTTCAGGAAGGCAACAATGTTGTGTTAAGGCTTATACTTTAAGATCCTTTCTTCAGTTCTAAACAGCTTGGATTGAAAGGTTGTAACATGAAAAGTTGTAGCATATAGGGGTGCTGCCAGAAAGTAGGGGGTCTGAACTTGATGGACAGATTTAGTTTAGAGTCATAAATGACTGATATGATTATTAACAAAAAGCCATTTCAAAACTATGATTTATTTATTTTTTTAAAAATACTTCTACAATAACTTAATAGTTTCTGCTTAAAAGCAACCTCGGAAACTCTCTTGACATTTCCTTTAGCTGAAATGTATTTATAACTTGAAATATCAGTCTTCCAAAGTGGTCCTATAAAAGAGTGCACATTTATTGATCTATACCCAAACCAGTCTTGGGGAATCTTCATAAATATATATCTTTATTTCTTGGAGTGAAATCATGAAATGTCTTCATATAGTACAATTAAAATATGGAATTCACTGGCATTATGCCAGACAAGTGATTAGATGAAAATAGTTATAGCAGTATACTACTTCATGGCAAAAGGTGTGACACTTGAAGTCTCTTTTTACATGTTTGCTTTTATTCTGTGAATACATGGAGACTAAGGTAGAAATATCAGCAATTGTATAGCAGGATGGTGTTCTCTCTCACTCACTACACATGTATCAGAAGCAGTATATCTCTCTATACCAGGAGAATGAGAGACAGTTCTTATGGATGAACCAATGTCTTAATTGTGGGATTTTCTATGTACCTGAATTTTTACTCAGAATCTGATCAAAAGGGCTGTTCTTAGTACTCCATCAGACGGTCGGGGGAAAGTAGAGGGAAAAGTTTTACCCCATTCCCTCCCATCTTTCCCCATCTTCTGGCATGGCCATCCTTCGCATGTCATGTCACTGTCTTCCCCTATGTTTCCCCTGCTTTATCCCATTGTTCTCTATCAGGAACCAATTGACACCCAATTCTTGATAAAGGTCTTTTGGCTCAGTTTCCATGTGCTTGGAAACGGAGCACCACTGAGTCCCACAAGACATGCTCTTATGTTGTCTGTTGGCCTCCATGGGAAATGGAGCCTGAAGACCATCTGATGAAGTTCTTAGGTTCTTACACTATAAAAGATAGAAGAAGAATCTAAGTGTATGTGTGTTCAGTAGCTAGTTTTAATAAGTTGTAGGAACTACTTGAGTTTACTTAAAGCACCTTAAAATAGAGCAGATGGTGAACACTGAAAAAAAATATGCTGAATTTTTATTGCTGTCAAATAAAAATGTAGCACCCGTTCAGTCTCATTGTGCTGCATTGTCATCACTGCACATATATAGAGAACGTAGCTTATAAGTTGTCAAATAACATCTCTGTTCAGCCACTTTCCTGGCATCAGACATAGTGGTAATTTGCTTTAAGAATCTCCTGAATTCCACAGAGCGAGAACACCTTGATGACTTATGGGAAGAGGAAGCAAATTATATTATAATTACCTTGTCAGATGATTAAATTTCAGTTCCTAATGGGAAAAAATAGGATTGGGGCACCTTTAAGTGGTTATTGGATACATTCATCTATGATTTTTGCTTAGGCACATTAAGCAGATTTAACTAATAAAGCCAAGGTCCTAGCAAGTAATGTTCCCCAAGGTTGGCTGTAGAAGTAATTGCTTACGGTAGACAAAGCTTCCTCTGTCTGTAGCATCTGAATGTCTCCTGGCAGTATCCAAAGGCAAGTAAGCATCTATTTCTTGCATAGATTCCATGACGTTCAGAGTATGATGCAAGCTTGGGGGATGATTAGCTTTTATTAACTTCTTATGCTTCTATTCTACCTGGTGTGGCTGACTGAGAATATATTGCCTTTACTGGTTGCACCACCACATTTTTATTGTTCATTTCTCATGTTTATCCTATTAATTCACTATGTTATTTATGGAACTTATTGCCTGTTTTAATGATTATTTTGTTATTTGTAAAAAAAATTGGTTGTTTTAATTGGGTTTTTTTTACTGCTGTTTATCTCTATTTTGTTTATGTCTTTATAAGTCGCCCTGAGTCCCTTCAGGGAGAGAGGGTGGGTGATAAATAAAGTTGTTGTTGTTGTTTGCGTGGTATGTATGGCGTTAACTACTCAGAGTGTTTTTGTAGTTTGGAAACCATGAACTATTATTTTATATTAGTGCATGATAAACAGATTGCAATGTGAAGCATAGAGTCACTCATGAGCCTATGTGGACTCTCCCAAGTCTGCCTTTTCAGTCTGCTAGGCCCAGATTGTATGTTCCCTTTGGAAATTTTCCTCATCAAACATAGTTTATGTACCTCTGCAGTAGTGATGGTTTTGTGTTATAATAGCACAGGTGCTCCCACCTATTCACTGCAGAACCCCCAGAACTAGAAAAGGGGAGGGAAATGAAACTAAATTTGATTTCTACCACTTCTGGGGCCTCTTTCACACAGCTGTATAAAATCCATATTGAACTGAATTATATGGCAGCGTGGACTCAGATAATCCAGTTCAAAGTTGATATTGTGGATTATCTGCCTTGATATTCTCGGTCATATGCCTATGTGGAAGGGTCCTGTTTTTTATTTTCTTTTGTTTGCATCTATGAACCTGGTGTTAGATGCCGACTAAAACCTTTTAAAGTTGTCTGTCAAAATTTAAGAAAATTGTTAGAAATGAAGGTTTCTGTTTATAATACCAAACTTAGGGAGTAGCACAAACATATTTTGCATAGCAACTGGCAGGTTGTAGTGGGAAGCATGTTGCCCAACTCTTACCTGACTACATTAGTTGTTATTTTTAGTATACTTTCAATTGCTGCCCACTGGTTTATGTATGGAAAGTCCTAAGTGAACCAAAAAAAAATCTCAAAAGAGCCATTACGAACTTTTGAAAGTGTTGGTATGATCCTGAGTTAGATTGTCCTGGTAGATTGTAAAGCAGTTCCCAGTGTTCCAATGATACCAATTAGGGCATTAAGTTATTAGGCTACCTGTTCAGGTTGCAACAGTTTTGGTGGACTCACCAGTCTTGGCAAATTAGAGGTTTTGGACTTCCAAATGGTTATGAAAGGAAATGTACCTCACTTTGAGTAGTTGCACATGTGTTAAACTTGCAGGGCATTTCTGATACATAAGTATGCACAACACAATGCACATATTTTAAATAGAAGCAGCTGGAAAAATGAGTGGAAAAATGCAGAAGCACTCTTCAGCTGTACTAATTAAATAAAATGCTCAAATAAATGTGCTAATTTGGGAGTGAAAATTGTAATGTACTCAAATTCCAGTACAGAAAGAATATAGCCTTTAAAAACCAACAAAAATAAGGTTGGGTTTTGAATAAACCTAACAAAACTCAGATTGAGATATTTTTACATAGCTATAGCCAATAGGCCTGCTTTGATTTCTATTTCATATTTATGCTGCTCAATGTCAGTTGCTCAGAACAAGTCTGAAAATTTTTTATTTGTCATCCCACCATTAAAATAAGAGACCAGACACCAGTGTAGATTGAAATATGGGCAACTTTTATTTAAATGTTACCTGAATTAATTTATGTGATTTGGGCATAAACCTGATGTGGATTTAAGCTGAGGTAGTGGCCCTCCATTACCTACCCCTCAGCTAGATTGAATGAAACACCTGTGCCCACAGATATAGTAAACTTTAACGTTTTCAGGGTGACCCCTCAGGAAAATATATGAAGATTTCTGTCCCAAGTTCAAAGGAATTTACAGAAGCCAGAACTCTCCCTGTTTCAAGGCCATTTCCATTCGCCCTCACACCAGTTACACAGATGAACACAGGTGATATGATAATATAACAATAAACTTCTATTTGTATACCATTCTATATCCCCAAAGGGACTCAGAGTAGTGAGAGTTTCTGTTCCTGGCCTACATCACCAATGGGTGCCTTAGGTGCACACCAAATGTAAACCTATTGCTACTTTCAGCTACAGATTAGGGGTAAGCATCCACTTTACCCCTATCTCCCACCAGTCTCTCACAGTGGCCTTAATGCCCCTCTGCAATTCACCTAGGAATTGATGATTGCCTGCATCTGAGAGATGGATACCATTGCCTCGAAGAAAATCGGATCTAAGGTGTGTGATGTCAATGTGAGAGCAGCTACAATGCCATAGGAGTGGCTGCTTGGAATAGAATTTCATCATACTGGGACAAACTATGGCCAAGTTGTTTGAGTCCCTTCCAAATTCCAAAGAGGTTGTCACATATCACAGGATTTGCTTTGCTCCCGAAACCAACCTCCATTACTTTGGTGACCCAAAAATCTGTAGTAACATCAGGGAAGTCCTGGACCTTGAGCCAAAGGCCAGTACAGATATTTTTATACAAATGGATTGCAGGGCCAAAATCTTTTTGTTTAAGAAAACTGAAACTGCATGACATGTTCTACTGGGACTGGAATGACCAAGCCTAATGCATAATTTTCCTGTAAAAACACCCAATTCTCAGACGGTATTGGTCCCCCTGAAGCCCCTCACTGTTTACCCCTAGTTAAGACCTTTTTAGTTGGAGGAATTAATATTTTATGTGCAGTTCAGTCTAGATAGTCTGGACCAGGGGTCCTCAAGGTTTTAAAACAGAGGGCCAGGTCACAGTTCCTCAAACTGTTGGAATGCCAGGTTATAATTTGAAAAAAGAAGAATGAATTCATATGCACACTGCACATACCTTATTTGTAGTGCAAAAAACACACTTAAAACAATAAAATAATTAAAATGAAGAACAATTTTAACAAATATAAACTTATTAGTATTTCAATGGGATACATGGGCCTGTTTTTAGCTAATGAGATAGGATTGTTGTTGTTGTGTACTTTCAAGTCATTTCAGTCATAGGTTGACCCTTAGCGAGGGCCAAGTAAATGACCTTGGAAAACCATATCCAGCCCCAGGCCTTAGTTTGAAGACCCCTGGTCTAGACAGTCTCTTGGCATTTGAAGCCTCTTTAAGAATCCCCTCAGGGGCAGAGCCTCAGGCAAGGCACTTCTGGTTCTTGGAGGAGTCAGTCTTTTTTGTGACTGGAAGTTGAAGAGAGAGGAAGGCCAGCAGACCTACAAATAGCACGTCCAGTCGGAGCTGAGGGCCTGTGGTGACTCCAAGTTCATATGTTATTGCTGGAGGAGCTAATATTCATTGTTAAGTGCTTGAGTAAATAAAACTGGATCTTTTTGGCTTGGAACTTCTGTTAGAGGCAATGGAGTCAAAAGCTTATTATGTGTTGCTTACCATGGAAGGATTAAAATGTGTCATAAAGGGTTTTAGGAACATATTTATGTTGATTCATGATCTTGCAGCCTTTTATCCTGTCCATATAGTATGGAATATTTTAAGTTCTTTAATA
The DNA here is from genome assembly GCA_030556195.1 of Anolis apletophallus. Lineage (NCBI taxonomy): Eukaryota > Metazoa > Chordata > Lepidosauria > Squamata > Anolidae > Anolis > Anolis apletophallus. Next base: position 41,660,892 of record JARBWK010000005.1, read on the forward strand.
AGAAAAAAACCCCTAGTTTTTATTAGTAAGTTGCTGAAGGTTTATGTGTAAAAATGCACAAAGAACCACTGAGGCTATAATTTTGTTGATCCTTTTATCACCTCACTTTTTCAGCCTGAAAAATGATAAACATTACTATATAGAAGAACAGAAATCTATGCACGACTTCTGCCACAGAGAGAAACTTGGGGCATTTTGTAATTGCTGTGTTCTTTCTTTTTTCCAAATCAAAATAAAAGTGGCAGGAGAATGTCAAACTTTTAATGTGCTGCTTATTCAGTGATGAAGTTGTCTGCTCCCCCTCTATGAGACCTTTTATGAGCATAAGATTTTACTACAAAATGGCTAGAGGGCAATCAATTTAGATATGAGTGCAAATCTTTGTATTAATGTTTGGCATATGACACTACAGTCTCAATTGTGAAGATTTAAAGCTGTAACTAAGAAAAGTGACCTAAGAAACAATTTATTTGTAGATTACGAAAGGCAAGCCATATGTTCCAAGCATACATTTAAGATCCGGAAATCTTTGCTACATACCCCCAAGGCAATTGCAAGAAATTAATGTGCCAGAAATTCTTCTTCGTCTTCTTCTTGCCTTGCAGAGATTTTATAAAAGACACTGATTTAAATGGAGTAACATCATGAGAAAGAAGTAATTAAGTCAGAAGTATTTATTCATTTCTCTTCTCCGTAGGCGGTTGTTCGTTTGATGAACATTACAGTAACTGCGGTTATAGTGTGGCACTGGGGACCAATGGATTTACTTGGGAACAGATTAATACCTGGGAGAAACCGACAATGGATCCAGCTGTTCCAACTGGTGAGTAAAAGGCATGATGATAAGGAAAGTCTTTAAATAAAAAAAATGAATCTCAAAGTGAGAATATTCTATATTGAGTGTCTATTGTCTTATTTGGACATGAATGACACATTCCTATGGAAATGTGTAGCTATTATATCTGGAGCAAATTGCGTTTTATTCTATCGTTATTGAGTCCACCCTTAGATGTTAGTGGCATTTGGATGTTAGTGCTGTTGTTCAGAGCATCTTATGAACTCTACATTCTATACTTCCAAATAGAGAAGATATTGTCTTGAATGACAGAAATTCAAATGACTTCCCCTCATTTTAATGCTGATTATATGGTACCAGTTAGCTGCAATTTAAATAGTGTAAAATTCCCATCCCCTAGCAACTTCACTAGTACTCAATACATTTATAGACAATTCAAAGTAATGGTTATAAAATACTGAATAGTTCAGAAGAAAGGTATCAAAGTTAGCCCTTCTCTTCTGCTGGAATGTCTGAATCCCTCTGTTGAGGTTGAGAAGATCGGGGTACAATTTTTTAAAAAATAAATAAATAAATACATGATTGTTGTAGGTTTTTCGGGCTATATGGCCATGTTCTGTCTCCTTTCTAGTTTGCAGCATAGTTGATGGTGACCTGAAAGGGCATTTTCAGTGCCTATACTTGTGCTTTGAAACTTTAGAGATACATTTAGTTGCCTTCCATTTGAAATAATAATAATAATAATGCACTGTTTTGCAGAATTAATGCAGTTTGACACCACTTTAACTGCTATAGCACAAAGCCATGGAATCCTGGAAGTTGCAGATTTACAAGGTTTTAATCCTTCTCTGTCAAAGGGGGCAGAAACTACAACCCCCAGGATTCTATAGCATTGAACCATGGCCATTAAAGTGGTGCCAAGCATCATTAATTCTACAGTGTTGAGACTGGGGACACCAATGTGAAAGTAGACATGGCTTCTTTGGCATTATGCATCACAGTGTTATTTAGTTGTTTACTGTTAGAATCCTACTTCCAAAGCATTTTTATGCTGCCAATTGTGAAAAGTTTATCAGATTGTTATGTGAGATATACTAGAAGTGAAATTTACACTAGCTATTTTTTGGCTGTCATTTCATAGACGATATCTCATGGTTAGATGTTTATATTTTAGCTGGAATATTGCATTCTTGTCTTATGAGTCAGCAGAAAGTACCATGTACATTGATGATTGTGTATCTATGCATAAAATCTTTCTCGGAGCCCTGACAATGATTTGCATCAACACTGCAGTGTTTGCAGAGTCCTGTAGCTTTTGGCTGCAGTTTTGCAAAGCTCTGTAGGTCTTGCCAGGAGGACAGAAGTAACAGCAAAACCATTTGACATATTTTCCTGGAATTTATTTCTTTGTTATTTTATAACAGCATTCCTTAATGCTGGAATATTTTTATGATTGAGGGCCCTTCTACACAGCCCTAAAATGCAGAAGAAACCAGGATAAAAGGGGCAGGGGGGCTAAATGACGTTTGCCGAAAAAACACACTGGATTGCATTAAAAGCCAAAAACACATGTTATACATGTGTGTTTAAAACCGTGCATATTCTCATCACTATATATCCTTGCTTTCAAGGAAAACATGTGACTTCATTCCTATATGCTGGTGTGGACTAATCCAGCGCATGTTCACATCTTAAAATCCCGAAACAGCTTATGAGGGTTGTAAACAAATGGAGTCGCAGTCACACAGGTGGCTAAATGGAAGTTGGAAGCACAAATGGAAAGCAATTCCCAGGAGAACTCTCTACAACCATTCCTTTGTTCTCACGTTTATGAAATTAATCAGAGCTTGAATTTACACAGTGGAACCAGCATAGCAGGCAAGTGACCCCAAAGGGAAGTGGGGTTCAAGAGGAAAAAATTAAAGGCAGGAGGGTGAGGAGAAATAATAGCAAGAAATCTGGTTGTGTACACGTTCAGATATCTGCATCAGTGCTTATGGGGTCTAGAGTCAATTAAAATTGATAAAAGTAAACTTCTGGTGGATGTTCCCTGTCTATCTTGTGGATTTCTAAAACCACTACAAATAATAATAATAATAATAACTTTATTACTTGTGAGTCGCCCTCCACCACAGGTGCTCCGGGCGACTTACATCGTTCAAGAACCACAGATACAGTAGGACAACATATAAAATAGACAAGGGAAGAACAAGAGGTTGGGGGAGGGAGGGGGAGGGGGAGGTGTCGACACCGGGGTCCCCTAGAGTCCCATCCAGCCATCAAACGGAGGCAGGTGGGGTGTCCCAGAGGAAGCCGCGGTGCACAGGCGTCCATGGGGACCAGAGGCCGTGGGTGCCCGCATGGGGGCCTACGCCGAGGGGCCCTGGTCCGCTGCAAGTTGTCCCTTAAGGCTCTGCGGGGGCCGATGGAGCCCTTGGAGCTTCGACTGCTTATAGCAGGAGCTCCAGAAAGTCTTAGTGGAAAACACCTGAGCGTGTCAGGACTCTGGGGGAGCATTCACTGGGACTGACAGCTCCATGTCTGGATTCTCCTTAAGGTCTCACTTTTTTTGCTCAATTTATTTGTCCCGCATTTTGATCTTGTGTGGAAGGGCTCTGAGAAGGCTGCATATCCAGCATTTCTCCTATTTGAAAAAAGGAACCTTGTATTTCTCTACCTATTTGCTCACTGCCACATTTCCAACAAGCTTCTTCTCTCCTCCCTGCTGCATTCCATTTCTGTTCCAGGAATCATGTAGGACTAACAGGTTTAATGAGGTTAACTATGCCCCGCTTCAAGGTAGTTAATAACTGTCTCCATCTATCTGTTTCCATGTTTTATAAAACCTATACCCTTTTGAACATTTTTTTTGAAGCCATAAAATTTCCTGGCTTCTTAAATGCAAATAATTTGCATGTATTCAATCAGCTATAGATTTATGTTTTCATTTCTCTAAAATGTTCTTAGCAGTATTGCAAAGAGGGAGCAGTGAGCCACAGTCAAATGCAGATATTGTTGCTGTGATTGTGTTTATGCAGTAAGTTGTTAAATGTTATTGTAGGATAAACAAAAAAAAACAAATTGAAGAGGCATAACTCTTAATGATTTAAAAAGCCTTTAGAGTTAGATAATAGTGCTTAGTAGAAATCTTATATAATTAAAATGTCCCTTGGCTTCTCATTTAGGCATACGTGAATTCATCAGACTATCTGGACTCCATAAAGTATGATCTGGGTAATCTACATTTTTTTTTAAAAAAGAAACAGGATACTTTAAAAACATTATTATACAAAAGCTTTAAAAGAATGAAAAAATTTGATGAAAATAAGAAGATTAAAGCAAAATGAAAATAGATCATAACAGTAAAGATAAACATTTGTCTTATATAGATTTTCAATAAAAGGCCTGCCTTAATAAGAAGGCCTTAACCTTCTGGTGAAAGGCAGGAAAGGGGGACCAACTTAACCTCTTATGAGAGGGAATTCCACAATTCGGAGCAGTTAGTAAGAAGGTTCTCTCTTGGGTTGGGTCTTTATTAAATGTGAGGTAACATAAATAACTTTTACAAGTCGTAATTATGCTCATTTGGAAATAAATGAGCATAATTAGGACTTGTAAAAGTTACCTTTTGGACTACAATTTCCAAAATTCCTCCAACCATTGGCTATGCTGGCTAAAGGGAATCTGTGAGTCCACAAAATAATTATTCCTAGCTCTGGCCCACAAATTCTCTGTAAAGGTATTTAGAATGTTGTTCTGAATGGTCTTTAGCAGTATAGAATAAGTACTATTCTATCTTAAAAGTCTTTAAAAGTGAAGTGGAAAGTTTCACTTTGGCATGCTTCCTTATTCTTATTGTAAATTTCTTTAAATGATTAACCTTTTGTGCATGTTTGTAGAAAATATATGAGTGCCAAGAAGGTTCACTCTCATTTCCTCTAATTGTTAATTTAAAAATGAATCTTTCTGCATGCCACCCAAGATTACATGTGCCTGGTCTAAAGCGATTCAAGTGCTCATTAAACATTCTTCTGACCTTGTGAGCCTCACTTATCTTTGAATAACTTTTTCAGCATCTTAGATGACTCACCCGCTTAGAGGACAATTGCCTAGGTCTGTCCCTTGGAATCAATTTTTACAGATAAGAGGCTCCTACACTCTTAAGAAAACTCCTAAAGAGAGTTTAAAGTCTCTGTCATGAATGTGATACTGAGAAGTAGTTCCTTTTTAAACATTTGAAATAATAATGCATTGTTTTGATTATAAACACAAGTTCAATAACTATTGATATACAAATCAGACAATGTGATTTTCTGGATGTGTTTTCTCATGTTGTCTCTCATAGTTGAGATCTACCTATGATGTCAGTTACAGGCCTCTCCCATCTTTTAAAGTGGGAGAACTTGTACAATTGGTATCTGACTAAATATTTTCCCCCACTGTAGGTTAACATTAAAACAGAGTTCATTTTCACTCTTAAATGTATTTTATAGTTTTTTGCATTGCAATCAGTGGACAAAACCTGAATCTATATTGGGCTGCAGTAATTTGCTGTAATTGGATAACTCTTTGATCACTATCCCTTATGTATTGTATTGGGAAGTGCAATTTTTCCATTGTTTGGGGAAAAAATGACCAACTGAATATACTGCAGGGTTTGGGGGAACTGGCTTAGATTTTGGGGGTTGTTGTTAACCTGTATACTGAGAGCTGATGACAGATCTGGACCAAACTTGACACACAGACCCAACATGGCCAACTGTAAATACTGGCATATGGGGTGCATATGGGAGTTGTAGTTCATCCTTATTCAGAGAGCACTAAACCCAGTTGATGACAGATTTGGACCTAATTTGGCACACACACCTAACATAGCCAACCATGCATATAGGCCTGGTTTGGGGAGGATTGACCCATAATTCTGGGAATTGTAGTTCACTCACATTTCTATGTATTTTTTAATGTAGCACTCATAAAACAAAATCACATTCTGGCTTTTTCCTTATAAATATTGTTACTAATTAACTAAATGATATTACCTAACACCCCAAAACAAACAATGACTTTTTCAAATAATCCATGCACCACCAGATAACTAAGCTAGTAACAAATGTATAAATGCGCATTCACATGGAACATTAAAAAAAAGAAAGATCAACTTTAAAATGGTAGAAACACAAAGCTGTGGCAAGGAAGCACATTTATTTATTTATTATGACAATTATTTGCAACATTTATTTGAGACAATGTAAAAGTAAGGCAAAAACAGCACATGGAACAATAAAAAAGAAAGATTAGCTTCAAAATGGTAGAAGTACAATAATAGAAGCACAAAGTTGTGGCAAGGAGACACAAAGCACAAAGTGAAGAGGCAGAAGCATCATTTTTTTCATACTGTAATCCTTCCCTCCTTCTCTAGCTCGCTCTCGCTTCATGAAGCCAAACATACCAGGAATAAAAACCACGCAAAATCATTAACCCAAAGTTCCCCAAAGTGGATAAGAACAAAGCAGACAGCAATGTGCCAAAGTGAACAAGAGCACAAGGCATGAAGGCACGAGGCATGGAGGCTGCTCCCTTGGACCCCAAAAGCCATGTACTAGTGCTCCTTCTGGTTTTAGCTCTTTACTCAAAACACTACTCTTATTTAAAGGTAAACCCCATGCCAAGTGACAGCTCTTAATTCAAAACACTCTTAAGTTGGGACACTCATAAGTAGAGGCTCCACTGTATAGTAAAGCAGTATTGGGTGAACATAATCTTCCTTGGCTCTTCCTTCAGTCACAGTTTTTCTTGTAATGAGCCATTTGAGGGGATTGTCACTAATACAGGCATTTGCTTTTTACTTTTCTGAATGGAAACGACATTGAACTATTTCATTGCTGACCCCAGATACTTTTTTGTATATTTTTGATCATTACAAGCACATAGTTTTTATAATAGAGTCTTCAGGGTTGGGAACAAAGAAATGAATTAATTGGATTGAGAAGCAAATATTGATTTCTTTCTCACTTACTTTCCTTTTGAATGAATGCTCTGTTAATGTTTTAGTAAAAGTAGATCTGAGATAGGATAATGTAACTTTAGTTCATTTTCTTTTGGTTTGCTCTGGTTAATTCATGTCAGTGAGACAGCATTACTCCTCTACTCAGTGTTAGTCCAATGTAAGCCCATTGATTCAGTGGGAACTTATTGATTTAGGAGGAGTCAGGCCCTCAGAGCTGCTCATGTTTATCCTGCAGAAGAGAAGGCTGAGAGGAGACATGATGGCCATGCATATACAGTATACCTGTATATGTGAGGGGAAGTTATAGGGAGGAGGGAGCAATGGCTATCTGTTGGGGGTGCTTTAAATACGATTTTCCTGCTTCTTGGTAGGGGGTTCAGCTGGATGGGCTATGAGGTATCTTCCAACTCTATAATTCTATGATTCTGTGAATAGTTTCCCCACACCAAAAATCTCCAAAATAAAAGTAAGCGTAGCATACTCTCAAATATTGCCGCAGCTTCATTTTGTCTGCATCTACATGCCAGGTATAGGTTGTGAAGATTATCTTTGCCATTTCAATTGTGGTCTACATAAAACTGGAACTGTGAAGATCATTTTCTGGCATCCTATACATTTGCACTTTGAACGCATTTTTCAGCAACTGAGGCAAGCCAAGGACTAAGAAGGAAAATAGAAAAGAAAAGATAATAACTGGGTCAATTTAAAATGGGATGAAAAACTGGGGTAACAGAGAATTAATGGGGACTGTTCCTGCCAAATCAGGACACTTGGAGTATTTGATGCAGTGCAGCCAATCAAGTCCATAAAATAGCTCAGTGTCTTTTTAAAAATAAAATATTTCTGCTCTTCCTCACCTGAGGGTGAGGAAGAATTGTAAGATTGTCAGGTTCATGGCACATCAAGGAACATGTTAAGTTTGTAGCATTTTTGTTAAGAAGGTAATAAATTACTCAGGTTAAATTTCTAGGTTTATTTTCAAACCCTACAAGATTGTTGAGGGTTTTTTTGTGACTACAAGGAAGCAATGTATCAGTATAAAGATTAAACATATCCTCACATGATTTCAATTTTACCAATTATAGTCTACACTAGCTGTACCCGGCACACGTTGCTGTGCCCTTTTTAGGAGATGCGAGGAAGTGCAATCATCCACGGTGTGGCCTCCTCTGAACTGCAGTTGGTTGGAGTGTGGGTCATGGGGGCATGGTGTGGCAAGTTGGGTCTTTATGGGTCTTGGTTCTGGGCCACAGTGGTCTGTGTGGAATGATGGGTTTTGAAGTACTACAAATCCCATTTTCCATGGTGGTACTGCAAGTCCCATCATGCATGGTCGGGGTTCTGTGTGCCATGTCTCTCTCTCTCTCTGTGTCTCCCAGTCTATCTCAGTCTATCTCTCTCTGTGTCTCTCTTTCTCTCTCCTTATCTACCTATCTCTCTCTCTATAACTTCCTGTGTCTGTCTCTCTCTCTATCCCTATCCTTATCTATCACTGTCTGTCTCTCTGCATATTATTCTCCATCACACACTCTATCACTTGCTTTCTCTGTGTCTATCTCTGTGTACTCACTCAGTCTGTATCACCCAATCTTTCTCTATCTATCACTCACTCTCTCTATCCCTATCTATCAATCCCTCCCTCCCTGCCCAGCGTGGCCTACTTCCGGCCGCGGAGGTTTCTGGGAACTGTAGTTCGGCACCCCGGGGCTGTTCCGAGATGGGGGACGTGCGGGCGCCGCCGTTCCTGGCTCCTGTGGTGCCTCTGAAGCGTCCTGCAGTGTTGTCGAGGGGCCAGCCTGGGGCCGCGGCTGGACTCAGGAGGTGTGGGGCGGTGTTGTGGGCGGCTCTTCCGCGGCCTCCTCGCTAGCTTCCCAGGTGGTTCTGGGGAGGGCGGTGCGGCGATCTCCGGGCCTGCCTCCCGCCCTGGCGCATGGGCAGCGCCGGAGGCGGCCCGGCGCTTTCTGTGTCTCCTGCGGGAAGTGCGGCGTTTTTTGGACGACACTTCCCAGAAACCGGCATGGCCACTTCCAGTTCTTGTGGAGGTTTCTGGGAAGCGTAGTTTTGCGGCCTTGAGCTGCTCTGGGACCGGGGACGTGTGTTCCATGGCGAGGAGGTGGTTTTTTGTGTTGCCGGGCTGCGAAGGTCCCGGTGAGTGGGGAGAAAGGGTGAGGGGATGTGTTGGTGGGTTTGGGGAGTGGGGGGTGCCTTGTGCGCCTGCGCGGTTCTCCCTGTCTCCAGCGCTCACGGGCAGCGCATAATGGGAGTCTCTGGGCGGTTTTTGGAGGCTGTTTTTTGGGGGTTGCATTTTAGGTAGGTGGGTTTTTTGGGTTATGTCTGTACCTCGTGGTCTGGGGGAATGTGTCGTGGGATTTGTGTTTGGGGGTTATGGTTTGGCCGTGCATATCCATCTTTGCACGACCACGTCTCCTTTATATATATAGATTACACTGTTTTGATCCTTGCCAGGTAGATATTTTTCTTACTTCCTGTGTCATTTTAAATGAATTGTGGTTGTCTCACTCTTGTGTGTGTGTGTGTGTGTGTGTGTGTTTGGGGGTGTGTGGAGATTTCTACATTCCCTCCTCCCTCTGGTTATTAGTGACTAGGTACATTCATAGTTGTTCACTTTGCTGTAGTGTACACAGTTGTTTTGAATGGAATGTAGTTATTCATCATATCCAATATATCAGTCTACAACTTTGAAAAGACACAGACATTACATTTATCCTTGTCTTTTTTGTTCAGGGTACATTGATTCTTAACAGCTGTTCAAAATACCAACTTTCTTTCCTCCTCAACAGCAATGCACTACAATTATTACCATATTTTGACTCATGCTTGTGCACATTAATATTTAGCTTACAAGGAAGTATACAGACATAAATGAATAAATTTGGAATGTGTCTGTTTGCATCATGAGTCATTATCCATTTTCATCTAAGACTAGGAGGCAATAGGGATGTGGAAGTTTTCCTTTTGTTGAAATGAATTATGATAAATGGATACCAAATTAAAGGAATTATTGCACAATTTGTTATTGTAATATGAATGTCAATTAGATCAAATTTTGTGAATGTAGGGCTAGAATTCCCTGAGCATGTAAATCCATTTTTTTAAAAAAGCAAGCTCATTGAGCATTGCATCAAATCCTCCTCTCTCCAGCTTCTCCTGCCCCTTCCAGTGCCTATACTTTTTGCACTTGGTTCGGATTTTATGGCATGTTCATTTTATGCAAATATGGACAAGAGATACAGCAGCAGATTTGCTTCGGCCTGCTCATCTTTGTCTGTGTGGTTGTATAGATTGGACCGAAAGAAGAGAGAATGTACATAAATAGGCAAGAGGGACAGAAGCAATGGGAAATACCGACACTATTGTCCAATCACTCCTCTCTTTAAAAAAAGTTGTAGTCTCTAGGCCTGAGCTTCTTTTGTCCAATTTTGTGGCTCATAGAATATGGAAAAGGCAAGAATTCCAAAATGGTGACATGTTTCCAAAGGGTTGTAATTTAATTCTTTTGATAACTTAGGGGAAAAGATCATTCACCTTGGTTTTGGCGGTGATGTCTTCTATTTTTTAAAGTGTTTAAATCTTACTGTGATATCAGGCATCCCTTCCAATTCTTTTTATATGAACAATTGCTATCTACACGACTATTATATTTCCCTAGCAAAATATGTCTTGCACAGCAAGATAATAGAAAGAAGAAAAGTTGGAAGTGGGAGAATGCCATCTCCTTCATCATAAGTGCCTTTTTTACAACACTCCTTCCTCTTTTTTAAAAAAAAAAAACCACCCCAATTTTCCACCTGGAAGGGGTAATGGAGAGAAAATGTCAATTCAGTTCTCTTAGCATTTCTCTCTCTTCACAACAGCCACATTTCACAATCACTAAATAATCTTCTCTTTGGAGATTTTGGTGTTGGGCCATAGGCAATCATGTATGTGAGGTTTCAAACAGGGATGTCAGAATTCAAACAGGAATGTCACCACAGACTCATCACCCACCCAATTCAGGATTGGTATAATAAATATTTTTAGCCTTGAGAATCAGTTGGGTTTTTTTGTCAAGCCATGCCAGAAGCCCCACAATCTCTTTAAAAGCCCCACAATGTCCCCTCTCGACTAACTGAGCTTAACCAGCTCTTTGATTTACTGAGGGGCTGGTAGCAATGAAGCAAAAAAAAGAGGTTAGAGTGTGTGTGGCGCCAGAAGAGTAGCAGATAAGCCTGAGCACATCTGGTTTCCAATTTAAGGACTTATGACGCAGCAATAAAGGCTGCACAGAAAAACTCTATCGTGGCCAATATTGCATCTGCTAAGAACCGTCCAGCTGAGCTGTTCCGAGTTTTCAGAGGACTATTACTTTTGACACACCGCCTGGCGGTGGCGGGGGTGAGGGGGACAGCCCTCAACTGGCTGTCCTCCTTCCTCCAAAACCGCCTGCAGCGAGTGAAGTGGGGAGGGGTGGTCTCCTCTACTTTGCGGGGTCCCTCAGGGGGCCATTCTCTCCCCGCTGTTATTTAACATCTATATGCAACCACTCGCCCAATTGGTGCGGAGTTTTGGGCTGGAATGTCATCAGTATGCTGATGACACCCAGCTCATTCTGGTGGTCTCTGTACCCGATAATTTCCATCTCTGCCTTGAGGCTGTTACTGGATGGCTGTGAGCCAGTAAGTTGAAGGTGAACCTGGCGAAGACGGAGATCTTGTGGCTGGGCCACCCGGAGGGGGTAGAGACCCAGCTGCCGGCGTTTGATGGTGCGGCTCTTCGCCCACAACCATCTGTCAAAAGCTTGGGGGTCCGGCTGGACGCCCAACTGTCCATGGAGGAGCAGATTGGCTGCGCCTGCAGGACAGCTTTCTTTCATCTGTGTCTGGCAAAACATCTGGCTCCTTACCTCTCCCGCTGCGACCTAGCCACGGTGATCCAAGCCACGGTCATTTCAAGGCTCGATTACTGTAATGCGCTCTACATTGGCCTACCCTTGTCGGTGATCTGGAAACTTAAGCTGGTGCAGAACGCTGCAGCCCGCCTGCTCTCAGGAGCCTTAAGACCTGACCACGTGACTCCACTCTTGCGCGAGCTGCACTGGCTTCCAATTGAATTCCGGGTCATCTTCAAGGTGTTAGTTCTAACTTTTAAGGCCTTGTACGGTTTGGGGCCAGTGTACCTGAGGGAGCGACTTACCCCTTATGTGCCTGGGAGATCACTACGTTCAGAGGGGCTCAACTTGTTGGAGGTGCCCAGCATTGGAGTCTGCAGACTGGCCACCACACGGCGGAGAGCATTCTCTGCAGCCGCTCCAATTTTGTGGAACGGCCTCCCCGAGGAGATCCCGGCCATTCAGGCCCTCCTGCCGTTCCGTAGAGCGATAAAAACTTGGCTTTTTAGAATGGCATTTGGCCCTTACCCAATTGGCCTCTATACTGTTGTCCATGGTTCCGCCTGACATGCCACTATTTAATTTTGGCCTGCCACATGTTTATTGGGGGGCTTTAAATTGTTTTAATGCATTTTAATGTATTTTTAACTGTATTTTAATGTACCTTCTATGTCTGCTTCACTTTCTGTAAACCGCTCTGGGCTCCAGAGAGAGTGGTATAGCAAGTCGAATTTAATAAATAATAAATAAATAAATATTAAATCTGCCTCAGAGTGAGATCCCTGACAACCCGGCAGATTGCTATGAAGCATTTGCTTGGTTCTTCGTGGACAAAGTTGCTCTGATCCGTTCCGACTTTGACACCACTTTAACAGCACTCTCTGAGATTGTAATACGAGCATCTGCTTGTCTGGTTTTAATGGATTCATTTTAATTGATTCAGCTCAAGGATGTAGACAAGATCCTTGGAGAAGCAAGGCCTACCACATGCATCCTAAACCCCTGCCCATCCCGGCTGATTAAAGAAGCCAGAGGTGGTCTGGCAGAGTGGATTAAGGTGGTGGGTAATGCCTCCTTACAGGGCACGATTCCAGCCAGCCTAAACAGAGTGGGGGTTATAAAACCACTGTTGAAAAAAACATCACTGGACCCCACTCAATTAGTCAACTATCGGCCAGTTTCCAATCTTTCCTACTTGGGCAAAGTCATGGAACGTATGGTGGCTTCACACTCCAAGGGTTCTTGGTAGACACTGATTATCTAGATCTGGCACAGTTTGGCTGTAGGCTTGGACATTGTACTGAAACAGCCTTGGTCGCCTTAGTAGATGATCTACGCTAGGAATTAGACAGGGGGAGTGTGTCCCTGTTGGTTCTGCTGGACCTTTCAGCGGCCTTTGATGCCGATGACCATGGTATCCTTCTGGGACGCCTCACAGGAATGGGACTGGGCTCCAGTCCTTCCTGGAGGGTCGGTCCCAGAGGGTGTTACTGGGTGGCCCCTGTTCGACCCCACAACCATTGTTTTGTGGAGTCCCTCGGGGTTCAGTACTGTCCCCGATGTTATTAACATCTACATGAAGCCACTGGGGCAGATCATCTGGAGTTTTGGAATGCAATGTCATCTGTAAGCAGATGATGTCCACATCTGTCACTCCTTCCTACCTGTTACTAAGGAGGCTATCCAGATTTTGAACCAGTGCTTGCTTGGCTGCTGTGTCGGACTGGATGAGGGCTAGCAAATTGAAACTTAATCCAGACAAGACAGAGGTCCTCCTGGTCAGTCGTAAGGCCGAACAGGGCATAGGGTTACAGCCTGTGTTGGATGGAGTTACACTCCCGCTGAAGTCACAGGTTCACAGCTTGGGAGTAATCTTGGATTCATCGCTGAGCCTGGAACCCCAGGTTTCAGCGGTGGCCAGGGGTCATCCATGCTCTGGTTATATCCCAAATAGATTACTGCAACACACTCTATGTGGGGCTGCCTTTGAAGATGATTTGGAAACTGCAGCTAGTCCAATGGGCAGCACCCAGATTACTAACAGGAGCTACATACAGGGAGCATACCATCCCCTTGTTGAGTCAGCTTCACTGGGTGCTGGTTTTGATCTATAAAGCTCTATATGGTTACTTGTCTGAATGCATCTGCCTCTATGTCTCACCTTGTAACTTAAGATCATCTGGGGAGGCCCTGCTCTCGGTCCCTCCAACATCGCAAACACAGTTGGCAGAGAAGACAGACAGGGCCTTCTTGACTGTGGCCCCCCGCCTGTGGAACGTGCTTCCAAATGAGATACAATTGGCTCCATCCCTCCTGGCTTTCAGGAAGAAATTGAAATCATGGTTCTGGCACCAGGCTTTCAGACAGCAGACATAAATCAGCACTTTGTTTGGAAATGGATTGGTAAGGCGATATAGATGAGGATACACTTTTATTGTATTTATTAATGCTTTATGTACTGTTTTAATTAATATTTTATGTATTTTAATGGTTAGTGTATTTTTAATTGTTTATCAAATTGCTGCCAAATGTAAGCCATCCTAAGTCCCCCTTCGGGGGTAGAGAAGAGACGGGGTAGAAATATCAGAAATAAATAAACAATACATAATTTGCACTCTGGTTTATATGTTTGGAATCTGTCTATTGTGCACAAAGGGTGGAGTCTTGGATCTGCTTTAGATTTTAATCTGAACTTTTAAAAAAAGCTATCAAAGATGTTGAACTGATTTGGGGAATAAGATCTAGCACCTTAAATCTAAAAGTGCTCTTTGAAAAACCAACCCAAAATCCACAAGAGAGTCACCATGCCACTGACATTGAAGCAACAAGCAGACTGAGAGTAGTTTAAATACCTGCTAAGTATGTTTGTATACTATTATTATTTCTATCCCACTTTATTTCTCCAAAAGGAAACCCATAGTGGCTAACAATAACTGAAATACAATATACAATTTAATACCTAAAAACATACAAACATTAAAATAGAATTAAACATAGAAATATTAAAAATACATAGTTTAGAGCAATAAAATGATTAAACTCAAAAGACCCAATTTATTAAAAAATATACTCCACTACACCATTAGTAGTAACTGTCTGCGCGCCAGTGATGAGGCGAAGCCAGGTCTGAACCTAGAAAGTTCTTTTATTGATTAAGTGAGCAAAGTAAAGCATTCTCACACAGAGCAATTCAGCAGTCTGCACCTCACAGCAGAATCAGCATGGCGACTGACTCAAACAGCTCAGTGTCTCCCTTATCAGTATGTTTACACAGCTGAAGGTCAAAACAGTGCTGGACACCACTTGTGCTGTTTTAACTCTATAAATGCCTGGTTACACAACACAACAAACACAATAAGTCAACAGACTATAGTATAAAATCTATTTCATACACATATATATTGTAGACAGCACTAGGGTAATTACATATCAAATTTCACACAGATCATTCCAATGCATATAATTCACATTAGGAAGGCGCAAATACAAATCGGATACATATCCGCAATTATCTGACTGAATTAGTCAATACACCCGCGCTCCTCCAGAATATAAGGCAGTCTGAATATAAAGACATAAAGTCACTAGTGCTGTGAAGTCCAAACAGCGGTTGATAACTGGACATAGGAGACTGTTGTATACTCCTCAATGATTTAATTCACAAATTGGCCGACGGGCTGGCGATGCCAAGCTTCTAGGGGCCACTTCCCCGTTTCGCCCCCGGGCGGGGCTTTCTCAAGGCCATCAATAGGTTTTCCGTAGTCCAAATATCTAAGAAAAGTCATATATAAACATAATGCAATCTAACAGTAGTCTAACATATAACCCAAGAGAAATATACAATGTAGGCATACATACCAATCACGAAAGCGTTCAGGCTTAACCTTACCAAATAGGTAAGGCGACCATAAAGGTAAGAAAGGAGAGGATCAGGAGAATGTTATAAGGTAAGTCAGGTGAGCTTGGCATCACTAGCCCGTCAGCCAATTTGTGAATTGAATCATTGAGGAGTATACAACAGTCTCCTATGTCCAGTTATCAACCGCTGTTTGGACTTCACAGCACTAGTGACTTTATGTCTTTATATTCAGACTGCCTTATATTCTGGAGGAGCGCGGGTGTATCGACTAATTTAGTCAGATAATTGTGGATATGTATCCGATTTGTATTTGCGCCTTCCTAATGCGAATTATATGCATTGGCATGATCTGTGTGAAATTTGATATGTAATTACCCTAGTGCTGTCTACAATATATATGTGTATGAAATAGATTTTATACTATAGTCTGTTGACTTATTGTGTTTGTTGTACTTGCTAACCCATCACTCTGTGACCTAGATGGTTACACAACACAGCATCTTATACAATGGTTGAATTGCAGAAACATTTGAAAATCACACACTGACAGTAACAATATAGTAACAGGGCCGGGGAGTAGTAACAGGGCCGGGGAGATAGCACAGCGGTAACACCGCTGTGCTTGCAATCTGAAAGTTGCAAGTTCGATGCCCCGAGCTGGCTTGGACAACCAACTGTGAGCCCTGTCCACTGCTTACCCAGCAGTTCGAAAGCAGCCCAGCTGTGAATAGACAAAAATGGGAACTGCGAAGCAGGGAAGGATTTTTACAGAAGGACTTTACAACGCCTGAAAAAGTTCAGCTGTCGGGAAGGTGGAATGCGGAAACAAAAGCTCCCATCATGAGGATGGAACAACAGCACCCCCTTGTGACGTAATGACACACTGACATAACAACAATGACGTAATGGAGCAACCACACCCTGTGACGCACACCCTGTGATGCAGCCAGAAAGAAGAAATCCTAAAATTGCACTGTGTACTGTGTACTGTAATTTGTATGTCTTCCGACAGGGACTGTCTGTCGTACGTGTAATGTAATCCGCACCGAGTCCGCTTCAGGGTGAGAAGAGCGGAATATAAATAAACATTATTATTATTATTATTATTATTATACTCTGTATAAACAGGAGTACCTTCAATGTGTTGTCAAAGGCTTTTATAGCCCGAATCACTGGGTTTGCAGTGAGTTTTTATGGCCAGAATCACTGGGTTGCTGTGGAATGCCCTTCCAAGTGAAATACGATCGACCCCATCCCTCCTAGCTTTTAGGAAGAAAGTAAAATCATGGCTATGGGACCAGGCCTTTGCACAGTAACTTAATGCAGCACTTTACTTGGAATGGACTAATATGACGATGGACATGAGAATACGGCTTACTGAGATTGAGTGATTGGATATAGACTTGATATAGATGGAATTTTTAAATTTAATTTGATTACTGATAATTGTTTAACTGTTGATGTTTTTAACCATGTTTGTATTTGTGGTTTTATATTGTGTATTGTTGCCGGCATCTAATTGTGCCTTGTAAGCTGCTCTGAGTGTCTGAGGTTGAGAAGGCCAGGGTAGAAATACTGTAAGTAAATAAATTTTCCAGGCTGTAGGACATGTTCCAGAAGCGTTCTTTCCTGACATTTCACCCACATATATAGCAGGCATCCTCAGAGGTTGAGGTTGAGGTTGAGGAGTACCTTCAATGGCCAGTTTTTTGCTGTTCTGGAAAAGTATGCAAATGGTCCTCCATATACACAGATTTTGCATCCATGAATTCCATTGTTTCCAGTTTGAACATATTAAATAAAATCCAAAAGCCAAATCTTGCTTTTGCAGTTTATATAAGGATCATCATTTTACTACACCATTGTATATAATTAGCATGCTCAAGTCCATTTTTGTAATTAGTACAATCTACCTACCTATCTCTGTGTGTCAAACATGTATGCCAGTTACCCTTTTGCTCTGAAATCATGAGTCACTCACAGAGCTGAAGAAACATCATCAGTTGCTCACAAATATTCCCCTCAAAACATGGAAGGTGAGAAAGATGTACGTAAGTTTTGAAAGTGAGATTCCCAGGAAGAGAGTGAATTGTTCTCCTTAGGGGTCTATAAAAATCAGTGCACCCTTCCTGTGTTAAATGGGAGACTTCAGCTATTTTCTGTCTGCTTCCCTTCTTGATGAAAGCAATCAAGAAGTGAGCACTCCTGGCTGTGGATGTTTGCACCATCGTATTATCACCATTATCAGAATAGTAACAGCCTCAAGGACTCAGAGATATAACCTGGCAGGGGGAAACAGATATGACAGGAGGACTATGCCTGGGTGTGTATTTTGTGAATTCGGTATTATCAGGTGTCATCTTGGTTTTAAATCATCTTCTTTTGGGCTAACAACTCTCCATTTTCCTCTCACTCCAGTGACAAGTGTTTTTGATATTACCAGTTGAGTATCCCTTATCTAAAATGCTTGGGACCAGAAGTGTTTTGGATTTTTGATTTCCCCCCAGATTTTGGAATCTGGGATAGGCATTTTTTTCAAATCCTACACCTTGTGACTGGATAATATTTGCCTTACCTGATACTTTTAATTTTGTTCTGTCATACTTTTGATTTTGGATTGAGTGGGGCTTCTGTGATTTCATTCAAATTATCTGGAGGACTACCCCTCAGTATTTTCTGGATTGTTCCTATTACACCATTTTATGGAACAGAAGATGCTGACCACTGCTGAGTATACCTCTACCATCCTTTACAGCTCCAGCAAAGCTGTTACTATTGTAATTGAAAGATGAAGAAAATTCCACCCCTTAAAAATATTACAACTTTTCAAACATGTTTTCAATTTGTGGGGAGCAAACAGCTAAGCACCAGTTCTCTTTTGTATTCTTCTGTGTCTCCTCCATTCCTCACCTGTTTAGTATTGAATGTTGAAGTCTGGAGATAGCAACCAACATATTGGAGATAATTTCAAGGAAGAGGAAATGATATGGCAGATAATTACAGTAGTGGCTAGTGACAGTCATATCAGTGGAACAATAAATTCATTCTTAGGTATTGGTAGTTTTATAGGACTGTGTGTTGTAACCCACCCTGTGAAATCTGAGGAATCAGATGCATGACAGTCAGACCAGGTAGAACAGAGCAGAGAAGTCATGTTTCTTGCACAGGCTCTGATACTAAATGCCAAGTTATTACCTACATGAATTGAAGGGTCAGGCAACTACAAATCTCTCGGGAACAAAGGAGCATCCTTATTGTAGACAGCTCATCTACAACTGGTTGAACATCCTCTTATGTATATTTGGCTTCCTTGAATTCCTAACCTTTTGGACCAGCTGCAAGTCTTTCTACTGTCTCTACTTTGTTCATCATCCCTGCTTCTGTTGCATGAGTGCCTTCAGAAAATGTGTGATTATACATCTTCTCTTTCTGACTCCTGTGACTACTAAACCTGACAAGAGAACACTTGCTGCTTCTAAGCATAGGGCACTGTCTTAGGTGCTAGATGTATTTTGAAGATAGAGTTCAGCACTTTGGAGAACTTAAAGTCTGGGTAAAATCTTGGAATTGATTAATCTATCCAGTGATATAAACCATCTATTGAGTGTGGTAGAGCATGCATTTCTGCTTGTAAGAGGTGCTACTTGCACTTATGTGGCTTGGAGAATATTAGAAGTCTTCTATTAGAATATGGCTACTGCTTGAATAAGAAGAAATAGTAATGTAGGCAGGTAACATGTTTTGCTGGAGGGCTCTACTGTATACCTCTAAAAGCCAAAACGAACACACACACATGAGCTAACAAAATCCATGTGCTAACAAAATCCTCATATTCTAAAGCATTCTTCTAGGGAACCACCACCATCACATTGCAGGGCATGCTGAAGTTCCTCTGGTCCTTATGAAGCTGAAACAGATTCCATGGTTGATACTTTAGATACTTTATTTACAAAGTCAGCTTTACTTTGTGCAGATTTCACTTGATAAGTAGAAAATCGATTCACGTAACAAGTGTGCTATTTCCAAGAATTTTGTTTTTGTTCTTCTCGAAAGGCGGCTGATGATAATGGCATAGAGAACTTCCTTGGAGGGAGGGTGGAATCTATGGAAATCTTTTGAATTGTCTTACTATACTTCTTTCTTATGAATATGGGTAGCAGATATAATATCTGTAATCCTCTGAGAATCAAACTGTAATATTGTAAATTATCACTTGTTTGGCAGCCTTGCCGAGAAAAATAAATGCAATTATGTTTGTGAATGTTGAAAAATGAAGCAGAGTAAAGTAATTTTATATATTTGAAGGTTTTCAAATAAAAAGCATTGTTAGTGAATTCTAATAGTCTTTTGCTCTCACTGATGTTTTGTTGTACAATTTTCTCTGAATTATGTGAACAGATGTAAGTCATGATAAAAGTGATGTGAAGGATGGAATTCAAAGACAAGCTGGTTGTTTTCACAAGACTTTGAACAGAGGGATGGTTATGGTTTCTAGATTTCTCCAGTATTTTTTTCTGCATTATAATTTCCTCAGTAATAAACTGAGTTTTTGGTTTTGTACTGGACTCTTCATGTGAAAACAGGACCATCATTCTAATTTCTGTGTCATCTCTGAGCTCCAATTACTCCTAAATGTTTGTTGAAAAACCAAGTTAAGCAAAGTTATATCTTTTATTTAATAAGCAACATCTGTTTATTATGAAATGCTTTATTTTTTCATCTGATATGAAATTTATTGGCAGTACACTCGGATACTTTAATCCATGGGAATGCTGGCTAACTCATTTGTACTATATGGCTGCTACAATACATTCTAAATGAACACCTGTGTTAGCCATTTTTAATGTAATGTATTTTAATTGCTGTTTAGGGTATATGTCTTAATATTTTACTCATGTTTTAGTTTATTGTGTCCTATTGGATTGTTTATATTTTGTTTTGCATTTCAATGCTTGATTCTTTTATTATATGTTTACTGTTGTTATTGTGCACTATTCTGTATTTATTTTTATGTATTTGTACTTATTTTGAGTTATTGGATGTTGTTTGTTTTTGTGTGTGTAAACTGCCCTGGGTCCCTTCGGGGAAAGAGAGAGCAGTATAGAAATAAAGTTTTGTTATTATTATATTACATACACTGCTTCATCATAGTTTGGAATTATACCTTTTTTCTTAACAGAAGATTTAGTTATATTAATGGTTTCAAGATGTTTAAATTAAGTATCATTATGGTTTTATTTTACCATTTCTTAAGAAGTCAACAAATTGAAACTTGTCAATAACAAGATCTGCTCTTGTTGGTATAAAACACAGAGGTCTACTTCCAATGTTTATTTCTAGCTAGAGTAAATCCATTAGATCAAGAAAATTTACATACATGTTGACTTATCCAGTTTTGTTTTAGTCAGTGGGGCTACTCTAGTTAGAACTAGCAATTTAATTTAGACTGGAACCATTGCCTATTTATTTCTCTTCCATTCCTTATTGAGGCCACATACCATAATAAAGAGTGAAGTGTTTCCTCCTTAAGTTACAATCACAATGTAATTTTGTTTATCTTTGTTAAAAGTGAATTAATTATACATAATAATAAATTTGTAGCTAGCGATTTATAAGTTTTGCCCATTCCCTTCACTACATTTAGTGGTAGGAGTTGGAAATATAATATATCTGTATTAATTTTTTGCTCCTAGCAATTCTTATTTGCTATATTGGCCTCTCCTTCAGTTCTTAATCCTAACCAGGTATTTCTTTCTAATTTATAGCAACCCCCCCCCCTTCAGAACATGATGATAAGGAATTATTTAGGTCCACCTCAAAACTCATCATTTTTTCTTTTTTAAAAGGTTAATCAATTAATGTGTTTATCAAACATATTGCATTAAAGACAGAATGATGCTAAATGTGTTCCTTTTAAAATTTGACTACGTTAACCCTCTGATAGGATGTGTAGTTCAGAAACCAATTGGTTTGTTGTTTTTATAGAACAATTCTAATTCTACAAAGGGGGATCTGATCTAATTTAATTTTGTTATTTGAGAAAGAGAGCATACTTGGCCAGCTGCTGTTCTGAACACATGTGGAGCATGAAGGCTACAAGATAAGCTTTGAACTTCATGAAATCTCTTGTGGTGTATGTTAATGAATGCTGTTGGGAGACTTCTGAAACTTCTTGCTTCCGATTGTATTAATTAGTGTGCTGCTTCTGAACTGGCAAAGTATTTTTGATTGAGCTGTAACTGCAGACTAATAAGTACAAATCCACATAGTGTTTTTGCTGGCTGTGGTGATATGTTACAGATCAGGTGGACTTTATAGGATTTAGTATTGGTAGGGGGAATGATCAGGACTTAATTTGCTCCAAGGGGCTCCAGATGCCCTGTGATTTGTTTTCAGTTCTATAGCTTGTTTTTTATAAAGTGAGTAGAAATAAAGCAGAAGTTATTTGTTTTGAACAGAGTTCCTTTGCTTTTTGAATAATCATAGCTAGCTTTTAGAGTCATAAATTATGGGGAAGGGCTCCCAGAATTGAGACTAAAAGAACTAGGGAAGCTGAAACCCTCCTCCTCCTCAATCTTTTCACCATAACTTATATACTCTGTAATAGCTTTAGAAATATCTTTCCCCCTCTTAGAATATACAGATCATCAGATCAATCTGCCCTCAAAATATGGACTAAAGTAATTTAAGATAAACTTTTGGTTTGCTGTTGCCTGTATGAGGAAACTTGGGCTCATACAATCCAAGAATGAGTTGTAGTATTTTCCCCTTGTCTACCTGTATACATATTTTATTATACTGACCACCTGGATGGCCATCAGTAAAATCAAAAGAAGATTGTGCCCCATTAAGAAATGAATTGCTACTCTTCAAAACAACCATCTCCCAGTGTTGTGCTATGAGGAAATACGTAACCATCAACACTGAAAATCCAGCCTAGAAAACCACCTACTCAACTACAATCTTCCTGAACTGAATTCTGCCCTGGACATGGATAAGAGGCAACCAAGAGATTGGTTATTTTGGATTGATTCAAGAAAGACTCTGCAATTAACCAGGGACTCAGAATTTTCCCCATGGTTCCCCTTTTTGAAAGCTGAACTTTTCAGAGGTATCTGATTAAGATAAGCCACCTTCCTTAGGAATTGCCTTCACTGAGCTGCGATTACACCTAATGCTCACTGCAGTGTTAGATGGTTGCCACCATAATGTTCAAACACGCTATGAAAGCTAGCAAAGAATAAAGAGTATGCAAAATTGTGTCTTTCACTTTTTTATATAAAAGTATCAAAGTATACCATTCAGGTATGGGGCAAGGTGTAGGTATATTTCACTATATAATTTCACAGTGTTCACATAATACATTCACATTTGTGACCATATATCAATCATTCATAGTATGCATATAACAATATCACAAAGTGGATATCACAGTGTTAATATCACATAAATTCTAAAGCAAGGTACTGGTGTAACTATAACGGAACCAACAGTATAAACCTGTATTTCCACCGTAGGGTAAGTTCACTCCTAATGTTAGCATGTAGTGTGGCTGGGAAGATCCCTGGATGTAAACAATGAACTGCTTCACCGCCTGGGAAACAAACGCCGCTTGGCTGGAGTTCAGTATAGCTGCTAAATGTTGGGCGTCTGTCCTCCGCTGGGGTGGCAGAATGGGGTGGGCTAGGAGGCTGTGGTTCTGTGGATCCAGAGATGTTTGAGGAGTCCTACGCGGT
This sequence comes from Anolis apletophallus, assembly GCA_030556195.1. Lineage (NCBI taxonomy): Eukaryota > Metazoa > Chordata > Lepidosauria > Squamata > Anolidae > Anolis > Anolis apletophallus. Next base: position 41,684,178 of record JARBWK010000005.1, read on the forward strand.
TCGCCTGACGGTTTACTGTGCAGAGCTCGAACCGTTTCGGGGGGGCTCCTGGGTGGTGGATGGAGCCCGCGGCTTCTTCAGAGGCTGCACCGGCGTTTGCCACATTGGCATGTACCCGCTGAGGAGGCTTGCGTCTGGGGGATGAATTGCACAATGGCTCATAAATAGTCTGCTTTCCAAATTCCATAATAGTATTAGAGCTGACACATAGGGATGTAATACATACCGCTGCAGGAGGAATATTTTCACATCCAGTCCATGGCGAGCAAGCTTGACCATAAGGTGAGCAAGTAGCAAGGGAGACTCAAAGATATAGGGGAAAGGTCAGCTTCATTAGGGGTGATTACATGAGAATGGTGCTGATTGCCAGCGGCTCGTTGAGGCTGAACTCTGACCCAGTGAGGGTAATCCATTTAGATTCTCTGCGTAGTAGATGAGTTTGAGGATCGGAATGTGAAGGGATGTTAACTGTTTCAATCCCAAAGAACTTAAATGATGTGGGGGGATGTTTCTTTTCCAAAAAATGTCTATATAGTACCGAATTATTTGCTTTGTTCTTGATTTTAGATTTATGTTATGTTCATGAAAATCCAGCCTAGAAAACCACCTACTCAACTACAATCTTCCTGAACTGAATTCTGCCCTGGACATGTATAAGAGGCAACCAAGAGATTGGTTATTTTGGATTGATTCAAGAAAGACTCTGCAATTAACCAGGGACTCAGAATTTTCCCCATGGTTCCCCTTTTTGAAAGCTGAACTTTTCAGAGCCAGGTATCTGATTAAGATAAGCCACCTTCCTTAGGAATTGCCTTCACTGAGCTGCGATTACACCTAATGCTCACTGCAGTGTTAGATGGTTGCCACCATAATGTGCCATGGGAAAACAGACTATGTATCAGGTAGAGGACATTGTTCATTATTTGTTAGTCTGCCCTTTGTATAATGACCCAAGAGAAAGACACCTGAAACCCCTGCTGATATAAGGTAAAGGGAACGGTATTGCAGAAACAGTGCAGTTTTTGCTGAGTGACACAAATGACTATGTAACTTGCAAAATAGCCTTTTTTACTCTTTCTGCAAAAAGTTCAGAAAGATGGAGTTAGATAAAATTGCCATCAACTGCTGAGGAGACTCTAAGGGTTAACTGGACTCATTTCCAAAATGTATTTTAATTATTGTTAACTTGCATTGTTTTTGCTCTTTGTGGGAGCATGATTATGGTTTCTGTTTGGTATCTTTGGTGCCTGTTGCTCTGAGGGTATTATTGTGCACCAGTCAATCCCTCTCCAATGCCAGAAATGCATCTTAATGGCATAACATTAGACAATGTTGACCATTTCCGCTACCTTTACAGCCACCTCTCCACAAAAGCCAACATTGACACTGAAATACAACACCGCCTGAGCTCTGCGAGTGCAGAATTTTTCCGAATGAAGCACAGAGTGTTTGAGGACCAGAACATCTGTAGGAGTAGCAAGGTGCTTGTTTATAAAGCAGGGTTGTCCTTCCAACCCTGCTATATGGCTGCAAGACGTGGACTATCTACAGATGACACATGCAACTCCTAGAACTCTGAAGGAGATTGTGAAAGGTGACACTGCTCCCACTCCCCTGCAGAATAGGAAGAGCTGCTGTTGCTTCTTGTGTAAAAGGACGAAAAGGCCAAGGCCAACTTGCTAAGAGAAGGGAAACAGCTCAGTTGATGCAGCTGGATGGATTGAGGGAAAGTAACAAGTCCTGAAATGGAGGAAATAAATAACCAGTACATCTTATCAAAGGCCTTCTCGGTATCTAAAGTAGTAGGATGGCCAGTTCTACCTGAGTTTTAAACAATTAAACTCACAACCAATAAAATATTATTGGCTCCCTTCCCCCTTTTTATAAATCCCTCCTGGTTAACAAAAATATTTTATATCCTATTAAATAATATAGTTCTCAATGTTTTGAAATCAAAAGTAAAAAAAAACCAGAGCAGGATCAGACTTTGGCCAGGGCTAAAGAATTTGGCAAGGGCTAAAGAAATGAAACATAAGAATGACTTACAGAATTTTGTGAGACCAACAATTTGTTCACTGGAAATATATCCTTCAGGCAACAAAAAGATGACTTGACTATGTGAATGTGACCAGGTGACCAATATAGAAATCAAATAGACTATATATAATAGGAAGCAGAAGATTGTGATACTCCATTCTCTCTGCAGAAATAAAACCAGGATCAGATTGTGGCATAGACTGAAAACTGCTTATTATAACAAATTGAAGCTAAAGAAATACACTAAGTCCATCATTGAACCCAAACACAAATTAGCATCACCGTATAATTTAAAGACAGTGTAAAGAGCGGATTGGTGGTAATAAACATTATCTGAGCAGGAAGCATTTTTATATCAGAAATAATATTTCTATTCAATAATATTGTATAGGGTTGTGCTGTTCTTTCAGGTTCCTCTTCTCCCATTTTTTCATTAGTCTTTTGGCACAAGAACCTGTTACTATACTGTTTTCTAGCAAACATTTAAGCTTTATGTATTCATGTATAAGTCTAGACATTTTAATCACAAAATCAACCCCAAATGTGAGTAGTGTACCTTAATTCTTGTAAGAAAAAGGGACCACCCCCCTCTTTGAGTAAAGTCATGAAAAGTAAGAGCTTAGTCTGTCTGAGGAAAACGTAAAAGAAGGTCTGACTCATTCTACTATCTTTGCTGCAGCATTCCTTCTGCCCTTTTTAGAATGCCTGGGTGGCAAAATGGCAGCAGAGATAGTAAGGGTGGTTGTCCCCCTGAAGTGATGTTGGCACTTTTCGTTCTCCACACAGCGACTCTGGTCTATCCACAAGTCATATCAAAACCCATAACCTGTCCAGCATATTCTTCCCTTCTTATTCTTTGGATTTTACATTCTTGATGATGCTATATACACTAAATATATGAAATTACAGCAAAACTTCAAATAGTAGCTACTATAGGCAGGTAATTCTGTGGCAGTCAAATAGCAGGGGGTTTACCATATACTTGCAATACATTTATGTATATGGATTCATCATATGATTGATTTTGTTGCAGAAATATGAGATCCAGGTGTCAGGGATAAATAAGTATATGGCACATTGCTTGCCACCATGTATTCTCTTTGGAACATATTTATGAACCCTGTCATGCAAGTAGTGAAGGGGTAATAGATTGTATAATGGATTTTATGTGAGAGATGCTTGGGAAATTGAATCCCCCTGATCTATCTTTCAAACTCACAAATGGGTTATTGCTTTTACAAATAAGTACTGAGTACTGGAGAGGACATGTGAGTGATGAGTCCAGCATGTGATGTACCCCTCTGCATATTTGTCACTTAGTTCAACTAGTGGTTTACACATGCACACACATACATAGAGTAAGAATCCTTTATATCAAGATGAAGAAATTCTTTCTCACATATTTTAAATTTAAAATAATCTGGGCTTAGAAATAGACTACATATGAAGTCTGCAAGCTCTGAAAATTTCTTTGATGTCCTTCCAACAGGAGAGAATTTTCTCCCGGTACATCTAAAGATACTGGACACTTTTAAAACTTTTACAATTACTGGGCTTGAAATGAAACTCATTTTGAGCTACTGGGTAGACAAAATGGGTTACTACTATTGACCATTTATGGTAAATTAGAATCCACTAGAAAATCAGTTTTTGTGTGAACGGGGATCCTCTAAAAACTAAGACCATCAGGATCCTTCTATATATCTGGGATTTACTCTTATCACCCAAGGTTTCCAGATAGAAAAGCATATCCATCCGCAATGTACACAAATAATGCAGTAGATGCTACTTCAACACTGGCTAGTACTTAATGGGGCAGTTTTGTAACAAACCTAGCTACCCTGTCCTAGCATATTGGTTTTCCTCTCCATGTCATGGATAGTGGTTCTAGGCATGGTTATGTGACGTTGTGCTGTCAGGTGATCATTGTGTAATTGGTTTTGGGGTTCTGCTCATACCAATTACACAATGCTCATTCCACTGTCGTGATTGCTGCTGAAGATGATCTTGGAATATCTGAAGCTGGGATAAATTAGCTCATTTGTTGTAATTCAGGTTTGTCTGATCCCACAACCTTTTCAAACAGAGAATTTCTGTAGATTCTGATGACAGGTATCAGTATCTGCTGATTGCACATAAGACTACTACTATTTGGTGGTAGGCTCTCCTGTATTCCTTTGCTATTAGGAGGAGGGTGTTCAGACATGATGAGATCAGGTAAGCTCTTCAAGTAGGAGAAACAAATGTGTATTTTCCTTTAAAAATACATTTACACATTTACCAAAGGAGATGTTGCCTTATGTCCCTCCGGGATGATAGGGCACAATGTAAACTAAGTTTTATTATTATATAAACTAAATACAATGTCTTTAAAGGATTTATAGTAAAGACAATGACCCTGAACACAAGAAATCAATATCATGGCAGCTTTCTGAAGGCTGCCTCTGAAGTTTTAAAGAACTACACGATTTTGGTTTGACAAGGTCAAGTGAGACAATTATTAAAACAGATCTAAATATCCAAGGCAGTTCTGAGAGATGTATAGTGGCAGCATTTTGAACTGGAGAAATGCAATTACTGAAGTTCCATGGGAATATTATGTAGGGCAGCCCTTTTGATTTCATAAAGTGGCAGCAGATTAAAAAGCTTCAGTGAGGTGATAATCCAAGTTTTTTTTCAGGTGACATCTGGTAAAATCAAGAGAGAAATAAAACCTCAATGACTTTGTTTGGACAGGAAAGGGAAGGAGCAAAGAGTAGGTCATTTTGGGTGAAAGCGTGTAATGGAATAAGTTGATAGCATCAAAATAAGCTGCAACACAAACAAGGAGCTCTCTTCTCAGCACTTGCACAGTGGGAGAGATTAATGGGGGTAGAGGGTGAAACTGCTGCCTTCAAGCAGAATGTTGAAAAGCTTTAAAAAGTCCATTATAAAAAGCAAATACTCTGGAATTAACAAAACTAGTAACACTAAACTATGAAGACACAATTCTAGCTCCATATTAAAGGGCTGTGGAGGTCATGTTTCTTATAACCAATATTCCTATGTTAGGAGTATATTTCAGAAAAAGTTGTTGCAGTAATAGGAAATGGGATAGATGTATGTTTTTGCTTGTTACAAAATAAAACTGCTATTTTTCCTTGCCTTCTAAACAGTATTCCATCTATTATTTTGATGACATAGATATTATTTCAAACCTTTGGGATACTGAATAGAATCATAGAATCATAGAGTTGGAGGAGACCTAATGGGCCATCCAGTCCAACCCCCTGCCAAGAAGCAGAAAAATTGCATTCAAAGCACCCCCAACAGATGCCCATCCAGCCTCTGTTTAAAAGTCCCCAGAGAAGGAGCCTCCACCACACTCTGGGGCAGAGAGTTTCACTGCTGAATGGCTCTCAGAGTTAGGAAGTTCTTCCTAATGTTCAGATGGAATCTCTTTTCTTTTAGTTTGAAGCCATTGTTCCGTGTTCTAGTCTCCAGGGCAGCAGAAAACAAGCTTGCCCCCTCCTCCCTATGACTTCCTCTCACATATTTATACATGACCATCATGTCTCCTCTCAGTCTTCTCTTCTTCAGGCTAAACATGCCCAGCTCTTTAAGCCGTTCCTCAGAAGGGCTTGTTCTCCAGACCCTTTATCATTTTAGTTGCCCTCCTCTGGACACATTCCAGCTTGTCAACATCTCCCTTTAGTTGTCATGCCCAGAATTGGACACAATATTCCAGATGTGGTCTAAGCAAGGCAGAATAGAGGGGTAGCATGGCTTCCCTGGATCTAGACACTATACTCCTGTTGATGCAGGCCAAAATCCCATTGGCTTTTTTTTTTGTGCCGCATCACATTGTTGGCTCATGTTTAACTTGTCAATTTTGAGCAGTCGGTTAGAGCAGTCAGATGTGGAAGTCTGTCAGTTGATAGGGAAGGTAGCCAAAGCTAAGGGTTAGCTGTAACCTGAAGAAACTTGTTAGACAGGGAATTGAAGTTAAGGAATTAGCTTAACTCAGTTTAAGAACTAGCTAGGGAGCTAGTTGACTGATAACAGGGAGCTGTGACAATAGAAGGGAGTGGAATGGCCACATGGCCATTGTCATGCTCAAGTTATTCAAGAACCAGTTGGCTAGTGTTAGTATATTGAAACCTTGTTTGGCAACATCTTCTTAAGTGAATGTACACATCGTAACCATTACGCTTGTAACTTTGAAACCAGTACGCTTCTGTCATAAAATAAACCAAGATACTGTTCTTTTGCCAACAAGCTTCTCAGTCTCATTGTGGAAATCTCCTAGTATATGGTGGCAGCGATAAGAAATTAAAAGTCAGGAAGATAAAAGGGATTTCTGACAGGAAAGAAAATCCTCACAAGTGGTGGCCATTACACAGTTTGAAACCTCACGTCTTCACAAATGAACTCCATGATCTTTTTCACATGTACTGCTCTTGAGTCATGCATCCCCCATACTGTATCTTTGCATTTCATTTTTTCTGCCTAAGTGGAGTATCTTGCATTTGTCATTGTTGAACTTCATTTTGTTAGTTTTGACCCATCTCTCTAATCTGTTAGAATTGCTTCACAATATCCACTGTTTCAACAGAAGCACTTTCGCAAAGCAGAGGATTGTCATTACGTCATTACCATATAGCATCTATATGGAGGCACCATTTCATCACATCCCCATGTGTATTCTCTATGTCAACTCCCTAATTTGGATGACTGTGCTAGCTCTTTTTTTAGTATTGTAGTGGGCCATATTGACAGTAGCTCTATATAAATGCTGTTGGTGAGTTTTCTAACTATGCAAACTCTAAAGCTGCTTGAATATCAATCCCTGTCAGCAGGTAACCCAAAGCTTAAAGACAAACTCACTTCTGTGATCTGTTACAACTGAGAATATCAATAACAATATCATCTGCAAATACAGGAAATGGTTTTATTGGTGATTGTTCTACAATTATAGAATCTGGGAATACTGAATTGTGGTTCATACAGTTTCCCAGGTGCATGGGTTAGTTATAGGTACAGTACATGAGACTTACTGTCAATAGAGATAGGTGAGTCCTTGAAATATGTTGTTAATTTGGCTTAGCAGTGTTCTGTAGGTTAGTTCCTTTAGTTCCCTCCAAAATGAGGAAAATAATTCCAACTGAAGTTAACATTGTGGAAATGGTTACACAATTCAGATCTGTATTGTGCTGATCTCCTGCTGCCTTCAAGACAACTCTGCTAGTTCCCAGCACTCAAACATAATTGTCATATTTATTAAGCAGTGCTGATGAAATGAGAGAAGCAAAGGGGATGTCCATTGAGCTCCACATCTGTTGTTCTCCCTTTGCTGTTGCCATCCCATCATCACTCAGTGTATTGCTTGGGACAGAGAAGTCTATTTATTTACCACACTTGTATGCCACCCTTACAAAAGCAACAATTTGATGCTGCATATACATACACATTGATAAATAAAAATGCATTAAAATCCAAATGAATTAAAACATGAAAATTAGAACATCAATTAAAATTACACAATCCAGGTAATATTGCAGGGTTGATCTGAGTTGTCATTATGTTATTGTATAGTCTCTTATTGCACTGCTCCCATTTAGTGACCAAAAGCTTGGTCCCAAAGTCATGTTTTTCCCCCTGTAGCTCAGGAGAGAGGGAGCCAATCTAATTTCACTGGGAGGGAGTTCGATAGAAAAGGGGCCTCTACTGAGAAGGCCCTGTCTCTCTTCCCTACCAGTCATGTTTGCGAGGGGGTGGGACCAAGAGCAGGGCCTCCCACAACGATCTTAGCCTCCGAGGTGGATCATAGAGGGAGATACATTCGGACAGGTAAGCTGGGCCAGAACATCACAACCTCTGAGGTTGCCTGCCATAGATGCAGGTGAAACGTCAGGAGAAAATGCTTCTAGAACATGGCCATACAGCTCTAAAAACCTACAACCCTGGGTCAGAACTGTTTAGAGCTTTATCGGCCAAAGCCAGCACCGCCTAGAAGTTATAGTCCACTTAACAACTTGCGCAGTTTGCTCAGTTATGTTTAAATGAAACAGTAAAAAGTCATCTGCTACCTGCCTTAAATAATATAACTACCATATATTCCTGTGTATGTTGAAACCATACATTATGATGGCAGGTTTGGGGGCCAGAACTATGGATTTTGATATAACCCATGGATACTGAAGGTCAATTTGCAGAGAAGGGAACATGACAATGTTGCCTCAATAGGCCAGAAACCCTGGTCACTGACACAACTTTCCAAACCAGGCATTCCAAAAGGCCTTTGCCACTCAACTTAGAGAAGGGGATGGTTTCTTTTTTCATAATTATATTATAATATTCTTATTTTTAAAAGCATCAAATTATTTATCTTAATAGGGTGGTGAAAGGTTTGTCCATCTTGGAAGAACCTAAAAGAAGCACCAACTTCCTCTGTTTCATAGGTTCTCCTTTGAAGGGAAGCACAAAAGAGCCACAGCCATCATTTTGCCATCCAGATATTCAAAATGGTCAAAAACAACACCATAGAAAAGAGAGTAGAATAAGTTGGTGCTTCTTTTAGATTCTTCCAGGATGTACTAAGCCAGTGGTTCTCAACCTGTGGGTCCCCAGATATTTTGGCCTTCAATTCCCAGAAATCTGACTGGGATTTCTGGGAGTTGTAGGCCAAAATCCCTGGGGACCCACAGGTTGAGAACCATTGTACTAAGCTCTTGCATTTCCTCACTCTGCTCTGATATGGGAATGGTTTCTTTTTTCCATAAAAGTGAAAATGTTTACATTTACTTGTGCATAGTCAACCTATAGCTCACAGGTTCAATCCGGGGAGCAGTATGAGCTCCTGCTGTCAGCCCCAGTTTCTGCCAACCTAGCAGTTTGAAAATATGAAAATGTTAGTAGATCAATAGATACCACTCCGGCAGGAAGGTAATGGTGCTTTGTGCAGTCATGCCTGCCACATGACCTTGGAGGTGTGTACGGACAATGCCAGCTCTTTGGCTTAGAAATGGAGATGAGCACCAACCCCCAGAGTCGGACATGACTGGACTTAATGTCAGGGTAAAACTTTTACCTTTAAGGAAGTCATCCTAAGTTTGTTGGATTGCTTTTTTTGACTAAAATATATAGACTTATACATGAGTATATAATTGCCATGTAATCCTATAGGATTCATGGCTCTTATAAAAAAACAACAAGAATCACAGATTCAGAAGTGAAAAATAATTTCGGATAGATAACTTGGACCTGATTTTGACGGAATGCCTCATGTTATAGTTTAAGAAATACGTTCCGATCTATCCTTGCAGTGCACTCAGGTAGGCCAGGTTATTGATTAATATGAGTGCATACCAAAGATGAAAAAACTGAGTTTTATTCATGCCACCCAACATAGCATAGTGTCTATGATCTGAAATGAACATGTACATATTTTTCATGATTTATGATTTCTACTTATATTGTGTGCTTCAGGACTCTGTCCAATCTAGTTGGGAAGAACATCCACCAGGATTCTCTGTTCAGCAGCAGGTGAGGCCCGGGGGCAGGGAGGTGGAGATGCAGGGGTCTATCAGGTTTCACCCCCCCCCCCCCCCACCACCACCAGGTTCCCCATCTCACAGTCTACAGCGGGTGTATTTACCTAAAGATGGATGACTGGGACAGAATAGGGTTTCTGTTGGTGTATCGCCCATCCCGCTGTTCAACAATCTCCTTTCCTGAGCTAGCTGGGGTAGTCTCAGTACCAACTGGAGTCTCAGTGGCTAATAGTGCCGGGAGACTCCACCATCCATGCTGAAATTGCCCTGGCAAGAGTGGCTTGGGACTTTATGGGTCTGTCCCAGATGGTGACTTACCGTACCCATGTTGCTGGATATACTTTGGACCTTGTTTTCTGTGCAGGATGGGATAATGGAGATTTTGAACCAGTTCTGTTTTCTACCTGGTCAGGATGGGACTCCAAATGTCACAGCAGTGGGGACTGATTAAGATGAACTGGTCCCAGGATCTAGATCTGGATGGAACTGATGGCTCTTGTGTACTTTTCTGTCACCCCAAAATGTGATTCTGCCAAACCTCTGGCTGATCTTTGGAATGGGGAAATGACCAGGGCAGCATACACAGTTGCTCCTGAACATCCCCTTTCATGAAGCATAGCCAAAGCAGACCCTTGGTTTTCCACGGAATTAGTGGTGATGAAGCAAGTGACACTAGGACACATTTGAAAGCTTCCTCTGCACCAATGGAGGCTAGAGAGAAATCATTCCTTGCTGCCACCACTGCATCTGCAAAGAACCATCCAGCTGAGCTGTATCAAATGGTCAGAGGACTATTACATACTAGTCCTCAGGGAGAAATCCCTGACCATTCAGCACTAATGGATGTAACTTCAGCTCCTGCTTATCCAAAGTTAATGGCCTGAGGATGTGGACAGGATTCTTGGAGAGGTGAGAGCTACCACATGTATTCCATATATCTTGTCCTTCCTGGCAGATCAAACAGGCCAGAGGGGACTGGCCGAGTGGGTGAAGGTGGTGGTCAATGCCTCCTTGGAACAAGGCAAAGTTTCAGCTTGCCTAAAGGAGGCAATTGTCAGACCTATATTTAAGAAGCCATCCCTGAGCCACTCTGTAATAGAAAACTATTGGCCAGTGTCCAACCTTCCCTTTCTGAGTGTATGGTGGCCTCCAAATGCCAAGGATTTCTGGGTGAAATGGATCATCTAGATTTATTTAAATCTGCTTTCAGGCCTGGCTATGGAACAGAGACAGCTTTGGTTGCCTTGGTGGATGACCTGCAAAAAAAGCTGGATAGGGGAAGTGTGTTGGTTCTTTAGGATCATTCAGTGACTTTATTGATTATGGTTCATCTCACTAGGATGGACTGGGAGGCACTGTCTTGCAGTGGCTCCAGTCCTTCCTGAAGGGCCATACCGAAGGTGGTGCTGGGGGATTCCTGTTTGAACTCCCGGCTATTGACCTGAAGTGTTCCTCAGAGTTCCATTTTGTCCTCTGTCCTATTTAACATATAACTACTCGGAAAGGTCATTCAGAGTTTTGGAGTGTTGATGAAACCCAATTCTACTACTCCTTTCCACCTAATGCTAAGGAAGTTGCCCTGATTCTAAACCAGTGCTTGTTATCAGTAATGGACTGGATGAGGGCAAACAAATTGAAACTTAATCCAGAGAACACCAGAGTACTTCTGGTCAGTAAGATAGGGATTCAGCCAGTGCTAAATGGGGTTACAGTCCCCTGAAAACACCGGTTTGCAGTTTGGGTGTCCTCCTGGACCTGGCACTGAACCTGAAGGCCCAGGTGTTGGAGATGTCCAGGAGAGCCTTTGCACAATTAAAACTTGTGCACCAACTGCACCTGTTCCTTCAGAAGCCAGATCTGGCCACAGTGGTAAATGCCTTAGTTACACCCCATCTGGACTATTGTAACACTCTGTACATGGGGCTGCCTCTGAAGAGAGCTCAGAAACAGCAAAGAGCTGCAGCCAGGTTGCTAACTGAGGCTGGGTGCAGGGAGCAGACAATTCCCCTATTGCAGCAGCTCCACTGGCTGCCAGTCCATTTCCAGGCACAATTCAAAGTGCTGGTTATGATCTTTAAAATCCTAGACAGCAGAGGTCTAGGCTATTTGGCTGACTGCATCCCCTTGTATGAACCTGCCTGGGCCTTGAGATCTTCAGGAGAGGCCCTTCTTTCAGTCCCGCCTCTATCTCAAGCTTGGGTGGTGGGAATAAGAGAGCGGGCCTTCCTTCTCGATTCTGGAACTCCCTGGCCAGGGAAGCCAGAATGGCCCCTTACCTTCTGTCCTTATTCAAACAGGCTTTTGAATAAGGACAGCTCTTGAATAAGCTCTTGAATTCAAGAAGGTGTTTGAGATATGGCCAGGGGCACTGTGGTTTTAAACTTTGAATTATATTTGGTGGATTTGAACTGAGTTTTTAAATACTGTATGTGATTAGTTCTGTTTTAATGTTTGTATATTTGCATATTTTAAATAGGATACCAGTGCTTTTATGTCAATCCACTTTGAGTCTCCTTTGGATGATAATTTTTTTGTCAAATGGTGCTTTGAATGCAATTTTCCTGCTTCTTGGCAGGAGGTTTATTTATTTTATTTATTATTTCTAACTTCTATACCACCACTCCCCGAAGGCTCGGAGCAGTTTACATAGTTTGATGAATAATAAAACACATAAGATACAGAATAGTGCAATACAAAAGGGGGGAGAGGTGGGAGTATCTACAGAGGAGAGGGTTAAAGACAGAGGAGGGCAATCAGGGAGTCGAGTTGGAGATGGTATTAACTCGATTATCAAAAGGAGGAAGTTTAGGGGGATCCAGCAAGTCATAAAGAGTCCTTAGCCCAAAATGGAAGGTAGTCGTCCCTAGCTTTTGGGTCCATAGAATCTGGCACAGATCTCTTGGTCGCCAGAATGTCCTTCCGGGCTGGAAGTTTGTTACGGACTGTTCTCGGTGCCTATAGATGGTGTTTCAAAAGGTCCTGGTAGGGAACTTCTTGAGTGACCTGGCCTTGAAAGTCCTGGTCGTCTCCTGTTCAGGGGGTCTGGTTGCAGACCTAGTGGTCCTTTGTGCTCTATGAGGTCTGTAGGACGCTCCATGGGTCACTGGCCAGCTACTAGACTGGCTGGGCTGGGAGGATTTCCGGTGCTCCTCAGTGGGGCCGGAAGTCCGCTCTTGGCCACAATTCTTACTCCGGTGTCACCTCCGACGTCGTTTCCGCCTCCGCTGAGGACTCCTCCCAGGCTTCCGGACCTCAAGGGAGGATGACATCCGGCCAACCTCTGTGTCCCCAAGGCCGTCCGCAATCTTCAGCTGTCCCCGGTCTATCAACCCCGCCCCCCCAGGTGTCACACCCATGCATGGTCCCCAACCGGTCTTAGGCCCTCCACAAGACTCATGCCATGGTAAATCCCAGGTCAGAACCAAAGATTCACAGAGGCCTGCCAGGCCTGTTAAGCCTGACCAGCAGAAGCAGGTTCATCCCTTGTTCAAGGCCACAGTTACCAGAAATTCACCCCAGGTTCAGAGTGATAAGCAGTGCCCGGAGAACCAAGTGAAGTTAACTCCCCAATGCCAGCTGCCCTCACTAATTGGGAGCAAATACCGATCTGATGCGGCAGGGATAGAGAAAAGGCAGCTGGTTTGTGTTATGGGAACTGATGTCCGACGCACCTAGAAACCTACTTAAGCGGATCCCAGAAATGGATCCGGATCCTTCGTCAACGTTCAGTACTACGCTACGCTTTCCACGGACCTTCGCCTGGGCCTTAGGCCTTCCAGTTTCCAAGGACTCTTTGCCAAGCCTTGCTTCCAGTTCCCTTCCCTTGAATTTAGCCCGCTTTGGGGCACAAATACTCGTTTGCCTTGTTCCGGATTGCCAAGGACTATATCTTTATTCCTGCTTCCTGAGAGACATTTTGCTGCTACCTATAGCTGCTCTAAAGGCCTCAATAGACTATATTCTCTAGCCTCTTTCCTATAATCATTTATTCTAAATAAATATTTAACCTTTGCCAAGTGTCAAGTGGGTTTACTGAGGGGCACCAGGTCTATGGTGCAACACCAGGCCACAACGGCGGGGTGCGGGGGCCCGGGCACGGGGCACAACCTCTGTAATGTCCAGTAATGTCCAGCAACGGCACCAAACCATAGGTGCGGGGGCAGTCATGGTCATCCATTGGCGAAAGGCCGGGTCTGTCAGGGATAGGTAGGTGTCCGGGGGGTGACTCACCGGTAAACTTCCGTTCAGAGTCAGCACCCTCGATTTCTCCACCAGTGATGCCATCGGTAGTGGGCAGTCCAGGCTCCACTCCAGGCTCCGGGGACTCTGTATTGAGTCCATGATCCCCTTCTAAGAAGTCCCAGGACTGATCCCAGTCCAATTCAGGGACTGCGAGGGGGTCTTGCTGGAGACGTTCCAGAATAGTGGGTCCAGGAATCATGGCAGGATCCTGAGGGGGTAGGATGCCAAGCTCCCTCAAAAGATCGCTGAAGTTGGTAAAGAGTTCCACAAGCTTTTTGTATTCGTCCATGAGGCGTTCAATAGGTAGCCGGTCCGGTTGGCCAGAGGAGATGCCTGGTTCCCTCGAGGTTGCCGCTAGATGCAGATTCCCTCCTGCCGGACACTCTGCCTTTGAGGGGGTCAACTTCAGTGAGTGCCTCCTGCCCCAAGACCTTAAAAACTTGGCTGAGGAGGCAATCACTGGGCGAAGGATCCATCGCTCCTGCTGCCCATCGGCTCCCGAATCTGGTCTCAATGCATGCGCTGGTGCTGGCGTCGCCATGCAATAGGGGCCCAGTCGACTTAGAGAAACTCTTCCCAAAAAGAGTTAATCCTTGAGGGGTTGAGGATCTTTAACAACCACATCGTGAGGTTGGAGATCAGACTCAACCCTTCCGTCGATCCACTGGTGGGCAGAAGGGATGTAGTTGGTGCAGTCAGGCATACTTAACCGGAGCACACCCAATGGGTGCTCAACAGCCGATGCCATTTTTTGTTGGAGTGGATGACCCACAAGGTCTCTTCCAACTCTATGATTCTATGAGAGTATTCCATGATAGCTAGCATAAATATTTTCATTTGATTTTTTTCTCTTTCTCAGTTTCATCTACTTTTCCTTCCCTGCACCCATTTGGAGCTGTTTGTTTACCATCTGATGAAAGTTAAATTGCAGAATTTAGCTTCCCTCCCCTCTATGTGCTAAAACATGTTGTTTTGGGAAGCATATGTTTTGGTTGGAATCTTTAGCACACCTATTTATCAGATGAAATAGGTAACAACCTCTTCATTTATAGCAGCTGTTACTTTAAATTTATCTTAGGAGGAAATAAGTAAGCCCAGCGCCCCATGGTAACTGCTTTTTTAAGCTCTTGCTTCTCTTTTAAAAAGTGGAAATATAAGTGCCATTTAAGTTGTTTACAGAATTTTGAAAAGGTTAGTTTGCTTAAGGGCTTTTTCTCCAGCTAATATGCTTAGGTTCTCAAGGTAATTCCACCTGCATGTTTAGAAAAGAAAACAATGTAAGTGGGCATCTACTTAAGTTATCTGACATAAGATTCTGTATTATTTCTATATTCAGAGTATGGCTGGTGGAGCAATTCTTTACCACAAGGAAACCAGTGACATCTTTCTCTCTTTCTTTGTCTTTATTTGTATCTAAAGAAAGCAGGATGCTTTGAGATTGAAATACAGTCAACATTTTATTAAAGAAGAAAAAGAATGTTAAAGCAGACTAAATGGTCAATTATCCTGCTTCCCATCATAGAGTATATTCTTGATTTTAGAATCTAGAAATATTACAGGCAAGAAATGGAAAACACAAACACACATACTGCTACTTTTCAATAACAGCTATTTAATGTGTGCCATATTTGAAAGTAAATATATTATATATCTGTCATGATAAAGAACATTTGAAATATACTTGCGAAGAAGTCATCTTGTACTTACAGTAGCTCTATGAATTACAAAACTCTATGAACTCTTTTCCTCAAATGTCCTGCTCAGGTCTTGCAAATTCAAATTTTCGTATATGCAGTCCCAAATCCACTGCATGGTAGTTAGTGATTACATGGTTTTAGTCTGACTTTCAAATGAACTCCTGAAAGTGCTGGATGCTGTCCCCCAAACCGTGTATGACTGAAACCTGGACTGGGTTCATTACCCTATCAACACAGAAACTGCTACCTATTATTGTAGAGAAGCAAACTGGTCTGGCAATGAATCAGCATCTCTGCCTCCTAAGGGGGCTACAGTTCAGTTTATGGGATGCAGTAAAGTCAATATGTCACATACATCCCGACCCTCCAGTCAAGGGAAATGCCCAGATGATTCAGGAGGAATTGTTAGGAAGGGAGGTTTGTCAAGCCCTGCTGTTTAGCATTTCCCACCTCTAAAGGGACACATTTGAAAGACTGATATAGTTGCTCTGCCTGCAGGTTGTACAATCCCTAACATTAAAGGAAAAGATTTAATTATTTAGATTTCCGTCTCCTTGGAAAATATTTGAAACTGGAAAGCACAAAATAAGAAAAGAAGGGCTGTGATAATGTGCATGCCATTTAATGTTTATTAAAAAAAATCTTGTTGCCAGCCCTGTTCTCCTAAATTGTAAGAGATACAATACTATTATTTGACTCATCTAAATCAGCCAATAGCACCCATTCAGCTTCCTGAAGCAAAACTGTCAGAAGCTGAATTCCAATTCCAGTCAGAGGAGTGAAGGCTCTTAAGGGGATTCTGGTTTATTGCACTTGAGTACAATACATTTTGTTTTGCTTAGACTGGACTTAGATAGATGTAATTTAACTATAATGCCACTGGGAGTTTCTTGTGCTGTGTTGTTTGGCATCATATATTTGTTGAGAGAAATAATGGGAGAAAAATCTGCTTGGAACAGGAAAGCAAATTCACCGAACAAGAAGCAGCTGTAAAATATCTACCTTATTTTCTGAAATGGGAATGCAACATCAGTAATTAATCCTCTTGTATTGGATGAAATACTGATAATATTGTTGCTATTGACAATGTTGAATTAGCATTGAAGGTCTGTAATAGATGGAAAAAACATTGAAAAAGATCTTTGAAGAACTCCCTGTTCAACATGGCATTCAAATATTTGTGTTAACCGTACTAGTATGCTGAACATTTTCACTTGCTTAATGCAAAGTACATAGTACCTAAAGATAGCCAAGGTTTTCTCAGAAGTGGGGGGATCCCACACACACTTCTTGAAGTTTGAAACACCCGGGGAACCAAAGTTTGGGCGCCACTGCTGTAGAGAGTATTGTTGTCTCTGTTAGGGCAATTTAGCAGATGTTTGTGATATAGGGTGGTCAAAGAGGTGAATATGTTCCCTGGACTTTTTATGCATATGATCCAAACATGCAAGATCCACAAATATCTTTCAATATTTTATATGGATGGTTGTGTATTGGTTGCAGTGTTTACTGTTACATTAAAAGCCACCTTTCCCTCCCACATTATATGCAGTTGAAACCTCTCATTTTCATTGTGTTTGTTTTATCATGTGGTTCTGTATTGGTTTTTGATTACAAGGCTGCTAAAGCAATCATATCAAAGGAATGTTGAATGAATCACATTCCATCATTTTAACTTGTAGTTTCTGTGGCTTATACTCAAAACATAGCTCAGCAGATTGACAGACTTTACAGATATTAATAGAATCAGAGAATGGAAAGAGACCACAAGTGTCATTCAGTCCAATCCTCTGTCATGCAGGAACACATAATCAAAGCATTCCTGACAGATGATCCTCCAGCCTCTTCATAAAAACTTCCAGAGAAGGAGACTCCATTACACTCTGAGGCAGAATATTCCATTGCTGAACAGCTCCTATCATCAGGAAATTCTTCCTATTGTTTAGGTAAAATCTTTCGTGCAGTTTGAATCAATTGGTCTATGTCCTAGACTCCAGGGCAGCAGAAAAAAGCTTGCTCTGTCCTTAATGTAACATCCTTTCAAATATTTAAACATGGTTATCATGTCCACACTCAGCCTTTTTTTCTCCAAGCTAAATGTTGAAAGGCAATGACCAATGAATATGAGTTTAAATTTGATTCATTGATTTCTAGCTATTGGACAAGTATTGCTGCAGTAAATTATAGAAGTTGTTTCAGGGAGGGGGTGCTTTTGCTGCTGGACCACAAGGATATACATCCGTGAAACAATTCCCCGGATCCCATACATTTGTAATTAACAAAGATGGCATTTTGGTTCTGTTTCAGCTATAAGTGTCAATGTCAGGATATAATATATAAGTGCCAGGCTAAGGAGCTTGAATTTAGAAGTAATTTAAGTGTGTGATTTTTCCAGACTAGTTGTTGTCTCTGGAGATTTTTACCCAATTAATGTTGTTGCATGGCAGCAATGATTAAGGGGAATTCTCCAAAATAAAGGAGGAGGAGGTGGTGGTTGGGAATCTTGATAAGTTTAAAGCCTCCAGGAAACTTCTCAGACCTTAGTCTTCTTTGAAATATGTTGCTGTAAGAAGCTAAGCATATCTGCTTCTTCAAAGAGAGAGCAAATCCCTTGTGAATGATGAATAGCTTATACAATGATTTCTGTAGTGTGATAACCCTTTTATAATGAGCACATATGAAGAAGTCATTTTCCCTAAGGGCAATGACAGGTTCCGTAGGGAAACCAATTTATTATTTTACTTGTGCAAAAAACTAGGCCAATATTAGAACAATTAGGTGGGCTAATTTATCTAGTATAATTTAGCCTGGCAACTGTTTGTCCTTTTTGTTTGGTAACAGCTGTAAGATGTTATGTTTTAAAATTATAACTAGCAGTTAAAAATGGCTACTTTATGTTGAATATATTATTTCCAAAGAAAAGTAAAATATCCTCCACTGGAAGTTTCAAACAGATGGATGGCCATCTGTTGGGAGTGCTTTGATTGTGTGTTCCTGCATGCCAGGGGGTTGGACTGGATAACACTTGTGGTTTACTCCACCTCTATTATTCTATTAGTCTATCAGTTATTTGGGAGTCAGTCATGTATTCTAAAGTCTGCCTCACTAATTAAATTGAGAAACATACCATGCATAATTGTAGAAAGAAACTTAACATTAAAATGTTCATTTCATCTTTATGTATAAAGATGAAATGAACCAAACCGACCACTTGCTCCCTTGATCCGTACCCCTCCTGGCTGGTCAAGGACTGCTTGGATGGTTTACGAGGCCCTCTGATTAATATAATCGACGGCTTCCTTGAACAAGGAATTTTCCCAGATGGGCTTAAAGAGGCAGCAGTCTGCCCCCTGCTGAAGAAGCCGAGCTTAAACCCCTCGGTTCCTGCCAATTACCGCCCAGTATCGAATCTTTCGTTTCTGGGCAAGATAATTGAGCGGGCAGTAGTAGAGCAGCTCTAGCAATTCTTGGACAACACAGCTGGCTTAGACCCCTTCCAGTCTGGTTTCCATTCTGGGCATGAGACCGAGACTGTTCTGGTTACCATCACAGACCAGCTCGATTGCCAGCTCGACTGAGGCTAGTGCTTCTTGATCTCACTGCAGTGTTTGATATTGTTGATTACAATCTGTTGTTACACCGCCTCACCATGTCCGGAGTTCATGGGCTGTCCCTTAATTGGTTCAGCTCATTTTTCCAGAACCGGGGACAGCGAATTGAGTGGATGAGACAAGTCTCTGAGAAGTACTCCTCTATTGTGGGGTACCTCAAGGAGCTACGATTTCCCCTCTTTTATTTAACATCTATGTTTGACTGCTCACTCAGCTGGTAAGGAGTTTCGGACTGGAGTGTTAGTATGCTGATGACACCCAGCTCCTTCTGTGTTTGGAGACTGGGGAAGTTTCGGTACCCGATAATTTCACTTTATGCCTTGAAGCCATGACTGGATGACTGTGTGCTAGCAGGCTGAGGGTGAATCTGGCGAAGACAGAGATCCTGTGGCCTGGCCGTCCTGTGGGAGTTGAGTGACCATTGCCTAACCTTGTCAGTGAGCCTGTTGTTCCATCTGCCACCGTGAAAAGCCTAGGTGTCATTTTGGGCTCCTTGCTGATGATGGAGGCCCAGGTCTCCGCTGTCAGCAAACAGGCGTTTCTCCATCTTCGCCAGGCTAGGCAGCTGGCGCCCTATCTTTCGAGGGAGGCCTTAGTCACAGTGATCCATACCACGGTCACCTCAAGACTGGACTACTGTAGCGCTCTATATGTTGCTCTTCCTTTGTCAGTGACCCAGAAACTTTGTATAGTTCAAAATGCAGCTGCCAGGCTCTTTACAGGAACTTCTGAGGGATGTCATATAACACCTATCCTGTGTCAGCTGCATTGGTTACCGATAGAATTCTGGATCTCCTGCAAGGTGTTGGTATTGACCTTTAAGTCCTTGTATGGCCAGGGGCCGACATACCTTAGGGACCGCCTCTCCCCTTATCAACCCCGTGGTCACCTCGATCTTCCCAAGATAATCTCCTCCATATACCGGGCCCTAGAGAAATCCACCTGGAGGTCACTAGGCTGAGAGATTTCTCAGCCTCTGCCCCAAAACTGTGGACATCCGAGTCATGCGCGAACTGAGATGCTTTACTGTGGCACTGAAGACTTGGCTCTTTGGCAGAGCATTTGATTAGTTGTTTTAATTGTAATTCTTTTAAAGTGTTTTATTGGTTTTATGTTGTAAGTCGCCCAGAGCACCACTGGTGGAGGGCGACTAAGTAAATAATAAAATTGATTGATTGATTGATTGATGTATAAGCACTTTAGGGGTCAAGAATTATAATGATCCTCTGTTAATTTGCACAGTCAATCATAGATTATAGGATATGCCAGATGAATGTGTAGCATACAAACAGGCCTTCATAACGTGATAGAGTTTTCAGATCATCAGCATTTTAGAGTGTAATTCAGATACCTTTCTTTCTACATCACTGTACCAGCTTCAGATGAGAAGATACTGTAGGCCAAATCTTGGCAGCATCATTCATTCCAGGTGGCAGGGTGGCCACTCTGGAAAAAAAAATCATGTGATGTATGGAGCCAATAGGGAAAATCCACTTGTGAAGTTTCCAACTGTGTCCAGATCAGCAGTCTAAACAATTCATCCTCTAGATAAAGACCAAGCAGCTTGTTTCATTGCTCAGCCATCTGTGCTAGAAGTCCTTGCCACTGTGATGATATTTCTGACATTCAGCGTACATAATTGAACAATTTGGAATGTGTTATTAACACTAGTAAAAGTATATGTTTAAGTCAAATAACTATTCCTTTTCAAAGATCAGAAGCATATGGAAAGAAGCATCAAAGCAAACCTTCTCATAGGTCATCACAATTGTGGTGTATCTTGTTGGAGCTGATCCATGCTTGAATACTCCACCACACCTTTCTTTGGAGTCTTTCTTTTTGTAGTCTGCTGCCAAATGCAGTTGTTTTCCTATTATTATTTTTTCAGCTCACCTGACTTTCCACATGCCTTTAAAAATGAAAAGTTCTTTGTTTCACTTGACATTCTACACATGAAGTCAATATTTCAAGCTCTTTTGGGAAAAGGAGGGAGTTGTTGAAAAGCTCACTGTCTTCTATAGAGTTCTCACTGACAGTCAAAGCAAATCAGGACCAGCCCTAGGTATTGTTGTATTATGATGTTTTAGTCTGTATTATTGCATTGAATTTTTGCTGTGAGCCGGTCTAAGTCCCTCTACAGAGGTGAGAAGATCGGGATATAAACATTTTAAATAAATAAATAAATAAATAGGTAATTTTCAAGTGTAAGCAAACAGTATTTTGGTGCCCTCACCCTCCAAACCAATCATTGAAAAATAAAAGGTAGAAGGTAGAGGTAAATAAAATAGTTACCTTACAAACCAGAAGTTTACTTATAACATTATGTTCATATAGTTACTAGGCTTATTTGATTTTAAAAAATGATTCAAAACTCGTTTCGGATGTAGGGAGCGCTGGTGGTTTGGATCTAAATTCCGATTTTCACAGAAAAAAAAGTCCAAAACTTATCAAAACTTCAGAGACTTCCGAATCCTTCATTAATGGTTTTAAAGTATTATTTTCTGTTTCACTGGGTGGTCTTTACTTTGAAAGTAGTTGTTTTATTCCAGAAAAAAAAGGGGGGGGGGAGAAAAAGGAAACCGAAGGAAATGCATCCAAACTGGGTTAAACAGAGGCTCTTGCCCAGAACTGACACAGGAGAGAAAGGAAACTGAAGGAAATCAATCCAAACTCGGTTAAACAGCGACTCTCGCCCAGGAC
Source organism: Anolis apletophallus (assembly GCA_030556195.1). NCBI lineage: Eukaryota > Metazoa > Chordata > Lepidosauria > Squamata > Anolidae > Anolis > Anolis apletophallus. Next base: position 41,705,997 of record JARBWK010000005.1, read on the forward strand.
TGATGCGGGAGAGAAAGGAAACCGAAGGAAATCCCTCCAAACTGGGTTAAACAGTGGGTCTCGCCCAGGCCCCTTACATACAGCTATATAAAATCCACACTGAAGTGGATTATCTGGCAGTGTGGATTCAGATAACCCAGTTCAAAGCTGATAATGTGGGATTTCATTCAGCTGTGTGGAAGGGGTCTGGGTTATCTGAGCTCCCTTACATACAGCTGTATAAAATCCACACAAGTGTATTTTCTGGCAGTGTGAACTCAGATAACCCAGTTCAAAACGGATAAAGTGTGGTTTAATTCAGCTGTGTGGAAGGGGCCTGGATTATCTGAGGCCCCTTATATACAACTGTATAAAATCCAAATTAAAATGGATTATCTGACAGTGTGGAGTCAGACAACCCAGTTCAAAGCAGATAATCTGGGATTTCATTCAGCTGTGTGGAAGGGGCCTCAGTCTGAGTTTGCAAGGCATCTGTGCTGCAGAAGGGTCATAGAATCATAGAGTCCTTCCACAAAGCCCCATATCCCAGGACATCAAGGCAGGAAATCTCACACTATTTGCTTGTGGACTCAGATAAGCCAGTTCAAAGCAGATATTGTGGCATATTCTGCCTTGATATTCTGGGATAGAGGGCTGTGTGGAAGGGCCCACTGAATCACAGAGTTGGAAGAGAGCTTGTGGGCCATCCAGTCCAACCCCCTGCCAAGAAACAGGAAAATTGCATTCAAAAGATCCCCGACAGATGGCCATCCTGCCTCCCCCCGCCCCTTTTTTAGATTTATGTTTTGGGAAGCATTCAGATGACATGATACAAAGGCCAATCTTGCTAGGCTGGCCAACAAAAACACATCCTGAAGGTAACGCTTGAGCGATGAGGGGGAAACTGAAAGAAGGAACGGGGGGGGGGGGTGAGGGCAGGGATCGTCCCTTTCTCCCTCACTTTCTGGGCTTTCATGGGCAAAGAACAAGAAAGCAAGTCCTGCAGTGCAAGAGGAGGAGGAAGGAAGGAAGGAAGGAAGGGGCTGCGCTTGTCGTCGTCCTCCTGAAGGCATCACAGGAGAGAGCTTATCCTGAGATGGAGGCGAGGCTGCACCGGGTATGGCGAGCCCTTAACTGTATGAATACACAAAAGGACAAGGCGGGGGTGCTTGCACAATATACAGAGGCTAATAGTAAAAGCAAACCACGAAATTCAAAAGTAGCATACAAATAGGTCTGGGTGGGTGCACCTCTCATAGACCAATGCTATAGTCTATATATCAGAGTGGGAACTAGGCATCCACATTATACATAATTGGTAATGCATGTAATGAAAGGATTGGGAGAAGCCAATGGGATATATTCAAAGCATTTATCAAAAAACACACTGATAAACAATTATTATATAGGTATTACATCAGTACAAGAGTCAAAACACATTGCATATTACATAATAGGCATGGTTTAGAACCCAAAAATAGGAAATCAAAAATCTAATGGGGGGATTTTTTTTTATTACTAATAGAAAGACTTACAAAAATTTTTCCAAAAATCTCTAAAATGTAACGTAATTACTAACGAAATTCGTTAGTAGTTCATATGCCAGCGCATGCGCATTCCAGATGGTTTTGGCCTACAACTCCCAGAAATCCTAACAGCTGGTAAATTGGCTGGGATTTCTGGGAGTTGTAGGCCAAAACTCGAATAAATCACACTGAATTCTAGATGGGACTCTCCAAATAGGAAGGAGGGAGGGAAGGAGGGAGGGGGTATTCTGTTCTTGGAAGCAGCAAAAGAAAAGGAGGAGGAGCCCCCCCCCTCGCTCCTCGCTGCCTCTCTCTCACCCCGATCCTGAGGGAGCGAGGGCCCAAGTTTGCCCAGGCGGAGAGGAAAGGAAGAGGCCTGAGGCTGTGAGGAATGGTGGGAGTTGAAGTCCAAAACACCTGGAGGGCTGAAGTTGGCCCGTCATGAAGCCTCTTCAAGGCTTTAGATCCTGGCAGGCAGAAGGGGCAGGGAGGTCCACTCCTCCTGCCCTGCCAGGATCTAAAGCGCATCAAGGCTTGGCACACTTTAGATCCTGTGAGAAACCAACCTAATGTATAATAGAATGAATGCTAACTTATAGAGTAAGTGCCTAAATATTATACGTAATCCAACTGGTCATATACCTACATTCCATGCACATGCAATAATACAGCAGTAATAACAATGGGTATAAGAAGAGGTAAAAATTCAAACCGAAGTATTCTGACTGGTCCCTCCTCAAGCGGTGCAAATGGGCTCTTCTCTATGAGCCGGGATTCTGCAGCAAGCAAAGGCTGTGCCCCGCCTTTTGGCTTTTTTCGGGAGAGGCTGCCTCCTGTTTGCAGTTTGCACCGCTTGAGGAGGGACCACAGTCAGAATACTTCAGTTTGAATTTTACCTCTTCTTATACCCATTGTTATTACTGCTGTATTATTGCATGTGCATGGAATGTAGGTATACTACCCCAATACTCTTTGATGCTTTAGATCCTGGCAGGCAGGAGGGGCAGGGAAGCCTGGAAAAATGTAAACAGAGAGGTTTACTCAAAAGCAAATCCAAAGGAGGGCACTTCATCCAAAGTGCCCTCCTTGCAGATTTACTCATGAGTAAACCTCTCTGTTTACTTCCTTTGCAGATTTACTTCTGAGTAAACCTCTCTGTTTACATTTTTTCCAGGCTTCCAGCCGAAAGAAGGAGCGAGTTTAGGGCTTGCCTTGCCATAATACTTATTGGCAAGGAAGGCGGGAGGGTGGTGAGAGAGAAGGAGGGTGCCCCCCCCCTTACGACCTAATAACGATACTTAAGAAAATCCTGGCCCCCGAAGTTCTATAAAGAAAGTCCACTTCCTGGTTGGCGATCCAGATGCGGAAATACTCAAAAGTAGCATTTCTTACGAATTTCTTCCGAATCTTTTAATTTTCATAACTTTTTTCTCATGCCTATTACATAAGTTAGAACACAAGCAGATAGAATGGGTAAATCACACATGGTGTAGAATCACATGGGAGTATAAACATAGCTTGTAAGCATATGCTATGGAAATTGTACACAGGTTAAGCATTAGGTCAACACATTAGTACATATATCACAGTAAATACATATGCTAGTGCCCCTGAGTGTGTTTGTGATTGCAAACTGCCAGACGAGTGCCTGGGGATGCAAAGCGGCCAAGCCGCAGCTTCTCCTGCGCGAGTGGCGAGAAAGTTAGTTTTACTTATTACGAGAGGTGGAACACAGTCAATGTCTTGATGTGCTCTGTGTCTACACCTAGACCTGGGGGTCCAAATTTCCGTGTAGGTACTCACTCAGAACGCGGGACACCCGAGGTGACGAGCTGCGGAGTCCCGGGAATCAACTGGCTTGTAGCTGTAAAGTACACTAAACGTCGCACGCTGCTGCAAACGAAAATCTCGTCGCAAGAATGGCACGGGGTTTCCTCGTACTCGCAGGGAACCTCTGCCAATGAGTGTAGTGAAGCACACAGGGCAACAGAGCCTCACACCAATGATGGAAGCCTTGCCAACGGCTTAAAGTGTCTTGGCACCTTAGCGCTTTGCCGTTTTGCGGGTTTCGCTTCTTCAGGGCTGATTCCAGCCCTACAGGATCCCCCATTTGTGAAGTCCTGTTGAAAACCCACCACAGAACGCTCCGCTGCTTGATACCTGTGTAGTTACCCCATAACAGCCCTGAAGAAGTGAAACCCGCGAAACTGCAAAACGCTATGGTGCCAAGACACTTTAAGCTGTTGGCAAGGCTTCCATCATTGGTGTGAGGCTCCGTTGCCCTGTGTGCTTCACTACACTCATTGGCAGAGGTTCCCTGTGAGTACGAGGAAACCCCGCGCCATTCTTGCAATGAGATTTTCGTTTGCAGCAGCTTGCGACGTTTAGTGTACTTTACGGCTACAAGCCAGTTGATTCCCGGGACTCCGCGGCTCGTCACCTCGGGTGTCCCGCGTTCTGAGTGAGTACCTACACGGAAATTTGGACCCCCAGGTCTAGGTGTAGGCACAGAGCACATCAAGACATTGACTGTGTTCCACCTCTCGTAATAAGTAAAACTAACTTTCTCGCCACTGGCGCAGGAGAAGCCGCGGCTTGGCCGCTTTGCATCCCCAGGCACTCATCTGGCGGTTTGCAATCACAAACACACTCAGGGGCACTAGCATATGTATTTACTGTGATATATGTACTAATGTGTTGACCTAATGCTTAACCTGTGTACAATTTCCATAGCATATGCTTACAAGCTATGTTTATACTCCCATGTGATTTTACACCATGTGTGATTTACCCATTCTATCTGCTTGTGTTCTAACTTATGTAATATGCAATGTGTTTTGAATCTTGTACTGATGTAATACCTATATAATAATTGTTTATCAGTGTGTTTTTTGATAAATGCTTTGAATATATCCCATTGGCTTCTCCCAATCCTTTCATTACATGCATTACCAATTATGTATAATGTGGATGCCTAGTTCCCACTCTGATATATAGACTATAGCATTGGTCTATGAGAGGTGCATCGAGCCCTTAACTGTAGCTGTCCCTTTAGGGGCTGCTGCTCCGGCTCCTCCTGTGTGCCCGGGTCCCCTCAAGAGCGCCGCCTGGGAATGTGGCACCCTAAGCAAAGGCTTAATTGGCCTAATGGTTCATCCGCCCCTGCCAACAGTTATAAGGAAGGACGAAAATAACCTTTACACAAGTGAAAAAACACTTACTACTATGTAAAGGGTAGAGCTTACTTATAATAATAACAACAACAAACTAGAAGTGGCATCTTTTCTTACATTTCAAAGGTAACACTCAACTTAGTTCTTTTAAGTGTGTGTGTGTGGGGGGGTGGAGGTGGTAATCAAGCTATGCATGTAGGTCTAAGCTAGTAATGTTAGTCTGACACAGTAAAATAAGTATTGTGCTTTCTTAATGATTTTGTGGCATAAGACATTAACTGGAGCTCATTTAATTAACTATGGTGAAATGCAACCTGGTCAAAGAAATAGCATGTTTTGTTTATTTCTTTAAGTTGTTGCAATGCTCTTAGTTATAATTATATAACCAAGTGGAGTAATATGTCTCATCATTCAAGATAGAAAACTTCAAGATTGGTTTAACGATAGCTTTCTTCTGTAAAGTACAAGTATTAGCTTTGATGCCACTTCTGTAGTCCCCCGACACACAAATAGGTGTTTGTCATGTCTAGTCTGGATCTACAACAAAACCTGTTTGACATTGGACACCCACCACCAGCACTGCTACTGTAAGCATAACATCTTGCCCACACAATCCCAGCACCATGGAAAGGTGGTGGAGTCAACCTCATGGCATATGTTTGACTTTCTTCTAGGATAAGGTCATCTGTCACAAATATGTCCAAGTTTACCTGGTCAGAGATAAATAGGGACCTGATATGGATCAACTCTATATCAGAATTGCTAAACCTTTCTTTAAAATAAAATCTAGCTCTATTGGGGACTTCTCAGAACAGGGAATGTAGTATTTTTTAAAAGTCAGTATGGGAGGAAGGTGGCATGTTATTACTACTAATAATAATAATGTCAAGTGCTGTCAAATGGCAGTCAGGTTTGATGTGTTGCAAATCTGCCACAAGGATTGTTGACATAAGCCAAGTTGTCCTCTGTGGAAATTGGATGTCTTGTTAGTGTAATGTTTAATAAGTGACTTAGGCTTAAGCTCTTCCAATTTTCAGTTTTGGTTTGGCTCTTCTCCATAATGTTTTTATTGAAGAGGATTTAATGTTGGCTGTGGGTCAAATTGTAAAAGTCTATTAGCGGGATTTTACAGTCTTACAACCTGATTACATCTATGAATTTGGAACATTGCTAAATGCTGTGATCTTCCAAATGCCCTCAATAAAAAGGTTCTGTTAAGGCTTTGCTAATTGCAGCTTCACATTTCTGCTGATAAAAGTTAGGTTTGAGGTCTTAAACTACTTTAATTTTAAAGTTCCTTCCTACTTCAGTCTTTAATATCTTCTGTTTCTTTTTTCATTTATTTTGTGAATATATGTTGATAGCAAGGCAGATAGTGGCATCGCTAACAAATACCTTCTTATTTCATTGTGTTGTTCATTTTGCATTTCCTGGCAAGCAAAATCACTCATAAGAAAGTATCTGCCAGTGTTCGGATCCAAAGTGTGGCTGGATTTAGCAGACCCTGTCTGTGGAGGTCACATATAAATCACATAACAGATTAACACAGGAGCCCTTTTAACACATTCCACTCCACTGATATAGTAAATATATAACTAATTGATATATTAAATCATGCTTCCACACTTTATCTGCTTCTCCATTTTCAGCAAAATGTCTATAGAGGGGCCTTCATGTATGCTCCCACACATATAAAGGGAAGGCTACCACTTGCTGAGCTAAAGAATTCCTTTCCACAATTTTACGTGCACATAAGCTTTCTTGAAGAGAAAAAAGGAGATATATGGTATAGAAAGTTGCTTCTCTTTCTTTCTCACACTAAAATACATCTTGTATCTTTAAAAGATTACATAAAACTGAAAGTTCTATTAATAAAACACAATCTGTGAATAACATGGATTGTTTATTTATTTATTTGTTGTGATTCTTAATAGTAAACATCCTAAAATGACTCCGAGAATGCCACCAAAATACAATTACATCAACAAAACAATAAAACAAAGATAGTTCAATAAAATATTTTATTGCAATCACCTGGAGTAAATTGTGAGGTTAGTGTTCAGAGAACTATCTAGTCAGACAAATGCATTTTTAGTTGGCAGTTTAAACACATTTCACTAGGAGTTTGCCAATGTGTGTGTGTGGGGGGGGGAGGGAGATGGATGGTGATGGGACGTGCAACATTCATTTCCTGAGCATCTTCTTCCAGAGAAAACGTGTTCTTCCACTTGCCTGTCCTGGTGATATATTAAAACAGCAGTACTGTTGAGTGTTCTACTCCAAGTTTTGTAAAACTTGGATCTGGCTTTAACATGAGTAATGCTTGACCCTTCCCATAGAAATTTGAAACTATGCATATAAAATTCTCCTCTGAATGTGTAATCCAGAAGTGGGGGGAAATGTGACCCAATACTGTTAATATGCCCACAGACCACTTCAGATTCTCCAAATTACTCCTTGTGGCAGCAACACGTTGCCTTGTTAATATTTCCCCCCAAATTTTATAGCTATTTTCTTTTTGTCATTTTCAAATGTTTGAAAAATGTTTGACCACTGGAGGACCCTGGAGGGAGAAATTGCATCAACTGGCCTCTTGCAGGTTCTCACTGCAGCGCTAAAACTGTAACTGTTTAAGGAACAAAAGATCTTTAGTTGCCTAAAGATAAGAGAATGTGGGATGTTGTAAGATCTTTGTGTCTAGAGGGGCAATATTTTATTCTATTTTACTCCTGTACTGTTTTACAACAGGAGAAAGTGTATTTAATATGGTGTATTCATAAGAGATAAAGTGGAAAAGACATTAGACCAATTAAAGAGAGGCAGCTTTTTGCATGAAAAAGAGGGGCACAGTGTTTTCTTAAGCTTTTGAGTATATTAATAAAATTGACAGCCCCCCCATTTAATGAAGACTGTGTGGTGGGAAAAGCTTAGAGTGCACAATAGATACAATAATCTTAGTACTGAGCCAAAGCAATAGAGGAAGCTGCTCCAGGAGCACTTGGAGCTCCTATTTGAGGGATGGCATCTGTATTTTAATTGTCATAGCTCAATGCTATGTAATACTTGGATTTGTAGTTTGGTGAGGCATCAGCATTCTTTGGCAGAAAAAGTGCCTTATAAAACAACAGCCCCTATTTTGGTGTCTCCATAGCATTGAACCAAGGCAGTTAAAGTGGATTAATTCATCAGCATAGATGTAATCCAGGGTTTTCGTTTCCATAGCTGGAAGCTTTGGTGCTCTTCTGTTTTTAAAGAAGGAATTCTAAGCAGGCAGCAACTGTAATGGCCACATTTCAAAGAGTGCACTTTTTGTTGCTGCACATGACATTCATCAACAAATACTCTTTTTTTGGTTTCAGGATTTTGAAAATTGCGGTGCACATTGGGTTTGATGGCGCATTAGACACAAGTAAATAAGGATATTGGAAAGACTGTATAATCAGAAATGTTCAAAGGGAAAGGAATTAATAATGCATAGGAGTTTATTAAAGGTGAGATACTGAAGACACAATCATAAACAGTTGCAATGACAAAGAAACGTGGGAAGTGTCTAAAATCTCATGATGTGTATATATAGAGAGAGAGAGAACTTGCATGTGAGCTGAATTTTAAAAGTAACGTGTAAAAAGGGAAAAAGAGAAATAAAATGAATAAAATGTTTCTGATCAGTGCATTAATCAGAAAAATTAATTACTTGTAATGAACTCAGGCTTGCTACAGAGGTGGAAAATAATAAACATTGAAATTTTGGTTATGTTTGGAGCAAGAATAAAACAAGGGACCTGTAGTGCCTATGCATGGAGAAGATGGTGAATTACTAATAGAGTACACAGAAATAGTAGAACTGTTCTACATCTATTTTGTCTCATACCCCATCTATACTGACCGTATAATGCAGTTCAACACTGCATTGTATGGCAATGTAGATCAGGCCTCAGTCTTCTCACAAAAGTAAAATGGTACTCAGACTGGTATAAATAGAACAAATGATGTAATAAGGGAAATGCAGCCAAGAATAAGTAATAAGGAATGCTTAGCTTCTCTAAATTAATTCAAGTCTTCCAGGACCTGATGAACTGCATTCAAGGATATTAAAGAAACTTGCATATGTAGTCTCAGAACCTCTTTCAACAATGTTTGAGAATTCCCAAAGAGTAGGAAAGGTCCCAGCAGACTGGAAGAGAATAAATATTGTTCCTTTTATAAAGGCAAGTGGCAGCGAAATCCCAAGTATCTGCAAACTAGTCAGCTTGATGTCAATATTATAAAAGTTTCTAGAACCAAAACATTGAGTAGTCAGTCTGTAGAAACTTTAGAAAGAAATATTATTATTAAGAACCAATATGGGTTATTGAAAAACAAGTCATGCCAGTTATCTCTCTTCCCCTCCTCGGATAGAGTTACAAGCTTCGTAGATCAAAGGAATGCTGTGGATATAGTGTGTTAGCAAGTATACTACAGTAGTCAGTTAAACTAAATGATAGTTCTATGTAGTGTAGGCAATGCTACTGTATTAATTGGATTTGTAACTTGTCTCCATATAACACTAAAGAGGGCTTACCAAGAGTTCCTCTTCATCTTGTAGATAGGTGTGTAGTGGCACAATGTTCCTGAAGTTTCACTGTAACATCATATTTTGTGCTGTGACAGTAGAATAGCTTCTTATGTGTCTTCTCTTGAGTCCTGATGTGCTTGAAAGTGACATTTAATGGCCCAAAAATCCAGATCACAGTGCACCTAATCGTGTCAATGTGATAAGCAAATCATATCAGTTTAAGAGCCAGCTGTTTAGTTTACTACCATTTATTTTATTGTTATTACTCAGATAGTTGAAACAAACTCCGGTTTGGACACTGAAACATGTTGCAAGTAAGCAAGTTCAATGCCAAGGGAACTTTGGGGTTTTAGTGTAAATGAAGGAATTTTCCTAATATATTTTGAAGTTGGTTGTTTGTTTTTTGCAGTAATAATAAATATTTCCAAATGGCTCAAATAGGGCATCCTAAGGCTAATTTCATATTCCTATGTTTATTAACAGATGTGTTGGAAATAAATTATAGTTGAATGGGTCTAGATAAGCTATTATCTAGATTTGCGATGTTCTTATGACCTCCTGCCTGATAGCATTTTGGCATGATTTTACCTTTTGATTGGAGGAAACATGAAATATTGATATGTTTCCTGAAGATCAGTGCAAGGCTTTTAATAGGGCACATTGCAGTATGGGTGAATGGAATAGTTAGATCAGGCTACTAAGATGCAGATAGAATACAGGCAGTCCCTGGGTTACCAACAAGATAGGTTCTGTAGATTTGTTCTTAAGTTGAATTTGAATGTAAGTCAGAGCAGGTACATTCTGTACGTGTAAAACTAGCCAATTTTTGTGTTGTTTGGATTGCACTCCTGTAATGTTTGTTTTGCTGTATATGCCTGTTTAGAAGATTTCACCTTACTTTCTGTCCCTATGAGAATTGGATTTTGAAAATTTTGGGTTGTCATAGAAACAATAATTGAAGATAAAGTTTCAGTGGAAACATCTTTTTCTCATGATAATTCTTACATAAATGAATTTCCTTTCCTAGGGGTAGTTTTCCTTTCACTTCCTGTTGTCTCACCCCTGTTTGTAAAAAAGGAGTTGTATGTAACTTGGGGACTGCCTATAATTAAATTGGAATAACAAAGAAAAATTCCAGCAAGAGGCAAATATCTGGTAAGAATACAGAGAGACAGTTCAAGGCAAGGGAGCAAAAGAATTAGAATAGGAAATCAAAGTATTGTCCAGAAGCTGCACACACGAGCTCTCTGAAACCTGGAGCCACAAAATATTGTTATTCTAAGACTGGATGGGATGGAAGAACCATTTCCGACTCTCCTGGCCAAAGATTCCAAATGATGGGAACACAAACTGTTCCAGGCTTTTGCCAATGCAGCTCTTTATGTGTTCTTTTGTAAAATTGAACATGGTGGAAATGTCCAGCTATTATGCTGGGATTTGATGATGCTTCACCTTACTAAAGAGAAGTATAATTGGATGTGTTAAAAGCAGGAACTGTAGTCGATGGGTGTTAAAAATAAGAAGATGCATTTGCTAAAATAAACTTGCCTATAGGTTGAGGGAATTAGATTCTTCCTCGCAGGCAAATTTCCAAAGTAAATTGTCAAAAAAAGGAGCTGGCTCAGAAGATTTTGTCCCTCTAGCAGCTCATATCATGATGGCCCATATGCTAGCTGTAATAAAAGGAGGACGCAAACAGCTAAGCTTTTTGAATGTGAGTTCTAAATATTATTTTTACACTACAATAGTAACCCATCCTAAATAAATCCCCTGTCCAGTAACTGACACTATGAAGCTAGGCAGATGAGCTATTCAGAGGGGAAAATGCATCACCAAAGGTTAAATTTCAAGATATTAACATTTCTATTTACTAGCTAGCAAATAGTAGTACATAATTAATTACACAACTGTGACTCTTTTCAAGTTGGCATATGCACAACTGTTGATTATCTGCATCATTTACTCATCTACAATATTGCATAACTATCTGGCTTCATTGGGATTATTGTCCTCTGGAATAATAGCTGCTTTAACAGAGCATATCAAATTTAAAGGATTACATATTTTGTCTAAAGCATAGTCGTCTCTCTTCATTGCAAACATCACAATGAAAGAAAGAAAGAAAGAAAGAAAGAAAGAAAGAAAGAAAGGCAAACCGAAAACATTTTCTGCATGAAAATGCTAGACACAATGCAATAGAGCGAATGCCGGGGTACTAAAATTTCCATAGTAGGAAATGTCATGGATCACATTAGAACAGAAATGGGATGAGGAGGCTATCTAGACTGCTAAGGCAGAGTATTCTCAGTCTGTGGAAAAGTCTTTTTTTACATTGCATAAAAAGTAAAATAACTGAACCAAATCAGCTCTTTAACTGGTGGCTGGAAAACATGAAAACTACCTGCTTTTGCTTTCTGAAAATGCATAGATATATTGAGTAGCTTCTTTAGTGCTTTATGTTTTTAATAGTAGAGTATCTGGTTTTCCCAGCACAGCAGGGCATTGCTGGGTGGTAGAACTGAACTCATGCACTTTTGTGTGCAGAAGATCTCAAATGCAATTTCTGCCTTTGCAAGGTTTTTTTATTTTAAAAAATCTGTTTGAATTTTTAATAGCAAGGCTGGAAAGTATTTCTGCCTGAGATCTTGTGGAACCATTACTTTCAGACTAGAGTTTAATGAATTGCTAGAACAGGAGTAAGCTACTTTCTTATCTTGTGGTTGTTCATCCCCATTTCACAAAAAGCAAGCAAGCAAGCAAACAAACGAAAACCACCATATAACTTCAAATGGGGTTTGAAAGCACAGAACAGACTCTGGGGGCATACTTTGCCTATCTTTATCCAAACTGAGTCTGGATTTCAAAGTTCCGATTTACCTGGCATATATTCTGAGGTAGAATTAATTAAGAATTCACAGTGTTCTGTATACGCGAGTATGTTTTACATTTTTAGTTTTTTTACAAAGCACTTTGTCTGTGTCAGTTACCACAATTGTGAGTTTCTTTGCACCATTGGTTTCTTCTTCTGTGTTCAAGATATATCTTTATGAAAGATTAGAATGAAGCATTATTGCAATGATTTTACAAATGTATGTTGAATAAAGCTTTACGTAGGCAAGACAATATATATGCTTTCTATTTCTATGCATTTCTACAGAATTGATAACTACCAACCATACAGTACCTTTTCTTCACAAATATTTTACAATCAAAAAGATTATAAAAAAGAAAGTTTGCCAGAAGAAGAGGAAAAAGGGCAGTAACAACAACATCAACAGCAAGGCAGATCTGTGGAAGATAGCTGACTTAACATGGTGCCTAGTTTATCTATATATTTTGATCATTTCTTGAAGGAAGAATGAATAATAAATTGTGGGGAAGAGTGGCAAATGTCATCCTTAGGTATGGTAAGTAGGACTTCTATGCATTTCAAAGGAGGTAGCTGGTGTGGTTGTGTGTGTGCACGTGCATACATGAATGAATGGGAGCACACATATTCAACTCCCATTCTCTTGGGCTTTGCAGCCTGTCAGGCTTCTTGAAAAGCCCCAGAGAGCTTAGCACCTTGGAAGCCCACTCTTTTGGGGTTTCGCTGTTCTTCAGAATACTGAGTGCCTGAACGTATGATGGAGTATTATTATTAAAATGACTTTTTGCCTTTATTGTCTTTTAAGCAACAGCTAACTTAACAAAACCTATTACCTTTCTGGGCACCTAGCAGGCTATATCAAGGGAAAGAAACCGGGGAGGAAGCCAGGTTGGGGGGGGGGGCATGTCCTTTCAGGAACTTAGTGGGGAGGAATAGCAACTACAAATGTTGCAAAGTGAAAGAGAATGGCACATAATTGGTACAATAGAGACATGCACACCCTTGTCTGCCTCATTAAAGGACAATAGGAAAACTCAGAGGCCCTGCAGTGCTGCAATCAGAGAAATTTCTGTTCAATCTTCAATGCAAGGGAGAGAAAGAACTTAGGCAAACGGAAATAATTTGTTAAAGGACAGACAGGGATTTGACATAGTTCCATGTGAACAGGAAAATTGGACATATACATCTTGAAAGAAAGAGGAGCAAAATTGGGACAAGTGATCTGGAGGATATGGCTGGCTACAGTTTTGTATTATTTGGGGGGAAAAGATTTACTCCTTCACATTTCCAGCTATAAATTGGCAATTGTAGTTTCTTTGGTTGATTCTGTCCATATGCATTGTGTATCTGTATTTCCTGCTACCTTTTACCTATCCAATTATTATTATCTTTTTTTCAATGAGTTATGTTTGCTATTTTAAAATTATATAAATTATCTGTGGTCATTGTGTTTGGTTTTTTTCTTAATATTCAGTTATACACTTGACTTTGCATTATATTTCTTTACTTTTTTCAGTAGTAATTCCAAATCTTTTCTGCAGTAGTATCTGCGTATCGTAAACTCTTGATGTTCCTTCATGCAATTCTTACACTTTCTTTCTCCGATTCTAATCCTAATTTGAGTATATGTTCATCATACATTTAAACAGAAAGTGTGATAAAATGTTGTGTTCCTTGACCCTCTTGTCAGTTGGAAACCATTTAAAATGGTGGTTCTCATCCTTCCTAAAGCTGCGATCCCTTCATATAGTTCTTCATGTCATGGTGATCCCAACCGTATTTTTTTCTTTGCTACTTCATAACTGTAATTTTGCAACTGTTATGAATCACAATGTAAATATCTGATATGCAGGATGTATTTTCATTCACTGGACCAAATTTCGCACAAATACCCGATATGCCCAAATTTGAATACTGGTGGGGTTGGCCGGAGGGGGGGGGGGATTGATTTTGGCATTTGGGAGTTGTCGTTGCTGGTATTTATAGTTCACCTACAATCAAAGAGGAATCTGAACTCCACCAACAATGGAGTTGAACCAAACGTGGCACACAGAATTCCCATGGCCAACAGAAAATACTGGAAGGGTTTGGTGGGCATTGACCTTGAGTTTTGGAGTTGTAGTTCACCTACATTCAGAGAGCACTGTGGACGCAAACAATGATGGATCTGGACCAAACTTGGCACAAATACTCAATATGCCCAAATGTGGACTGGTGGACTTTGAGGAAAATAGGCTTTGACATTTGGGAGTTGTAGTTGCTGGGATTTCTAGTTCACCTACAATCAAAGAACATTCTGAACCCCACCAATGAGAGAATTGGGTCAAACTTCCCACAAAAACCCATGGCCAACAAAAAATACTGCATTTTGTGATAGTCTTTGGCGACCTCTCAGACACCCTCTCATGGCCCCTCCCCAGGGTCCTGACCCCCAGGTTGAGAAATGTTGATTTAGAATATGTAGATCAGGGGTGCTCACACTTTTTCAGCATGGGAGCTACTGATTAAAAAACCAAGTCCCAAAGATCACCTACCCAGAAATGTAAAATGTATAACTATTTTCTTACTTATTTATTTATATTTATTATTCATTTTTATGTACCGCTCCTTCCAGCAGGCTCGGGGCAGTTTACATAAAATGAAGTTATAAAACATCAACATTTCAATTTAATAACAACAATATAAAACAGAGCATAAAAATACATCCAACCACCCCATTTCTCCCACACTGCCATATTACCACACATATTATCAGCCAGAAAGTAAGAAGAGAGGCTTTTGAACTGCAAGGCCATTTAATACTCAGCAAGGTAAACAAAGGGGTGTTGAGACTCCCACAGATGGCTCACCGACACGCCAAGCTAGTAAAAGTATTAACAGTTTATTCAAACAAAAACATAGCCACAGTCCGGCATAAAAAACCCACACCCAAAAAAGCCTATAAACAAAACAGAGAAGATGTCCGTCTTTCGTAGTCTTTGGCCTTTATCCCGGCTCGAAGTCTGTGTGATGCGAAGATCCGTCCGAGAAGGAAAGGAGGAGTGCTTCTCAAATTCCAGGAGAGAAACACAGGAAATGATCAAACGAAACGCGGTAGTCAAGCTCGCTGGGAATCAGGAACTAAGACACGAAGAATCAAGAGCACCAGATACAGGAACTAGCAACCCACCAGCAACACCTTGGCCGACCACAGAGTCCCAAATCCCCAGACCTTACTTTTATACCCTTACAACTCAGAGTCATCAGACTCTCCACCCAAATCTGCCTCAGTCCCCACAGCTGCAGCACTGGGTGTGTTCCTCCAATCCTCCCACCTTTGCTGAACAGTTAAAGGACCCCAATCCGACTCAACATTCCCACTAGGCCAATCAGGATCACTTGAAAAGCCATAAAATGAGCTTTCGCTGGACTCAGCATTTAACACATTCCTGACATCCTGCACCAACGCTGAGTCCAGCTCTGTATCACTCTCTTCTGAGGTTAACTCTGCTTCAAACCCCTCAAAAGTGTCATCACTGGTAGGCTCCCTAAGTATTTGTCGGACCTTTCTCCTTTGTTCTGCACCTTCCAAACTCACAACACTTGCAGCTCTCTTCCTCCCAGCTGCAGTAATTCTGCTCAAACCTCCCTCTTCAAGTGACATGTCCGACAAAGTATCCTCCTCCCTGTTACTACCTGTAGCAACTACAGGCTCAGCTTGCTCAACTACAGCAAGGGGCATGCAAAAATACATCCAGCCACCCCATTTCTCCCACATTTCCATATTCCCCAACATATATTTCTCAAGGAACAAAGCAAGCAGAGAGGCTTTGGAGCTAAAAGGCCATTTTTAAACATTAAAAATAAACCAAGAGACATGCCACAGAACAATCAAGCACCCACCCCAAAGTAAAAAAGACCGACCTTTGAGATGCGGTAAGGAAATGTCCCCAAAGTGTCCTTCTCCTCCTCCCTCATTGCTCCTATTTCCACGCCGCCAGCATGCGTGCCGCCTCCAAGAGCTCACGAGAAGTCCGAGAGGTAGAATGGGCGCTTCTGCGCATGCGCGCGGAGCCAGCCATGCATCGCGTCATCCAGGCCCGCCCCCTTTGGTCTCCTACGACTCTGAGTGGCTGGAGGAGGATGGAGGGAGGAGGAGGAATGCAAAAGAGGGGGCCCATTTTGCCTCTTGGACTCTGCAGCTTTTGGAGGCGGCGCGCGAGCAGGGAGCAGGGAGGAGCAACGGCGGAGGACTTCTTTGCAGCGTGCAAGGGTGCGTGAAGAGGACAAACTGCAAAAAACCTAGAAAGGGGCCTGAAGATCACCAGGATGAGGCCCAAAGATCACCCTGGTGATCCCGATCACCATTCTGAGCACCCCTGATGTAGATGATACCATGCTTCTTTCTTTCCTGCATTATTGTAGTTCTCTTTGTCCCTCCACACAGATTGCTTCATTCAGGATCCAGATTTTATTTGTATCACTTTTTCCTTTTGATTCTCATCTGCCCATAACTGTTTGAAGAGTTTCATCTGACATCCATTGAGGATTCTCTTTTTTAAAAAAAAATAGTGTCTTTTTGCCTGCCTCCCCGACAAGGTTCTTACTTCAGTCCAGATTTTTCCTGGCTATGGGTCAATTGGGCTTAATAGTGCATCATCTTTAAATTCTATGTTGTACACTAAGTTCTACAGTGATATTCACCTGTTTCTATTTTGGCATGATAGCTGGTTTAGAGGTTGGTTGATGTTTTAGTTGTACTTTAATTTGTAAAAGATTACTGTTTAGGCCATCAGGTCATATTAATGCAACCAGTCACATCTTAAGTTGCTTAAAGAATATTTTTGCAATGAACAAACTATTGGCCTTCACCATGGGCCAAATTTTCCTATAATCTTTGATTTTGCTCTGTTTTTTTACTTTTGTATTCCAATCAGATATGATTAATTAGAAGTCCTGTTTTGACATGTGGTCAATTTCTTCCTGTAATTCAGTATATAATATTGCAGTTACTTATTCTGTTTCTTGTGTACGAGAGTAGTGGGAACATAGCCACCTTGTAACGGTGTCTGCTGCTGTTGTGTATAGTGCACAACTATTGTCATTTTATATGCTGTTTTTATGTTGTTTTTACCTGTTTTGCTTGCACTGTGTTTTTATATATGCCTGTTTTTATTATGTAACGACTGACTTGTTGTGAGCCGCCCCAAGCCACTGGGGGGGGGGGCGGTAGATAAATGCGAAGAAATAAATAAATAAATAAATAAATAACTAAAAGAGTCTACATTCCATAGAGCTCTCACTTGGCCTACCCTCCATAGAGTTCCCTGATTCTCAAAAGTGGGAAAACTAAGTTATAGGTATGGGAAGGGCTGTTGTTGGAATGGAGTTCCATCATCTATTACTTTATACAAGAAAATGGAAATAACGATTTAAGATTGGGATGGGCAATTTGTGGCTCACCTTGAATTATTATACAGTCATTCCCATCATCCCTATCTATAATGAGAATAGCAATCCAATAACATTTGGTGAGCTAGACATTGCACACCTTTGCTTTGACAGAAGATTTCCCTTTTAGCACACAAAGACATCTTTCTTTCAGGTGTTACACATTTCTGTTTCTTTAAAAAAAATCCTGAATAATCTTTAGCCAATCCCCGGAGCAAGAAGGCCTGACGTGCTTATTTATGAATTTCTAATATTTGTTAAGTGTGAAAAAAGTGGTGTTGTCTTCACTCATTTTTAATTTCCTTTTCTAGGTGCCCAATTCTCAAATCTAATTTAAATTGGTTCTAGATGTCTTATTTATGATTGTTATTCTTTTTATACATGAGTACATGAGATCATGTTTCATTAAGTAATCATTGCTTGATCATGTTTCAGATATATAATCTACTATAGAACCTCTGCAATCATAAAAATGCTATGGCTTTTCATTAAAATGTGTTAGACTATAACAGTGGACACACTCACAAACTGAAAGCTACAACTTTTCCTATAGTTGATTTATGCCCAAAGACTATTCTTTGGTTTGTGTTTCATTTCAGTTTTTTTAAAAAAAATCTCACATTTACCTGTGAGAGGCTGAAAAAAACACACAGGAACATGCATCTCAGGTAAAATATAAGATAGCATTGTAATGAATTACTTCATGCTAGAGCTGCACTGTGAAGCACCATCTAAATTATTCAATAAAAGAGATAGCATCCTTTGATGTTTTTCCACAGCAGGAGTCCACAAATTCTCTAATTTCATATTGTGTGTCATTGCTGACATTCAGTAAATATGCATAATGCCAATTTTTATTAGCTGTAGAAGCCCTCTTGTATATGATGACCATTTATATTCATCATATTATATATTTTTATGAAATGAAATTTGTTTTCCCCATCTCTCTTGTGCCATTCTTTGTTTCATGGGTTTCAACAAGTAGCCTTTGTCACTATATACCAGACTACCATTTTTGAAATGGGAGAAGGATGGAATACATGTATAAACTAATAAATTAGCATTTCATTTTCAAGTATTTATGATGGGTTTCTCTATTTACACATTACTCTTAGATCTTCGATGCTGAGTAGGGTAAGGCTTAGGTAATACTTGAAAAGGAAACAAA
The DNA here is from genome assembly GCA_030556195.1 of Anolis apletophallus. Lineage (NCBI taxonomy): Eukaryota > Metazoa > Chordata > Lepidosauria > Squamata > Anolidae > Anolis > Anolis apletophallus. The sequence goes on from JARBWK010000005.1 coordinate 41,724,697, forward strand.
GAACATCACCTGCTGTAGGTTGTATTTCGCTAAACCACTTCTGACCAAGAAGTCCCTGTGAAATTCATGGGGTCACCATAAGTTGATAGGCAGCTTGAAAACACATATGCACACTTAGTAGATAAACACAGTCACCGTATTAATTAAGATGTTGCACACTCACCTCAGTGAAATGGATTCCTTCTAAGAAATATTCTTTATTGGTGTGTCGGTTGTGTTAGGGTTGTCATTTTATATGACTAGCAAGATTTAACCTGTTTTGAGTGCAAACCCATTTCATGGCCCATATTTGAAGCTTTCATTTTAAAAAGAAGAAAGCAAATCTCTAGTCCTTGCTAGACACAAGATAGAAATTGTAAGAACACTATTCATACCTCATTTCCAGTTTTTGTTTTAATAGAGGGCTTTCCCTTGTGAGTCTTCTGTAGTTTTCTCCTGATATTTGAATGTTGCAAAGACTTGTATGGAAATTATTTGCCAATAAAAAAGTTGTGAGGTTATTGTGCAAAAAACTCCTTTCCTGTGTAAAAACATGGCTTTTGTGCGAAAACCTCCTGCATATTTCTCTACACAATTCCTCTACAAAACATCAAGTCATTGAAATATGGGAAGAATGCTGCTGAGAAATACATATTTGCTCTGCACAGGAAAAAAAACCCCTTATAACAATCATTTCCCTAGCATGTGAAGATTAAATAATAAAAATGTGCATCCCCAGACTGTTGCAGTGTACAATGATATGATCTCTAGTCTAACCAGTTGTTTGGTTAGAAATATGTCTATTGTTTCATTTATTAGGTAAACTATGGCAATATAGGAACCCCTGGTGGTAATCTGCTAAACTTGCTGACTGAAAGGTCGGCGGTTCAAATCCGAGGAGCAGGGTATGCTCCCACTTGTTAGCCCCAGTTTCTGGCAGCACAGCAATTCGAAAACATGAAATGTGAGTAGATCAATAGACTCTGCTCCAGCGGGAACATAATGGCACTCTGTGAAATCATACCAGCCACGTGACCTTTGAGGCATCTATGGACAAAGCTGGCTCTTTGGCTTAGAAATGGAGATGAGTGCCACCCCTCAGAGTTGGACATGATTAGACTTAATGTCAAGGGGAAACCTTTATGGCAATATATGCAATATATAGTAGGTTTAATGGGTATGCATAGAATCTATATGTAGAAGCAATCCTCATTGTTGTGCATTAGCAGAATCACTATTCACTTCTGTAGAACCTACTTTTTTGTTCAGGCCTGCCCTTGAAGATTTGGTGGTTTGGAGTGGGAACAGATATGATCATAATGTTCAACATCAAACATTTGCTTAACATGTATATATTGGGAATGGGAGGAAAAATGAATTTGATGGTTTGGAGTGGGAACAGGTATGTCCATCAATTTCAAAATCAAACATGTGCTTAACATGTACCTACTGGAAATTGGAGGAAAATGGATCAAATTCAAACAAGTTTTCAAGATGGCTTTCAGTGAACATTCTTTGACAATTTCTAATAATGCCACAATATATGTGTGGACACTACTTGTATGTATTTTGTTGTAATACTATTCCATAATTGGTTGTTTAACTCTATATGATGTAGCATTTTAGTCATTTTCATGATTATATGCCTTGAAGCCTTCATTGTTTATAACTTTTATATAACTTCCATTACTTTTTTTGAGATTTGTTAATGGAGGCTTTCTCCTATAGGTGGCCAACTTTAAGTCATTTCCCAGAGAAGACACTCTGGAAAAGTCTTGAGGCTACAAAAAAAGTATGAATTATCATGGCTTGGTGTGAACAAGAGAATTGTGTCATTATTTTGCCAGCTTGAACTGACAAAAGCCATGTATTTTTACTGAAGTTTCTTTATTTTATTTGTACCTCATTCTATACTTAAGGACAGATGAATTATTGCATCATTAGAGTTATATGGGCCCACTGCTCTGAAGAGCCAAAAGTCTAAAATTCAATTGAAGGAGAGAACTTAAGAAATTATCTGTTAAAAAGAATTTTTAACAGAAAAAAAATGTAAAGCTTTTTTTCAAAAGGAGAATAATCAATAAAAATGTGCAACAAATTTCATATTCTCACACACCAACGAGAAAAAAGTCTGCTTTTATATTCAGGACAATCAAATTCACACAGTATTTCATTCATAATCACTTTTTATATAAATTGTGAATAGTGGAAGCAAGGATACAAAAGGAGAAGTGGGACAGTGAATTTTATGAACAGAAAGAGGGAGTAGCTATGAGGAGCCCTCTCATCCCAGTTATAGCAATTTTCTACATTGAACACAAGCCCTGAAAACAGCAACAAAAAAACCCCACTATATGGTTCAGATATGTGGATGACACCTTCACCATCTGGAGCCATAGAGAAGAAGAACTAAACAGGTTCCTGGACCACCTTAACAGCATCCACACAAACATCCAATTCACCATGGAAAAAGAAAATAAAGGAAAACTGCCTTTTCTAGATGTCTTAGTCATCCGCAAATCAAATCAACAATTGGGTCACACAGTTTACAGAAAACCTACACACACAGATAGATACCTACATAAAAACTTCAACCATCACCCAAGTAAAAAAAGAAGCATCATTAAAGCCCTGGCAAAGCATGCAAAAAGAATCTGTGAACCTTCAAATGATAACTAAGTACTGTTGCTGGAAACCCTAGGTTAGTCCCAACTAGTGTAGACTCACATAATTACTCATTGTATAATGAGGCAACATGTAGGATAACATTGATTCAATGGGCACATCAACACTGATCACTTAACATGGATTGAAGTTTGTTTTTTTAAAAAATATATTGTGTTTTAATGATGCATGGTGCACAGGAACAGACTTTAGATGCCTTGCACTAGGATAAGCAAAGACATGGACTACTTGAAATAGGACCTGTAATGTGTATCAACTTACACAGGTGTGAACTACATTGCATGGTGAAACCAATTAAGGGACAATTCTCCAGCAATCTGCACATTTGGGAGGGGGGCTTTGGGTGGGGAAAAACAATCCTCCACAGTCGTGAAGCCACAGATACTTTAGATCCTAGAATTGGGGCAGAGCCAAACTCTCCAATGTGTGTAAGTATCACTAGACCCCCATCTTACTTCCTGGTCTTGACAAATGATCAGGTACTGTTAGATTCTCTTCCTCTGCTGCTTTCATCTTGCTTTACTTAGGATTTTGGTCACTTAGGACTTTAGTCACAGGTTGTATGAGTACATTATAATTTAGTAATAAAGCAAATAAAAGTTATTATACAACCAGGGAGCAGGCTGTAAATTATAATGATCTTGTCCTGGGTAAATCTGTTTAAGTAAACTCAGTTTTCCAATGTTTTGTCTGATCATTTGCATCACAACAGAAAACAAGCAAAATGTGCCTTTTCCAGTGAGAAATACATTTCTGTTTACTCCCTGCAATTAACATTCCTCCTCTCTTTCTGACTGAACTTCCCTCAGTCCTTTTTGTTGACTAAATTACTGGATGGCTGCGAGTCAGTAGGTTGAAGGTGAATCCAGCAAAGACCGAGATCTTGTGGCTTGGTCGCCCGGGCGGTACGGATGTTCAGCTTCCGACCATGGACGGCGTGATGTTATGTCCATCTTTGTCAGTTAAGAGCCTCTGTGTTACTTTTGACCCTCAGCTGTCAATGGAGACTCACATCTCCACCGTCAGCAGAGTGGCGTTTTTCATCTACACCAGGCAAGGAAGCTGGACCCCTATCTGTCCCACCGTGATCTGGCCACAGTGGTCTACGCTACGATCATCTCAAGGCTAGACTACTGTAATGCTCTTTACATTGGCCTTCCTCTGTCAGTAATCCGGAAACTTAAGCTGGTGCAGAACGCTGCAGCTCGGTTACTCGCGGGTGTCCCGATGAGCTGCCATATCACACCCATCCTGCGTGAACTGCACTGGCTCCCTGTGGAATGCCGGATTACCTTCAAAGTGCCGGTTTTGACCTTATTTATTTATTTATTTACTTACTGTTTTTATATGCCGCCCTTCTCAATTCCGAAGGGGACTCAGAGCAGCTTACAGCAAACAACAATACTGCCAGAGTGGCTTACGATGTACATATAACAATATTGCCTGAGTGGCTTACAGCAAACTGAAAAAAACAACAATTAACATTACTGTCATAGCACAACATCAGCACTACACATCATATTGCACTACAACATATCACAATATTGTTAGCAATATTGCATGTAATACAAATATACAAATTATAATATCACGATATAATTATTATATCACATTAGTACACCACCAAAACCAAATGCATATTTATTTATTTATTCTTTGATTTTGTATACCGCTCCTTCCTGCAGGCTCAGGGCGGTTCACACACGACTATATTACACAGTCAAAACAGCAATACACATAAAATTGCATGAAATGCAACACAATTACATAAAATACCGTTGATACGGTAGTACATATACAACACACCATACCATAATCATACTATTAGTAGTAGTAGTAGTACATGACAATTATTACACTATAACATAATACAATATATTGACATTATAATATATTAAATTAAATAACATTATATTATATTATATCATTATTTTATTATATTGTATTATTTATAAAATAATAAATAACATTATTTAAACAAAATAAAATTACTGTATTTAAATAAATAATTTTTATAGAATTATTTTAAACACAGCAAGATTTAGACAAAAGAAGGGGAGGGTGAAATAATATAAAACACAAAATAAAGTAAAATAAATAAAATAAAATAAAAACAAAACCAAAAATAATTTTTTTAAATAAGATGGCCTTGAATGGCCTGGGGCCAGTGTAACTAAGGGACCACCTTATCCCATACTGTCCCAACAGATCCCTATGCTTAGAGATGCAAAATCTCTTCGTGGTCCCAAGTTCCAGGGTTTACCATCTGACCGCAACAAGGAGAAGGGCTTTCTCGATCATAGCTCCAATCCTCTGGAATGTGTTGCCCTTCGAAGTCTGGGCCCTTCAGAGTCTGTTAGCTTTTCGGAAGGCCTGCAAGGCCCTACTGTTCCAACAGGCCTTTGGGTTTTAAATTGTTCGGCTTCTCCTGACACTATGTGTATTTTATTGCTATTGTTCTTAATCCTGTATATGGTTTTAAAATGTTGGTTTTAATCCCTGTTTTATCTTGTAAGTCACCCTGAGCCAACTGGGAGTGGCGACGAATAAATTTGAATAAATAAATAAATACCTTTCAACAATATTGACTTCCCTTTGTTTGGCAAGATATGAAAAAGAAGGAATCCCCCCCCTCCTCTTAGATAACTAGTTTGTAACAAGGATGTGGTATGTATGTAAGATATACATATTTTTGGACAGCCTTCTGAGAAAGTTTAGAGTGCATGGTCCATTATTTTATGGTGCCTTCATATTTTATTGTGATGATTTTATAGAGTGAGGTTTTGATCCAAATCAAAGCTTTTAAAATGCTCTTATGTTTCTTTTATGGCATTTAAATCTAAATTGAGTAGGCATTTTGGACACACACATACACATTAAATAAAATACAATTCACTATAAATAAATTGTATAGTTAACTATAATTAAATAAGGAAGGGATTGATGACAAATTTAAGAAACCTGGCATTTGAACCTAAGGATTGATATTGTCAAAAAGACAACTTGGGGTTTCCAGTATTTAACTCAAAAGGGTATTTTCAGGATTTTTTGTTTCAATATTCTTAAAGCTTACTGTGTCCGTCTGGTTTTCAACGTGTGCCTTGGTGGCACATGTTGCTGAGATTCCAAAACATTCTCAATTTATGGCATCCTTCATGTCTCAGTGATTTTTCCACAGCTCCACTAGGCCAAAAGAAATACTTAATAGTATCCAAAAGATACTGTTAAGTAGTTATGGCTTAACAGGTTAATAATCATTTGCAAAAAAAAATATGCACATATACTAAAAGAAAAAGAAGATTTTTTTTTTATTTTATCCTTAACAAGCAGCAGCAGCAGCACTAGGGGCAGATCCCAGGCTGCACTCAACATTCCTTGCACCTACAGGAGGAAAAAGAGGACAACTTGGAAATAAACGCTTATCCTTCCTTGGTCACCAGAGAAGTGACTTTGACCTTGGCAACATGTTGCTGTTTTTGCATAGTTTTGGAACCACTGATATGATGTTTGTCACAGACCATTACTGGGCCATTTCCACCATTACTGATGCTTACTTTTTCAAGCATATTTGATACACATATTCAAATAATCACCTGATTTCAGGAGCACTGGCCTTCTGCCTACCATTTGCACACTTCTGCTCTAAAAGTTCTCAAAATTTTAAAATGCTGTGTGATGCTTTCTGCAAAACACACCTTTTTTGGAAGCCAATAGCTTATACCTACACTAAATAGATCTTTCAAAAATCTGCTCTTTGGCAATTGTTCCACTGGAAACATGATTGACTGACAAAACTACTGGTTACTTGCTGGAATTCTGGAACAAGAACATAAAATTGCGAAGAATGTCTTTTCTTTTAAAAGAACTTCACTATACTATTATAGGAACTATAAATCATTAAAATACCTGTAGTTTTATTTCTGGGAGCAAAAATTGAAGATTTTATGATGGGGATAAATGTGCAAAATGACTGTTCTAACTGGTGTCTGAATTGTTATTGTGGATTTGGAACCAAAGGGGAGGGAAGATAATTTGTATCCTGCTAACCATATTATACTGAGTGGGAAGACAGATATCAGTAGCCCAGGTTTTTTTTCTTCTTTTACTGTGAATGAGAAAGTGGAAGTTACTGTCCATATAGTTAATTGTCATTGTCTTCCAACCCCTGAAATAACGAGACAGACAACATAATTGGATTCAAATTTGGGCAACCTTTATTAAAGTTACCTTTAATAAAGGTAGAAGCACCCATTGCAGTGATCTCTGGGATGGGGAAGTACAGCATTAGGCGCAGGCCAAAAGCGAGAGGTACGCTGAGTCAGCGTGAGACTCGACATACCTCTGACCTGCGTCCTATCCCGAAGTACACTGGTGACAGGCTTCAAATTTCCTCCCCTTCCTCTCTGGTGTTAGTAAACACCGTAACTGGATGGCTGCGAGCCAGTAAGTTGAAGGTGAACCCGGCGAAGACGGAGATCTTGTGGCTGGGCCGCCCGGGGGTAGAGACCCAATTGCCGACGTTTGATGGTGCGGCACTTCGCCCACAGCCTCTAGTTAAGAGCTTAGGGGTCTGATTGGACACCCAACTGTCTATGGAAGCGCAGATTGCCTGCGCTTGCAAGACAGCATTCTACCATCTGCGGCAGGTGAAACGTCTGGCTCCTTACCTCTCCCGCTGCGACCTGGCCACGGTGATCCAAGCCACGGTCATCTCGAGGCTCGATTACTGTAATGCGCTGTACATTGGCCTACCCTTGTTGGCAATCCGGAAACTTAAGCTGGTGCAGAACGCAGCAGCGCGCCTGCTCTCAGGAGCCCCAAGATCTGCGCATGTGACCCCACTCCTGCGCGCACTGCACTGGCTTCCTGCACTGGTCTCCTTCAAGGTGTTAGTTCTAACTTTCAAGGCCTTATATGGTTTGGGGACAGTGTACCTGAAGGAGCGGCTTACCCCATATAAGCCCAGAAGATCACTGCGTTCAGAGGGGCTTAATCTACTGGAGGTGCCTAGTATTAAGATCTGTAGACTGTCGAGCACGTGGCAGAGGGCATTCACAGTGGCCGCTCCTAGCCTCTGGAACTTTCTGCCGGAGGAGACATGAGCATTACGGGGTTTGATGGCATTCCGCAAGTCAGTTAAGACTTGGTTGTTTAGGTTGGCATTCGGTTCCGACTGATGCCTCCTATAGCTTGCCAACATGCCATCCGCTATGTCTTGCCATCATATTTGCTACATGCATATTGTCGCCGCCGGGGGTTTTATTGTTGGGAGTGGGGTTAATTGGGTATATGTTGTTTTAATTGTTATTGGTTTTTACCGGTTTTTATGCTGTAAACCGCTCTGGGCTCCAGAGAGAGCGGTCTACCAAATCGAATAAATAAATAAATATGTAACTTTAACTGAACTAAACTTAGGTGTCAAGGGAACTGGGAATGGAACAGAACTAACCTCTCGGAAACACTGTAGAACTTTCTGCAAATCTTTTTTACCAGACTCTCCAATTTCTCTGGGCCAATGATATCCCCCTCACCCTTCCACTGCCATCCAAGTGAGTGCATTTGTGCATTGGCCCAACACCCTTTGAGGATTGCCTTGAATGAATATTGAAATATTTAAATACTTTCTTAAAATTTCATATTCACAGTGTCCATTTCATCCATGTGAACTGTAAGATTTAGTTTCAACTTTCATGATTACATGTGTACATTCTGCCTATCCAGCCATGTGATGATGACCTCTATTTGACTAATTTCCTAAGGCGTCAACTAAAAGTGATATTTGTTAGTAATTATGTTACTTTCTCTCTTTTTTAAAAAGATGTTATTTGCTGCCAAATAACTTTTACCTACGGTAATTTTAAGAATGAGACATGTTTAAGTCTCCCAATCATCAATTGTCTTGTTCAGATCTTGCAAATTGCAGGCTGTGGCTTCCTTCATTAAATCAATCTATCTGTAAAGTAGTACTTCCTGGTGTGTTCTTTTATCCATATTTGCAATATGATTTCGATTGCCTGTTCCTTAGCTGAATCCAGTTTGGGTGTCTGTCATTTTTTGCTCCAAGGTAAAAGCCTTCCTTGTAAAGTCTTGTGTATCTGGTTATTACTGATACTTAGTAAAATAAGGCACATAATATTCTGATTGGGTGTGTATGATAAAGAATTCAGTGCAGTACAGTCCTTGGTTTGCGTGCACTAGAAGGACAAGGTACCCCAATCACTCCATGCAGTCACCTATAATCTAATGACACAATAATGGTTTTGTTGATAAAAGACCCAGTGGACTTTAGCCCTGTCCAACAGCTGTCCTTTCCACCTGTATATCGGAGTGTTTACTGACACATTATCAATGGGTATTAGTCATGATAGGTGTTTACTACTTCCAAGGACAATAAGGGAAGACAGCTATTTCTCCTATTTCTATTTTTATGCTCATATGCTTCCCTTAGGCATCTGTCTGATCATATTGAAAAACAGGACGCTGTGCTTCAGTCCATCTAGCAGGGCATCTCATGTTCTTCAATAAAAACCAACCACAGGACTGGGCATAACACAAAAAATTTGCTCAAAGCAAAATGTATTGGTTAGTTACTTTTTTCAAAATCAAAATAATTATTTGATCACAAAAGCAAACCAAAACCTTATTTATGGCTTTGTGTGGTTTTTATATTATATGTTAAATCTTTTAATAGTATTTTATGATTGTTTTAATTGTTTTATAATTGTTGAGGCATTAAATTGTTGGCAGCTGTGAATTGCCTTGAGTCACCTTCAGGCTGAGAAAGGCGGTATACAAATATGGTAAATAAATATATAAATAAATAAATGTGCAAACATTCCAAAAGTTGTTATTGAAATGTTTTAAAGTTTCTATATGTCTAGGAAAAGGAGAGAAGATAACTACTAATGATGTTATTTTAGTGTTTCAACCTTAACTTTAGAAGCTGGTTACCCTATAGTAGCTGTTATCAAAGTGCTCTGCATAGCCCTTAGGATTCTGAGAAGCTCAGTCATGGGCTCCATGTTTTCCTCCTCTTCCTCCCTCATCCTTCTTCTACATCTGAGCATGAGCCAGTGGAGAAGGAAGCACCGGTTGGCTGGTTGCTCCCCCACAGCTAAAGTGCTGGAAGTGCACACTGACAAAGTGTACATCACCAGAGTGCCATTGCCGAAAGTGGGGTAGCAAAAAAGGGTGGGCCCCCATTAGCAGCAGCAGCAGAAGGGGGCATGAGGCAGGTCCAGGAGGGTAGGAGTGGCAGAGCCAGTGGGCCTTTCTGCAAAGAGAAGCTTGGTGACAGTGGCAGTGGGGACCCGTAGAGCAAAGGCCAGAGGGAGCGGGTCGCCCACCAAGGACTCGATGGAGAAGCAGTACTTGGTTTCTGCTGCCACTGCCATCACTATAGCAAATTGGAACATGCTGAGGCTGATGATCACAGCCACGAAGTACTCCCTCCCCTTCCTTCCTCTCCTTCCTTCCTTCCTTCCTTTACTCGGCTTGCAGACCCTTTCCTCCACACCTTCCTTGCTTCCAAAACAATTTTCCTCATGGCAGAAGGGGATTGGACTGGATGGACCCTGGGGTTTCGGTTGTTGTTGTTGTTGTTACTACTACTACTACTACTACTTCAAAGACTGGATAGCTATGTGTTGGGGGTGCTCTGTGCTTTGACCACATGGCAGAAGGCAGTTGGTCCACATGGCCCCTGGGGGCTTCCACTGAAATATTTTTAAGTCGTTAAATTCATGTTGATTAAAATGGTAAATATTTTAATTTTAAATATTGTATTTTTCTTTCTTTTTTTCACTGCAAATGAGATATGTGTAATGTGCATAGGAATTTGTTCATTTTTTTTCTCAATGTGCTCACACACATATTCTCCATCTATCTTCTACTGGCCCAGCCCATCTATCAAATTTTAAAACATGATGTGATGCCTGTGTCCAAAAGTTCGGCCATGCCTGATATAAAAGTTCGTCCATGCCTGATATGTGTGTGTATATATGTATACACACACACACACTATATATATATATATATATATATATATATATATATATATATTTCTTCACGTCGTGCAACGGGGCAAATAGACAAAGAAACTATAAGCCTCAGAAACACAAAAGTAGGCAACAGATGCGAACATACCACGAGGTACCTTAACAGCCCAAAAAAACTGACCTAGGTACCTCCAAACACCCCCAAACACAACCCCCTAAAATGGGACAACGGGCCCGGCCATCCCTGCCTCTTCGCAGCCAGCGCGAACATTTAGAACGTTCGCGCGCATGCCAGCAAACACTCACCCTCGCCTCCTTCTCCACCCCCCTCGCAGCTGCGATCAGGAACAGCGGTGGCGGGTGCTGGGGGGGAGGCCCCATCCAAGGGCCCCCCTCCCCGTTCCGCCCCTTCCCCGCCACGGCGCCGCGATCGCCAGCAATGGCGGGGGGGAAGGGGCGGGCCTAAGGAGCGGGAGGGGAGGCCCCCTCCCTTCCCACTCCAAGGCCCTCCCTCCCCTTTCCGCCCCTTCCCTGCCACGGCACCGCGATCGCCGGCAATGGCGGGGGGAAGGGGCGGGCCTAAGGAGCGGGAGGGGAGGCCCCTCCCTTCCCACTCCAAGGCCCTCCCTCCCCGTTCCGCCCCTTCCCCGCCACGGCGCCGCGATCGCCGGCAATGGCGGGGGGAAGGGGCGGGCCTAAGGAGCGGGAGGGGAGGCCCCCTCCCTTCCCACTCCAAGGCCCTCCCTCCCCGTTCCGCCCCTTCCCCGCCACGGCGCCGCGATCGCCGGCAATGGCGGGGGGAAGGGGCGGGCCTAAGGAGCGGGAGGGGAGGCCCCTCCCTTCCCACTCCAAGGCCCTCCCTCCCCGTTCCGCCCCTTCCCCGCCACGGCGCCGCGATCGCCGGCAATGGCGGGGGGGGCAGGCCTAAGGAGCGGGAGGGGAGGCCCCCTCCCTTTCCACTCCAAGGCCCTCCCTCCCTTTTCCGCCCCTTCCCCGCCATGGCGCCGCGATCGCCGACAATGGCAGGGGGGAGGGGCGGGCCTAAGGAGCGGGAGGGGAGGCCCCCTCCCTTCCCACTCCAAGGCCCTCCCTCCCCGTTCCGCCCCTTCCCCGCCACGGCGCCGCGATCGCCGGCAATGGCGGGGGGAAGGGGCGGGCCTAAGGAGCGGGAGGGGAGGCCCCCTCCCTTCCCACTCCAAGGCCCTCCCTCCCCGTTCCGCCCCTTCCCCGCCACGGCACCGCGATCGCCGGCAATGGCGGGGGAAGGGGCGGGCCTAAGGAGCGGGAGGGGAGGCCCCTCCCTTCCCACTCCAAGGCCCTCCTTGCCCTCGCCGCTCGCCTCAGGACGAGCGGAGGCGGCGGCAGCCGAAGCAAGGGAGGGGGCCGCCCACGGAGGAGGAAAAAGGGCAGGAAGAACAAGGAAAGAACAGGTAGGGAAAGGGAAGGAGAAATGGAAAGGATGAATGGGGAGGAGGAAAGGAAGGGGAGAGAAGGAAGGAGAGCAGGAAGGAGAGAGAGAAAGAGAGACAAAAAGAGAGATAGAGAAAGACAGATAGAAAGACAGAGAAAGAGAGAGAGACACACACATAAAGAGAGAGAGAGAGAGAGACACACACATAAAGAGAGAGACAGAAGAGAGAGAGAGATACACACACACATAAAGAGAGAGAGAGAGAGAAAGAGATAGAAAGACAGAGAGAAAGAGAGAGAGACACACACATAAAGAGAGAGAGAGACAGAGACAGAGAAAGAGAGAGACACACATAAAGAGAGAGAAAGAGATAGAAAGACAGAGAGAAAGAGAGAGACACACACACATAGAGAGACAGAAAGAGAAAGACAGAGAGAGACACACACATAGAGAGAGAGAGAAAGACACACACACACAAAGAGAGACAGAGAAAGACAGAGAGAGACACACACATAAAGAGAGACAGAGAAAGACAGAGAGAAAGAGAGAGAGAGACACACACACAAAGAGAGAGAGAGATAGAAAGAGAGAGAGAGACAAAAAGATAGAGAGAAAGAGAGAGACACAGAGAGAGAGAAAGACAGACAGAAAGAGAGAGAGAGAGAGAGAGAAGGAATGAGAGGAGAGGAGAAAAGAGAGAGAGAGACGGAGAGAGAAAGAGAAAGAGAGAGCTCAACAGCGCACAGGGAAGCATGTCTGTGCAGGAGGGTGAACATTAGGAAGAACTTCCTGACTATGAGAGCTGTTCAGCAGTGGAACTCTCTGCCTGAGAGTGTCATTTTGTGTCATTTTGGGAAGTACCACCCCAATTCCAGAAAAAATATTGACTCACCGCCCCTCTTTAAATACATTTCTAAAATATTAATACCAATAACACAGAAAAATATATGTACTCATGCAGTGGTTCTCAACCTTTCTAATGCCGTGACCCCTAAATAAGGTTCCTCATGTTGTGGTGACCCCCAACCATATACCCCATGAATGACAAACCTGGACCAAAATTGGCACACAGAACCCCCATGACCCACAGAAAATACTGGAGGGGTTTTGGAGGAATTGACAGTGATTTAGGGAGAGGTAGTTCACCTACATTTGGTAAGCACTCTAAACCCAAACAACACTGAATCTGGACCACATTTGGCACAAATACTCAATATATCCACAGTTGAACACTGGTGGAGTTGTAGGGGATTGCTTTTGTCATGTGGGAGTTATAGCACCTGGGATTGATAGCATTTTGAACTCCCAACAGCAATACAATTGAACTAAACTTGAGCAGTAGATAATACTGGACCTTACTGTATCCCAACAGCAATACAATTGAACTAAACTTGAACTATAGAGAATATTGGCACAGCAACGCATGCACGGGTCAGCTAGTGTGTGTATGTATGTGTATATATATATATATATATATATATATATATATATATTATTTATTATTTACTTTATTTCTACCCCACTCTATCTCACTCTGAGGGGGACTCAGAGTGGCTCTATGAGAAAAATTTCCTTCAACAAGGGCTCCGCAGCTGAAAAAGTTTGAGAACCCCTACCCAAAATGAATTGGTGAAAGGAGAGATCAGTGGTCCTCAGGGTGTAACTGATACATTGTAGATGTTAGATGTCAGACAGCACAGTATGGATGGAAAAGAAAGAGATTGGAATATTTTCTTTTTTCCTTCCTCAAAATTCTTATATTCTAGCTTGTATTGCTACCAGAAACCTTTTTCTCATCTCAACATGTCAGCACTCTCATTTAAGGAGAACTTGTGTCTTCATTACTGCTCTGTAATTTTTGATTAGTAGAACAAGTTAAGATGTAGATCCACTTTCAATTTTCTGCCTTATTTGTCTATCCAACTAATTTAAGTTAATTTTACTTCATGATGAAAACAATATTAAACAGCTTCTTCTTTGCATTTTAATTGAATACTGATTTTTCTCCAAATGCAGCTTGACAAAAGCATTAGTAAAAGTTAATTATCTAGTAAATAACAGATTTTCTAATATTATGAGAAAAGTAGTAATTAATTTCTGATTAAATGTACATTTTGCAAAGGATTTCCCCCCTATATGTATGCATGATGGGATGGAACTGCCAAATTCTATGCTATAAATGCAGGTGGAATAAATGGAAACATTTAGAAAATTAGTTTTGATGCTCAGATTGGATGAGTTATGATTTTAAAAGTATGATCATGAATTATCTGATTCTATTTTGAGATAGCAAAAACCTTAACTGTGAAAGGAATTGATTGAAAGGAACGATTCTGACCCAGCTTACCTGTCTGAACATATCTCTCGCTATGATCCACCTCAGAGATTAATATCTTCTGAGCAGGCTCTGCTCTTGATTCCATCTCTCTTGCAAGCACAACCGGTGGGGACGAGAGAGTGGGTCTTCTCAGTGGTGGTCCCTCAGCTATGGAACTCCCTGCAGAGTGAAATCAGAATAGCCACCTCCCTCCTGACATTCAGGAAGAAAGTAAAAACATGGTCATGTGACCAAGCTTTTGGACAGCAAAGTTCTTAGTGCAATAAGGAAATAAGGAATAGTGAACGGACCAATGGAACGACTACACAACTAGACTTGACAACTAGACAACATGATCAGACATTAAATCCCAAAGATTGAACTATGAGAAGTGATGTGCGGTCAGATTTGATACTAAGAGCTTATAATCTTAGTATCCATTTTTATTTAAATAAACAGTCCTCATTTTATGTAATTCCCTCACCTTCCAATAATAAAAATACAAAACTTTAATATTAAAAAAACTTGTATAAATATTAAACCTAAAAATCAAAGAAGATTAAGGAGATGGCAGAAAAAAAGTTAAAATAGCCTATGCCAACAAAGAATAAAGGGTCACATTCAGCACCATTTGCTTTTACGTTGGGTGAGATTGATATGGAAAGTGAAGGAATGGTTCAGTGTGGCCAGTGTGGTCTTCTTCCAGCTGCACCATGTGGGTTTGGCAAGGTGCCAATCCAGAAGATCCAAGCAGTGTAGACTCACCTCAAGAAAGGCTGTGCAGCAGTTTGCTTTTATCTAAATCTACAGGTGCATGCAAGATTCTGCACCCCATCCCCACCTCCAAGCTCAATGGACTGCAAATGACTTTTGCATTTTGAGCTCAATTTACAGCAACAGAAGTAAACTGATGGCAGAGGGATATTATGAGGAAAAGACCGAGAAACTGGTATATTATAATCACACCTAAAATATGGGGTGACAGAGGATTAATCAGGATGGTCATTGCCAAATTAAAGAATTGGAGGGCATGCCTTGTATAATCAGTTTAAGTTGAAACCTCTTCACTATTTCCCTCTGCCTTTAATGCACTTTTTCCGGTAGAATGGTGCATCAAAATGAGACACACAATTTAGTTTTGGCAAGATATAGTGCTCGATTTGGATGAGAGTGTTGTATCCCATATGTTATCTATTTTAAATTTATTTTTTCTTTCTCCTTACCTTTTTGTTTCTCTTTTGCTCTCTCTCTAAATGAGGAGTCATGTTTCCTCTCACAATATTTTGTTTTGTAGGCAGTTCTCCTCCAGGCCAGAAAACATTCATTCTTTCTGTCACAAATTATTGGTTGGTTGCAAGAAGCCAGTGAGAGATGCTGATGATTTAACAATGCCATTATTTAGCTGTCAGCTGCCTTTTAAAACCAGCATCTAGCTTGATAATATCTGTGATTGACCATTGACCAGGTTTGGGTACGCATTGAAAATGTCTGCAATCAACTGTTGCTCAATCAGGGCCATCTCCAATGAACATCTTTGAGTTGCAATTATGAAACTGTAGGAAAACTTAAATTCCTTAGTTCCAGTGTTATGTGTGACCTGAGGAATAGTAATCTATGAAGTCACTCCTTTTGAAAAGGATGCAATTGAATGTGAAAACTGCTGGAAAGACCATGCATTTTGTAATTCCCTGTGAAACCACCTCAATTTTCTTAAAACATGTGGAAGATATAAGGCCAAAACATCCCTTTGCTGGTGCAGTCATTGCTTGCCCTTGCCTTCTCCCTTCCCACTTTATCTATCTCAGTGAATTATGTTCTTTAAAGTGCATTGTTTCAAATCAATGTTATTTTGTGTGGCTTTTTAAAAAAAAATGCTAGTATAGTTTTTGTGAGAGAGTTGTGAGATGTAGAAAAGGGTTTAGAAAAGGCAGAGGAACCAGAGACCAAATTGCCAATATCTGCTGGATAATAGAGGAAGGTATGGAGTTTCAGAAAATAAAAATCTATTGCTGTTTCATTGAATATTCTAAAGCCTTTTACTGTGTGGATCATAATTGTGGCAAGTTCTTGGTGGTATGGGGATCCCAAGTCACCCTGTCTGTCTCCTGAGGAATCTGTATAATGACAAAGTAGCAACAGAAAGAACAGACCATGGAACAATAGACTGGTACAAGATTGAAAATGGACTATGGCAGGGCTGTATACTCTCACCCTACCTATACAACTTGTATGCTGAACACATCATGCAATGTGCAGGGCTTGATGAATCCAAGGCTTGAGTTAAAATAGCTGGAAGACACATTAACAACCTTAGATATGGTGATAATACCACTTTGATAGCTGAAAGTGAGGAGGAGCTGAGAAGCTTTATAACCAAGGTGAAAGAAGAAAGTGCAAAAGCTGGGTTGCAGTTAAACATAAAAAAAAAACCCAAGATTATGGCAACCAGAGTGATTGATAACTGGCAAATAGAGGGAGCAAACGTGGATGCAGTGACAAACTTCGTATTACTAGGCATGAAAATTACTGCAGACATAGGGTGCAGCCAGGAAATCAGAAGACGCTTACTTCTTGGGAGGAGAGCAATGACTAATCTCAATAAAATAGTTAAGGGTAGAGGCATTACACTAGCAGTGAAGATCTGCATAGTTAAAGCAATGGTATTCCCCATAATAACCTATGGATGCAAGAACTGGACCATAGGGAAGCCTGAGCAAAGGAAAATTGGAGGAAAATTCTGAGAGTACTTTGGACCACAAGATCAAACCTGTCCATACTCCAAGAAATAATGCCCAGCTGTTTACTGGAGAGAAGGATATTGAGGCAAAGATGAAGTACTTTGGCCACATAATGAGAAGACAGGAAAGCTTGGAGAAGATAACGATGCTGGGGAAAATGAACGGAAAAGGGAAGAGGGGCAGACCAAGGGCAAGATGGATGGTATCCTTGAAGTGAGTCAGAAGTGACTGAAGGAATAAACAACAACTTAGTTTCTTGCAGAATTTATAAAAATTGATTTAATTAATGTTCTTTCCTTGCAGTGATTTCAATATGTCTTTACATTTCATTCTTTAACTATTCTGTTCTCAAATCTACAATATTGATTTTTTTGCCATGCTTCTATACTGCCTCTCTCAGCCCGAAGGCGACTCGAGGCGGTGAACAAGTGGCAACAAATGCCCATATACAATAAATCACAAGATAAAAACAGTCATATAAAAACATAAAATTAGCAGTTAAAAACTACAAAATACAAATCTCAGTTCCACAATCTTAAAATCGGTTACCGTTTCGTCATCATAGTAATCCTTGATCTCGATTAAAGTTCGTCTGCAAATGTTTGCTCGAAAAGCCACGTCTTGACTTTCTTATGAAATGTCAGGAGGGAGGGGGCCGATCTGATGTCACTAGGAAGGGAGTTCCAAAGCCGAGAAGCCACCACTGAGAAGGCAATGTTTAAAATAATTGTTTAAAATAGGGAGGGATAAGTAAACCTATGCAGATTTTGGCCTACAACTTCTACAAGGTTTTCTGTGTACCTCTAATGGTAATGGGTCATGAATGTTCCAGAGCAAAACATTTAGAAGGACAGAGATCTAATGCTGGTGTGAACAAGGCCTGGGGGGCAAGGAAAAAGGAAGAGGGGCCGATCAAGGGCAAGATGGATTGATATTATCCTTTAAATGACTGTCTTGACCTTGAAGAAGCTGTGGGTGGCGACAGCTGACAGGGAGCTCTGGCGTGGGCTGGTCCATGAGGTCACGAAGAGTCAGAAGTGAATGCATGAATAAACAACAAAAATATGTCTTATTTTACTTCCCTATTAATTTTGTATTGTTTTTATGTATCTAATTTAAAAATCAATTGTTAGTCTTATTACTGTTTATTGTTTCCACTGTTATACTGTTCTGAGCTTAGCTGAGTCCCCTCAGGGAGATGGGGTAGGATGCAAATAAAGATTATTATTATTGTACTATGAGACTAATGAAATTAGTTGTGTGTATAAGAAGGCCTCCAACTTTTGAATCCTTCATTATTTGTTTGTTGTAGCAACCCAGCCTCCAGTTCAGCCGGGGGGGTCAGGGAATGCCCCGGGGGTCCCAATTGCTTTGGACCCAATTGATGGGGATTCAGGTGAAATGGATGATGGGGCCGCTGGGCCTGCATCTCCTACAGAGAGCTTGCAATGGGAAGATGATTGGCCCGAGGCCTACGAGGACGAGGAAGGTCAGTCTGACCCAGATTCAGATAACTCGTATGAGAAACCAGGTGGACGCGGTTCCCAGGAGCGAATCTGGGAACCCGCGGGGGATGAGTTGATGGAAACAGAAAGGGAGGAGGTTTCTCATGAAGATAGTGAGACAGCTGCGGCTCGGGAGGGAAGGAGCTTTGACCGCAGGAGAAGCATAGAGGCCAATAGAAAGGAATGGAGACGAAGCCTAGAGCGGCGCTGGTCTCACAAAGGAGGAGATTAAATATACGTTCTGTGAGAACGGATCCTCAGTTGGACGGCCACTTCTGATCTGAAGGAAGTGTAGCGTTCCTGATCCCTGAAGCCAGCGTTGGCTTGCCTTGCCAAGAAGCTACCTTGGACCTTGCCTTGCCTTGACCTACGGAGACCCTGTTTTGCTTTGATTCGCTTTGTTTTTATGGGCTTTGCTTTTGAGAGATTCCCTGCTTTTACTTGGACAATTATTGCCAACCATTTTGGACTAATTGCTTTTTACTTGGACATTCTACTTTTTCACCTGTTCTTTATTATTCAATAAATAGTTAATTGATCATTGTCTCTGTGTGTGTGTTTAAGGGGCAGGGCCAGGACCCAGCATTGTGACATTTGTATACATGTAACTTTACCTAGAAAATCATAATTGTACTATCACTGCACAAATCTGCAAAAATAATTTATTTATTTATTTATTTATTTTGAGCATTTGTTTCCCATCCTTCTCAATCCCCAAAGGGGGACTCAGTGTGGCTTACAACTGGCAATCATTAGATAACAAGAAGAAACAATAGCAATATAGACAATTAACAAGTAAAACAAGAAGATTATAAAATACATTAAAATATTGGCTATTGAAATATTAAAACACAACCAAGCCTAAGTGCAAATCTAAATAATAATCCAGAGTTCCAGCCCAAGGTCTATTCATTGACAGTTCTCATAAGTCATTGCAGTTCTGCTTGGTCAGCTGCCCACATGCTTGGTCCCAAAGCCAAGATTTAAGCTTTTTTCCCCAAAGGATAGGAAAAAGGGAGTCACCCTGATTTCATTCAGAAGTGCATTCCATAGACGGGATGTCACCACTGAAAAGGTCCTGTTTCATCTCCCTCCAATCGCGCTTCCGAGGGTGACGGGATTGAGAGCAAACTCAGAGGTGGGTCATAGAGGGAAATACTTTCAGACAAATAAACTGTGCTGGAACTGTTTAAATGGCTTTTTTAAAAAATGCATTGGAACACTGCCAGCGGACAGTAAAAATTATTGTATGTGCTAGATCTCCTTGGACAGTGGGCTGGCATTTTATTTTGAGATTTCTTGTTTGTTTGTTTCCCTGTTTAAGTTGTTATTTGGAATATTCCTGTTCCAGTGTAACTTTGTTTGTTTCAGTTAAGTAATTTTCTATAGTGAGCTTTTGTTGAATTCTTTCTTTACCATAGCTCTTGGTTGATAGATCCATGCCAAGTTGGAATAAAATTCCCAGAGTACAGAAAAAGGCAGCTAGGGAAGTCTCAGCTGAAATAAGGGATAACAAGAAATTAACAATTCTGGAAGTGATCTTGAGGAATTGTTACTTTGGGTACCAAACTTGTACATAGCCATTTTTGCAGAAGGAGAGGAGACTACAAATGTGTAATCAGTTCTTGTAAAATGTCTGGAGCATTTGAACTCTGGACATTTTTGGCTTGTGGGTTTGACTACTCAATAGACAATTCCGCATCATACTCGTCTCAATAATTACTTCCTTTTAAATAAATATGTGTGCTGTAATAGCCCCAGTTTTGTCTGCCTGCTCTTGAAATAATGATAAAAATACAGTAAAATCTATTGAATTCAGTAGGAACTTTGTCTGTATGTACATAGATAGAAACTCAGTTGCATGCTTGGTGAATTGTTTAACTTTTCACTCTCTCGTAGTTCAGGCTGCAACCTGTGCACAAACAGCTTTATTGAAGCAAATCTAATTTAATGTCCCAAGGCCAATTTAGTGAGATGAATTTGCTCTGCCATCACTGAAAGATTGTTGTTTTCTTAATACATCTATTGCTTGAGTTTGTAGATCATATCTATAAAGGTTACCATGTATTCACAAGTATAACTCTATTATTTCCAATCTGTGTTTTCAATAGGTAATGTTTATAATTATGATAGATATATTCTTGTATAAGTCGACAGCATGCATAGGTTGAGGGCAGGTTTTGAAGCCAAAATCAGAGAGTTTGCTTTGACCCACGGATAACTTTAGGGGACATTTCACAAATAAATATTTTATTCTCATTTTATGTATGTAATTATGTATAGTGGAAAGATATTTTGTTAGAGCTAAAGAGAAAGATGTAATATGTTTGAGGGATTACAATGATGTGTGTATGTTGTAAATTGTATTGCTAATCTTAAAATGCAAACATAGATAGGGAAAAGGACATGAATGAGGGAAAGGAACGAGAATGAAACCTGGAGAAGGAAAAAGGTGCAGGAGAAGAGCAAGGAGAACAGCCTTCGTCTATTAGAGACCCAATACAAAGGCATGACAAAAATCAGCACTGCCACCCCATTACCCCTCCCTTGACCAAACCAAAAAAAGAAAGACAGCCCTCCCTTCTTATGTTTCTCTCCTCTTTTAAAATTTGAGTGGAGTTCATTAGCAATGTAGAGGAGCCATTTTGGGTGCATGAGGTAAAGTGGAATGATGGTAGCCATTTTTTCTAAGTAATTTCTTCATAAACATCTCTGCAGGGAGACTGCGGTGAACATTGCTCATAGGCACTTACAGTAAAATGTTGTGCACCCTATTAAAAATGGCTGTTGCAGTCTCTCTACTGAGAAAGTTATAGAGAAAGTATGTATTAAAAAATAACCAGCACCTTTCTGCTCCACCTCAAGAGTCTACAATGGTTTCCCCAAGTTTTCTCAGGCTGAAAAAGAAGGCAAGGAAGAAACTTTGACTTGTGCAGAATTCAACCTAGATGTGCGCGCGTGTGTGCGTGTTTTTTGGGGGTATTTTTTTTCTCAAAAATGTTTTGACTTATGTATATATGATTAAAACCTCTTGCATTTGTACAGGTTGTTAATGATTGTATCTAGTCAAGTTTTGGAAATAGAAAGATGGTTATTTATGAATTTGTTTATTTTTATATACTATATTTATATACCACTCTTCTCAATCTTAAAGGGGACTCAGAGCAGCCTTACAAATGGCAGCAATTTGATGCTGTCAACAGGCAATAAAATACACATGTACATTAAAATAAATTAAAAACAATAAAACATTAAACAATTTTAAAATCACATACCCTATAATAATTTGATATAATTTACATAATTTATGTAATTTGATATTGATTGTACTTTTTTGTAGTTGATGTTTTATGTAATTGATTATGTTGGTTTTTGATTGCTTTTACTCTGTTGCTGTGTTGATGGGCCTGGCCTCATGTAAACCGCCCTGAGTCCTCATTGGGGAGATGGGGCGGGGTATAAATAAAGATTATTATTATTATTATTAGCCTGGTGGCATAGTCAAATTATCTAATTATAGCAAAAAGTTAAGATATGAACTGTTCAAGTTCCATCCATTACCGAATCCTGTTTGAATGTGGAAAACATAAAACTGATATTTAAATTGAGCATGGTCTGCTCCATGAGGATATTTAAATATAACTACATGGTAAGATGCCTTTTAACTCCCAGTGCGGAAGGAAATATGAGCTCTTCTTAAATCCCTAAACAATTGTTTTTGAAAGTTAATTTAGTTATCAAGTTAAAATCTGAAGGGGGCAAAGTAGAACTTGAAATTCAATGGAACCATTACTCTAGGTTTGTTTAGGCATCTTTGGAATTAATGCCAACCATGCATGGATAGTTGTATCTTTCAAGTACTCCCAGAGCCTTATAAATTTTATAGACACCAAAGAACTTCAATAAAAGACTGGCTGGCTGCAATAAGGAACATTATTTAATAGATCAGAATAATTGCTTAAGCCAGTGGTTCCAATCCATCTCAAACATTGTCCAGTAGGATCAAGGCCTAAATCCTGAGGTCCTGCTACTGCCAGTAAAATAGAAGAGTCTTGATCAGAAATATTAGTAAGGACACCTGTAAATTACATTGCATTTTTGATTATTCATTTCAATTAACCCTTATTGCTTTAATTTTTCTCCTCAATCCATTGCCTTCTTGAGCTCTAGAATAAGCAATTTATCAAATTACTGCAGAAAGTTGCAGTCTTTTTGCTATCCCATTCATAAGCAATGTGAGTGAGTGAAGAGAACAGCATTTTAGCGGTTTGTGGGATATGGATGCAAATCATCAATCTGCATTTTGATGAATTTTAACCACCACCCCCCCCCCAAGTTACTTGTATTTATTTATTTTCACCAGAGAGCTCCTTTCTTCTATCCTCACGCTAATGGTGTCTGTCTTGAAGACAAATGAAACTAGGCAGAATAGTGAGAAGCAATGTTTCCTCCTTCCACTGTGGTGTGTTTCTGACAACAAACCTCTATCAGTTTGACATTCATGATAAACTATATCCTATGAGCTGCTGGAAGCAATTGTTCTGATAGCCTGGACTGGGCTATTTGTCCTTTTCATTATCTTTCTGCATACCATCTTCTCAAGCTTGCTTAGTCAAATTTTTGCACCAATTTGCAATTAAAATACAAATCTCTCCATATTGATATTCATATGATTTTGTGTGTGTATCTCTCTTGATGCATATATGTTGGGACCAGTTTTTTCTGCTTCTTAAACTTATCTCTTTTTGTTGCACATTTTAACTAATATACACATTATCTGCACACATCTTTTGGTTCTTATATCTTCATTCCAGAAGAGCATCAACAGCAGAGGAAGACAGTTCCAATTTTCATATTGCTTTGGAAGGGATTACCTTGGAAAATTTGAATTTGAATCAGTGTATAAACTGTGCAAAATTCTCTCCCATGTTTGTTCCAGTTCCAGATTATGTACTGTAAATTCCTTGGCACTGTTTGATACCATAGTTAAGAATCACCTGAGTAGGCTTTTGGCATTGCCATCTTTCCAAATTAACTGCACCACTACGAAGATATCTTTTTAAATTCAATTTATTATGTCCTGTTGAGTAAACATTTATTTTTCCCTTTAATAAATTTTTTCATAGTAAGCTAACAATGCTATTTTCTTCTCTGTTTTATCCCAAAATGACATCAGTGCAGTGCACTAGTGTGCTGCTGGGAGGAATTGGGTGATATTTATATAAGTCCTTTAAGAATTGATTTTTTAAAAAGTAACATTATTATTAAAGAATAGCAACCATATTGTCCCAACATACATCTATGGATTAATTTTGAGTACAACTGATCAAGCAACAGGAGATCCTTAAAATGGTTTCCCAGTTTGGTCATAATTTTTTTAAGCCACAGGAACTTTTGTGTATGCGTGCCTGAGTTATGGAATGACCATGCTCCAAAGTATATGCGTGCTATTATGGTGTATGTAATAATTTAGCTTTTAAGCAGTGTGGCACTTGAAAGGGGATGCTGAAACAGCTTCAACTGAGATCTGTTTGAGCTGATCACGAGGGGTTCTTCTTGGTGGCTCATTTCTTCAGCTGTCATCTGCAGGAACACAGCCATGTAATCTTAATGAACAATGTGCAAAGCCATTAAAAACTCAATTATAGCCTTCTTTTTTACTGTAGACGTGAGAAAATGCAATCATAAAGTGCTGATGTGTAAACACAATAGGCACCATCTGCTACCAAGTATGATTTCAGCTCCAAAAAGAGGATATATGTTGCAGATGCATCAATAATAGGAGGCTTATCAAGACATCGTTGTTCACTAAAGAGGGGGGAGAACGAAATTTATCGGCATCTAGAGAGCACTTTGTGGTTTAATTCCAGATTTTTAAGAGTAGGTTCTATAACCATAGCAGTTTGAGCACCATTTTATGCCCCCCATAATTGTAAGAGATTTTTTTTTAAAAAAACAATCTTTTATTTAATCTGGACTGATCTGGGAATATTTTTTTAATCTTCAGAAAACTGGCAGCAACAGCATGTTGTTAATCACACCAGCCTGTTGATCAAAACACATTTAATTCAGCTGACCTGATATACAATCTGCTTGAAAGATAACGTGGCTCTGTGTCTACATTATTGAGTACAAAACCCTTGGACTTTTAGAAAATGCAAAATATCTCCTTTAGGATTATATTTCCTTAATCTTGACATGTTTACTGATTTTTGGATGAAAATAACAAATTACAATATGGATGAAGGAATATGCTGGTTAGGGAGAATGATAGAACAGAATAGAATTGTCACATTGCCGAAAATGTGTGGAAATATGAAGTGGATGTTTACTTGTAATTTTGTTTCCTTTTCTCATTCAGATAGAACAAAATGACTTCTTATTAAAAGGCAGTCCCTGAGTTATAAGCATCTGACTTATCAATGACTCCTGATTAAGAATGGGGGTGAGACAACAAGAAGTGAGATAAATCTATCCCTAGGAAGAGAAATTCACTCCTGAAAGAGTTATCATGGGGAACAAGTGTCTCAAATGAAGCTTTATCTCTGATTTTCGTTTCCACAACAAGCCAAGTTTTCCAAAATCTAATTATCACTGAGACATAATGTGCAGAAATATAAACAGCAAAAAAAAACGGCCCCAAGGGTGTTAACCCTTCCCTATACTATTCAAAGTGTGTGTGTGTGTGTGTGTGTGTGTGTGTGTGTGTCTGTGTGTGTGAGACTGGAGTTACACTTTTTAAAATGTATCTGTTCCGGCTTACAAAAAAAATAACATAAGAGCAAACCTACAGAACTGGCGAGCTGTCTTTGCAATAAATGCAAATACAGATGTACAAATACACATAAGGATAAAACAAAAAAGGAAAAAGAAAAGATAAAACAGCAGAAAACATAGAAAAGAGTGATAATAATCTATACTTTTCTTTACAATTGTTATAAATATATAAACCACCACCCCCCTCCCAAATTTGCAAATAGGTCTGGAAAAGGGTTCTTGTTTTTGCATGAAAAATGTTTCCAATGTGCTGTCACATCCCATTTTGCATGTGAAAAATCTATCCATATCGTTTTGCACAGAATAGTCAGAAATACTTTGGGTTCTGTGTATATTGGGCAGAAACTATACAGAAATATTCCGCTTCTCACTTAGTGGGAGGAAACTGACAATTATTTGTCCACACATGTATGGATAAAATTGTCAAATATTTCTACCTGTCATCTTTATGTTTGCGCCATGATATGTCCACATACAGTACCTCCTCTGTTAACTTGTCTGATACAGAAGATTAAGGTCCTGAAAATCTTACTCATATTATAATCTGAAACACAAACTTGTCCAAAGTAGCCTGCCTGTATTTGTGCAGAAGAAATTTTATATATTAGAATGTCAAGAGTTGTTTTTTGCCACCATGGTAAGTGCTCCCAAACATGGTAGTTGGGTTTAGAAATGCAAGTACTTCTGCCAAATTATCAGATTATTTGTTCCTGGAAGTGGCTTTTCATACAAATTTGCATGACTTCCATATCCCTCTAACTGACCCATTTTGGTAGGAACTGACATGATTACTAATTATCTTTTGGCCTACCTTTTCATATGCCCCCATTTCCCTTTCCTTCTTCCACTTTCACCCTTTACCCTGGGCTTACTTCAGTTGCTTGTAAATGGAGTTCAAAGTGCAAAATTAGTTTGCACTCAAATTACTTAAATGGAGGCGATGAGACAAGGGAGCAAAACTTGGCCTTATAGGCAAAGGAAAGAAAAAACAGACTTCTACATCTGCTTCTAATTTTTGCATTCTTCTCCAACTTTTACTGAGGCCACACATGCCTCTGTGTTCATTTGTAAAAAGTTGTTAGATATAGATTTATTATATAATCAGAGGTATATTTTTATCAATTTCTGCTCTGTTATCTTATAATCGGTTTCAGACTTCCAAGCTCATGAGAAGCTAAATTTCATTTATTGAACTATATGTCATCTCACAGTTAAAGCGGTTTTTGAACTATCACTCAGTGCTAAGGTTTGGCAGCATTGATTAAATTATACATAATCCATTCATTTATTAAAAACCAGAGGAAGACTAAAAACCCTGTTGACAGCACAAACACAGAGAAGTGTATGGGTCTGTGAAAAATTGTAATAGTTTTTGTTGAAATAAATCTAATATGCATCCACAGAACATCTGCATTTTGATTCTTCCAGCAGAATGTGTGTTCAAGTGTTCATTCCATTGGAAGCTCTGCAGTTCAGCCAGAGAGCATCTGTCAATCTGCACTCTGCTACACATCCAAATGTGAAGCTGAGTGTTGGTGCATTATGTTCAACCATACATATGCTCAGAAAACGTTTGGATACTCATCCAAGTGAGCATTTCTACTGAAAGCTATGCAGCGTGCCCCACATCTATAGTCAAATACGCATTTGCATGAAATTGGGTTTACCATATGATCCTAAGTGCTATACAGGAGTTTAAAGCAATACACTTTCATAACAATTTTCATTCTATGCTCACAATTTATTTATTTCATTTTTAGTTTGAAAACAGCACCCATTACTTCAAAAAGATTCAGACAGGACAGCTGACACAAAAACAAAAACAAACATAGAATGCAGAAGAGTGAACAAAATCAATAATTTGGGGATGTAGGAAATCAGATTACCTTCTCATTCATGTACAACATATGACTTTCAGTCTAGATAGCTAAGGGCATGAATTCACACTCACTCACACACTTTCCATGATTTGAGACTGTCCAGTTGACACATACTTAGTCAAATGTTTCCAGTGTCTATTCTTCTTGATATAATATGTATGGCTGCTCATCGAGCAGAATTGATCAGAATGTGTATCTGGCTCATCTGCCTGTCTGTTAGACTGCTGCAACATGGCACACGAAAGGAAAAGCAAACATCAATGGTCTAGAGCAAACCTTTCTGAACTCGGTCTTCTGTGAACTCTACATGAGGGCAATCAGAGAAATACATATATAGCACAACTTGGCAGCTGCACTGGAACTCAGAATGTCAAGAGAGTTGCATTTGATTAAAAAATTACTATGCCTGACTGCTGAAATTGATATCTATCTTCTCCTGCTTACCTCTACCTTCCTAAATTTTATTACATTTCTATATTTCCTGAAGGCACCAAATATATTTAAGTATAATAAAAATGATTAGTTTCACTTTAAAAATGTAGTCTTTGTGGCAACTGTATAGAACGATTTGATCACCATTGTCCCTGGGTAAGCAACTGTGTGGGAAAGGAAAACTACAATTTTAAAAATATGTTTGTTTATATTATCTGTCTTTTTTGACAGTCTTTATATTTTTCTCACTATGACTGCATTAAACATTTTCCCCATTATTAACAAGAGCATTTGATATAAAACATGTGAATTATAGGGATGGAAAAATATTTGAAAAAATTGTTTTAAACCCCATTTTTATTGAGTCTTATATGTCATGAAATCCTGGTGAGGACAATCTGGGATTGATTAGAATCTGTGCATGCTATCCAAAATGCATATGTGGATTTTTACACAGGAACTAGCATTTTCTGTGTAGTGAAAAATATATTGTTTTGCAGAACTATTATTTTCTGTACTAAAAATGTTGTTTCTTTCATAGAAAAAGCTGGGGTTAGGGGTTGCAAAAAAGCCACACTACAGATTATATGCAGAAGTCTCGAACTGTGAATGATCTTTAACAATGGAATTTTCACTTGCTTAATATGAGAAGAAAATAGCTAAAATTACTTGTTGATTCCTTTAAGAAGAAAATTAGCAAATAATTACATCCTTAGTGAGTGAGTGCCTGTGGGTTCCAGTTGGTCCTTTTCTGTCATTAAGTCCAGTCATGTCAGACTCTGGGGTTGGTGCTCATCTCCATTATTAAGCTGAAGAGCCGGTGTTGTCTGTAAACACCTCCAAGGTCATGTGGCAGACATGACTCCATGGAGCACCATTACCTTAAGAACATAAGAACATAAGAAGAGCCATGCTGAATCGGACCTCAGCCCATCTAGTCCAGCATTCTGTTTCACACAGTGGCCCACTAGTTATACACGGGGATCTCTAGCAGAAAGGAGGGCAAAACCCTAACCTGCTCCCGACCTCCCACAACCAGTACCCAGGGAAATCCTGCCTACCTCAACCAACTCCGAGGTGGCACTTGAATGTCCTTTTCAGTAACTACCGATACACTTGGTATCCATGAATCTGTCTAATCCTGCCTTGAAGTTGTTCAGGCTGACCTTCCTGCCAGAGCAGTACCTATTGATCTACTCACATTTGCATGTTTTCGAACTGCTAGTTTTTCAGAAGCTGGGGCTAACAGCAGGAGGTCCTGCTGCTCCCCAGATTCAAACCTGCAACCTTTCGGTCAACAAGTTCAGAAGCTCAGCAGTTTAACCCACTGCACCACCACGGGCATCTTTCAGTATCTTACAGTACGACCCCTGTATCCAAGACTTCATATGAATATGTAAAACTGTGGATGAACCTGTTAATCCATTTTCTCTCCTGAGACCAGCACGGCTGAATGAATATCAGTTCTATTGCATGGGCAGTCAAGACATTAGCCCATAGACTAAAGGGATGGAAATTATGAAGAAGGACCCTTGCCATTGGTGTTAGCTATTCACCACAAGCAAGTGAAGCCATGGGTATTAGTCCTGTGGATATAGGGGTCCTTCTGTACTTAGACATGCAGTCATGGTAGTGGGACAAGATGGAGTCTACAGGGAATGAAAAGAAAACATGGGGACAAAGTACAAAGCAACCTGAATCTTAAGAAGTTGAGATTTTACTACAGTAGAATTATGATGCCTATTGTATCTTAATCTGAAATATTTTCATAAAGGGAAATTATAGGAGAGAACCGCTGGGCATCTCATAGTTTGGAGATTCTTAAAAATAAGAGTCTTGGCAAATGGAAATACTTTGACATTGGAATAAATAATGTGCTCTGATATGACAGCTCCACAGGTTTTACATATCCACACACGTGGATGAAAAATGATGTTATGGTATGTAGTATGCTTCAGAGTAATAATAACTGTTGTAAGGACAAGGCTTTGATGGATAACTTGGTTTTTCCTTGTGGATGTATGCATCATTAACATTCGCAGGGAAATTTCATTACAAGTGGCTCCAGTATGCCTGCTGTATAGTTCCCAGCATCTGATTTAGAGGCAGGTGACAACTACTTACAGTGCAACCTTGAGTGTGATTTACAAAATGGATAAAACAAAGGATACAAATACAATCTTGACTTGTGCATAAAATCATAGTACAAATGCAATAAAATAATATGAACAAACATAAATGTGTCATTGAAGAAACTTCTTGCCTTGCATGCTTGTTGTTTCTAGTCAGGACTCCTGCCATTG
>JARBWK010000005.1:41759720-41820969 GCA_030556195.1 Anolis apletophallus
AGAGTTTGGCCGAAACTATGAAGCACCTCCACATTTTGGGTACTATGTGGACATCCCAACCAGTTCCAATACAGACTCATCAGATAGAAGAAAGGGGGCTCATGTTTATTTATTTACTTGCCATATTTATGCCCTGCCTTTCTCAACCCCTTAAAGACTCAAAGCAGCTTACATATATAGGCAATGATTCAATGCCATACAGTAAAACAAACATATACATTAAACAATCATTAAAACACTAATTAAAATCATGTTATCCAAAATCATAATCCATGACTGTTCCAAATTGTAATTGGACTATTCTATATTCTCTAGCGGGATTACTGACTAAACACTTGACCCCACATCCATGTCCTTATTGCCATTGCCAGAGAGTCATGTTGCTATTGCCAGAGAGTCACAGAGCTCCAGTAAAGCCCCTGGTTGTTGCAGGCTCCCCGTGGTGGCATCGGCAGAGGTACCCTTGTAATCAAGGAGAAAGCGGGAGGTATCCCCCATTTCATCCCTGTAAAAGTCAACCATTCTATACCAATTTTGACTAATGTGTGCATTGCACTTTAGTTCATTTTACTTATTGACTTAATCATGTTTTCCCCCAAAGTTTTAAAATGCACATTTTTTCCCTTTATTAAAATTCATCACAAGGCTCAGAAAAATATTGATTTTCAAGATAATATTATTTTCCCCATTTCTAGTTTGAGACATCCTAAATGGATATTTTATATATGTAAATATGACAGAATGAATTTATTTTTCACCTGTGTTGATAGCATTATTTTCATTGTTTTGTATTGCATAGGTATACACTTACATTGGGGGGGATTCCTGCAGCTCAAAGCCTGGATTGAAAAATCTCAACGGTCTTGTTCTAGCAACTGCCCTGAATATATTCTCACAGTTCCCCATGATTAAGCATTTCAGTACAGATGCATTCCTTTCAGCTCCATTTGAGCATTACTGTCAGGAATACTTAGGTCAACAATCACACCAACAAGATCTCATTATGGCAGCAACATATGTTATGTCAGTATCCCAGCTCTACTAAAATGTGGATTTTAGGATTTACACAGGCTGAAATGCTGGGATTAGAATTACTGTGAGAACTAGGACATAGTATTGTCAGGATCTCTACAACCAGATCCTGTCTAATCTTGGAAAGTGAGGAAGCTCAGCTCTGGCAACTATTTGGGTGGGAGACCATCAACAAAAACCAGGTAATAATAATAATAAATGTTATTTATAACCCGCCCCCATCTCCCCAATGGGGATTCAGGGCGGCTCACATGAGGCCAAGCCCAAACAACAAATAACAATAAAATAAAATCAAAACCATCAGCAATAAACACAACAAAATACATACATATAAATAAAAGCAATATACAACAACATATCTAAAATCACAGAGACAGGGTGGGCCACAGACAACATATAAAATGATTAAAATTTCAGTGTGGGACAAGCGGAATAGCATCCTTTACAGGGAAAAAAACATCCTTTATAGGGGAGGGGGGATAAAAACCAAGCACAGGTGCATTGAAAAGGAACAGTGGTAGAAATTAAATAGCTACTCTCCAAAGGCACAGCAGAAAAGCCAGGTTTTCAGTTGTATTTTGAAGTTCTCCAGAGTGGGAGCTTTTCTAATCTCTCCGGGCAAGGAATTCCAGAGTCGAGGGGCCACGGAGGAAAAGGCCCTCTCCCTTGTGCTCATCAGCCGAGTCTGTGAGACTGGCAGGGGCAACAGGAGGGCCTCCCCCGAGGAGTGGAGGGTTCGAGGTACTATATTTTAGAAAAAAGGAACTGACAAAACTGCCTTCCTCACCTACAAAAGCTCTATGAATTGCTAAATCAACAGGCAATTTAAAAATACATGCACACTTGCATTCTGGAAAGAAAGGATGTTAAGAAGCTTTTCAGCTTGAATGACCAAAAACAGGAACATTTCCTTGCCATCCTGAATTCAACCTCACAGTCCATGGGACTGATTACAAACCTGTCCTGCCACTGCCTTAGCACTTATCACAACTTACCTGAGATGTAATCGTGCTCAAAGGGTGCATATCATTGGTTCTATGGCACTGGGGACAAATGGAGCCAGCCACAATTGCCCTGTTATCTGGGTTTGGGTGGCACAGAAACATCAAATGACAGTTCTCCTCCCAGCCATATTATGGCACCTATCCCTTCCCCTGTTGCTAACTCTGACAACGGCCAGAGTGATAAGGGGTCCTGGGAAGAGAGGAGGCAGCATTGCCACCTTCCCCTTGGCATCCCATTGTCCTGGTTGCTGTCAAAGTGAACAATCGGGGAAAAGGTAGGTGCCATGTGGCCAGGCAGGCACCACTAAGACAGGGGAAATTGGGAACATGTAATGTGTCTGCCCAGTGGTGCCAAACAGTGTTCAATGCCACTGGGTATTGGAGATACCTTCCCACCCCTATGGCAGTTGAGGGAGTTTCCATACCGATGCCAGATCAGGCCCACATTCTGGACCAGGCTGGATTTGAGCCATAATGACATATTCATCTTCATGATCCTGAGCACCTTTGTGATAAGCATTCCCAGCTTAAAATATAGGTGTCTTATGTTTCTTTGTGTTTTTAAAATAGCAAGTGGGTTAAAAAACAAATGTAATACCTAGTGATGTGGACTATATCTTTCTTTTCAATAGAGATTTTGTAGCACAGCAGTTCTCGTTCGTGCCTGGGGGGCAGGGGACAGGACCGGGGGTCCCATTGGCATTAGGGCCTGCAGCAGCAGAGATAGATTCTGAAGAGGATTTGGAAGGGTTAGCAGAAGGAGAGTTTCCCATCACTGGGCCTCTTTCTCCCACTGAAAGCTTGGCTTGGGATGAAGGTTGGCCTGACCCTTACGACGAGACAGATAACCAGGTGCAAATGGAAAGCAGTGATAGCGAATCTTATGAACGGCCGGGAGGGAGAGGTTCACAGGATCTTCTGAGTGAAAACATGGAAGAAAGCGGCTGGGAAGAATCTAGGGAGGAGAGCTCTCACGAAGATAGGGAAGCAGATGTTGGGAGGCAAAGCCGTACTTTCGATAGGAGACGGGACATCGAGACTAGCAGGAGGGGCTGGTACCATAGCCTAGACAGGCCGAGGTCCGACAACAGAGATTGGAGACGACGAAGCCTAGATCGTCGGGGACCTCGGCCGAAAGATTAAGTATAGGAGCCGTGGGAACTGGTCCTCAGTACTTCGGCCACATCTCATCTGAGCAGACGTGTAGCAAAGCTCGACCACTGAGCCAAGCCGGGCTAGTGGCCTACTCAAGCCTTGTCTTGTATCTTGCAACCTTGCTTTGTTCCTTGATCCGCTTTGCTGAGCGGAGCCTTGCCAAGCCTTTGGAAACTTACCAAGTGTTTGGAACTATTGCACCTTTTGCCTTTGGAATTGCTTTTGCTATTTTTATGGACAATTTACCTTTCAAACTGTTTCTATATATTCAATAAAGTGGTTAGCCTTCAGCTCGTCTCTGTGTGTGTGATTAAGGGGCCGGTCAAGTCCGAGCATCGTGACAGATTTATGGTATTAGAAAAAAGTATGTTTGGATTTTCTCTCGGATCTACTTATGAATAAATAGGAGAGAGAGTTAGTTTTATTTGTCTCTAAACACAATTAATATTGATGAGTTGTGAAATTTTGTTACCAGATATGGGTTTTTTTTGTTTTTTAAAAAACTTTTTAACAGTGAGTGAATGGTTTAAATATTTCAGAGAGTGTATTTAACCAGGTATACTTTCACTGTGTATTACAGGTGATATTTGAAGCAGTTTCATTGAAAGGGCATCCTGGGTACATAGCTGTGGATGAAGTAAGAGTCCTTGCCCATCCATGCAGTAAGTATCTTTCCTCCCTCCCTCCCTCCCTTCCTGTTTTTCTAACCATAGTGATGTGTTATAGTAGGCCTTGCCTCAAAAGGAGTAATTCCCCCAATTCAATCAGTTCTGAACATCTTCTTTTATTCCTTCCAAATGCTTGCAGAGTGGAAGCAATCAGCCTTGAATAAATACATAATTTTTCAAGTTTTGCAACAGGCAGAAGTACTATGAATGTGTAACTAGTGCCAAATTCCAGTCCATTATTAAGTGAATATAAAGCCCTGATTGTTAGTTCTGATTTAGTCAATTGAAGGAGGAGAATTACAGGGTTCTGATGGTACCCTATAGAACTAACTTAAAGGGAGAATTTGGGGGGAAAACCTTCATGTATACAGCTAAGCAAATTAGTGCAGCATTCATTTTGGAAGAAATGCCTCGGAGTGCCTTTACTTTAAAGGAAAGCAAATCTTTTCAGTGCCTCTATGAAAGAATTTAAAGAATATGTATCACTTTCAAAGCGTGCAATTTATACTGTGAAGTAGAAAAGGAAATCAAAGATTGTTTCACTACATTCCCTAGGCTGTGGAATTTTCTTTCAGTAATTTTGTCCCAATTTATTTTAAAGCATTCAGTTAGGAATATATTCCCAATTGTCATGAGAAATGTCTAATTCATCATACTGAGATAATACATTTGTATAGTACAGAATTCAAAGAAATAGCCATGTTAGTCTGGATCAGATTTGCTAAAAAATCCTAAGAAAGATCTGCTATAATTTTTCATTTTGTTGGGATGAATTTGTCACCTGGAAGGTCTCGCTGAACCAGTAGCTACTTGAATCTAGTATGGCAAGACAGAACTAGGTCTGCTTAGAAATTTATAACCTCCCAACACTATTACTGTAAAACAAAAACCTTAGTTGATAATCCATCTCTGTACTATCTGCAAAGGTGATGATAACATAGTGTACCACATATAGATTTCAGCATGGTGTTTGGTAGACCTATTGCAGCATGGTTTGATGGAGTACCCTATTAAGACTTCCCCAGAAGGACGTAACTAAAACAACTACCAAAAATGGTAATTGTGGGGATGGTTTTGTCATTTTGGGACTGGTTCACCTTGTTTTGATATTCATGCTTATGAGAGTAGTATCAACTTTGATTTTATTTCCATATTTCATTTCTCTTCAGTCTCACATTTATATTTCAGTATAAAATTGTTGTGGCCTGCTAGAATCATTTGAAAGGGAAATATTTGATCTACCCGTCAGGGCTTTAGTTTAAAACATGGGCAGGATAGAGAGAAAGGAAGCCTTCTCCCATTTCCACAGACAGCAACTTTTCAAACCTATTCCAGGAAGGGAGAAAACCATGATTTCTCTGACTAAGCAAAAATCCCCACTCAAATCAGATAAACGGGCTCATATTTTCAGTCACTTGCTTGGACTCTTCATTTTGGAGCCAAATTTGAAATAGAACAAAAAAAATCTGATTCTATCCCACCTTTCTTCTGAGGAGCTCACACACGCGCACATGCACACACACATGTGTGTGTGTGTGTGTGTGTGTGTATTCATGTTAGAAAATAGTGATTTCTAAATAGTGATACATAGAATGGCTAGATGATGCTACTGGAAAAAGATTTTAACAGGACGACACTGGTGATTATATGTTTTTAATTGTTTTTGTATGGTTTTTATATCATTATACTGAATGTTTTTAATTGTATTTATTATGAATGTATGGCATTGAATTGTTGCCAATCTGTAATCCGTCTTGAGTCACTAATAACAATTCCAGCCCAGATTATAACTGATTTGTACTTGCAAGTGAGAATGAGAAATTTCAAAAGCATTATTGCAACTCAGTGATTTTTTTAAAATGTAGCATATTTTTCAGTGTGACCAAAAAACAAAACATGGTTTGATTTTGTGTGCAAAATAGACTGACTTGGGTGAAATATAGTGTTTGTATTTATGGACAAAAGGTAAACCTGCCACCAACTCTTTTGGTGTTGCTAATACTATTAGTAGTGATAAAGAATGCAAGGGTTAAAAAGGTGAAGGCAGTTTTCACTAAGATGCTTTCATAACTGCCTGATGACAGAGTCTTTCAGAGTTAGATGAGATAGGGACTTTGGCTGGACTACTACATAAGAACATAAGAACATAAGAAGAGCCATGCTGAATCGGACCTCAGCCCATCTAGTCCAGCATTCTGTATCACACAGTGGCCCACCAGTTGTACACGGGGATCTCGAGCAGAAGGGAGGGCAAAACCCTGACCTGCTCCCGACCCCCCACAACCAGTACCCAGGGAAATCCTGCCTACCTCAACCTACTCTCCAGCAGGAGGCTGCAGACACTGAAGACCAATTACCATCATTCATTGTTTGATCAAAAGACAACGAGAGATTACACTGATCCTAGGAATTGTTAAAATGGAGACATTAAATTGGAGACACCTCGTGACTTGAGACAGCTGACTATGTATTTTCTAGCCATATTCTGGCAGCTTTTAAAAATTTGATTCAGGCATTTATGGTGACTGGCAGTAATCTCCAGCATTCATGTTTTTCTTGAACTTGATTGGCTATGATTACCAACACAGTTTTACTTATTCCTGGTCTTTCAAGACTTGTTATAACAACTCATAGACCAGCGGATAATCATCCTTTTGTTTCACCCTTCATCTTGTTTGATACCCTGAGAATGACTTGGACTGAATTAACTGCATGGCATCTATTGTATACCAACTATTTGGTCCCTAGGTCCTTCACTAACAGTATACATATTTGCATATGAAGGAGAAATGCCTTCCCCAAGAAGGTTATTGAATAGAACATTTTGTCAGTAAAGTGACCTATCACCTTCTACATCAACTTAGAGCCTTCGTGTGGTCTAGTTTCTGGTATGTCAGAATTTGAATCTGTGAAAAAGTGGGTAAATAAAAAAAATCAACTTTATTGAAAGAAATTAATTTTTGCCCACATTCTTATAGGCCAGAATCTGAACAGGACTGGGGCCCTGAGTTTAGCACTTGTGCCATGTAATACTGAAGGTGACAGATCATTTTACATTGCACAAGTGCTGGCAAAACTTAATAATAATAATAACTTATGTATAACCCACCCTATCTTCCTGAGGAGGTTCAGGGTGGTAATTCAACTAACATCCCTGGTTAAATGTTATTTTCCCATACTAGGGCTCACAAGCTCTCTTTTCAGAGAGCTTATGATTGGGAGGTCTTTAAGTCCTATGTGTTATGGATATAACTCTAGCATTGTCGGCTTATTTTTCTAGATGAAAGTCCATGAAATCAACACACAGAATTCTGGAGAAATGCACTTTTTTCTAAGTTAACCAAAGTCAAGTATCTCCTTCCAGTTCAGTGTACATTTTTTAGGCATGTATATCAAACCTCGGATTATCCCCAAATATTGGACATGGCCTTTAAATTTTAAAAACCTGTTCTACTCTGCTTCAGTGGGTAACTATTTTGCAATGTAAATGGCAAGCCAGAAGATTTTGAATAAAATAGGAATTATGCAGGATAGTCTACTATTTAATGCAGATTGGTAGACTTACATTAGTATTAGATTAAAAGTGGACAAAAAGAAGTCATGTCAGTTTTCCATTTCTCAAGGGGTTTGAATTCCAGTTGCAGATAATTTTTGCAGGTCTTTCCTTTCTGACCAGCTGAAGGTCTGTCTTGACTAAACTAAATTTCAGTTTATTTTTCATCATACAGTTGCCTGTTATATACAAATATTGATTCAAGATAATAAGTGCCTGAAACTTACTTTTTTTACATTTTGAAAACTTTTCTTACTTTTAGACTTTTAGGTATAATACTGTTCAAATATTTTCAATTCAACTGGGAGCTATCAACCTGACCGCGAAGTAATCAGCCCTCTTTTATTAGATTATTTTTATTGTTGTAAAATGTAATTTTGTTTTATTTGTCTCTTAGTAACCAGAAAGGACTTATTGTGAATTAAATAGGTCTGTTTTATGCACTGTAGTTGGAGGGAATGGAAAGTACTGACTGTCAAAACTATTTGCTATAAATATTCTGCAGAAGCAGCATTGTTTTGTACCAAAGCCTCTCCATTTCAGGTGACAGATCTATGACCCTGTCTCAGCCAGCAGCTAGTACATCAATAAATTGTGACATGGATAAACTACTGACCAGCTAAAATGGAAGGCATAGCACTATTTAACTGCATTGGCTGGTATTTCAGGAATGTAGTAAATGCTACTCACCAGATGCTAGCTAACCTCTTGTAGGTTTGTCTAGGAAAAATAGAAATGTTGGGAAACCATTTTAATTTCTTTTTAAAGGCATAAGAGAAGCATTTATATTAAATGGCAAAATCAAAGTTTGATGCCTGGATTTTTAAAAATGTTTTCAAACCATAGAAATACGACTGGAATTGTCGCTGTCCAGGTGTGTGAGATCACTCATGGTCCTCCTTAGGAGAATACTGTCTAATGTTTTCTTAGGTATTATTTGTAAAGACAAAATCCAATTATGTTAGAGGAAAAGTTTTGCCCCCAAGGAATATATAGTGCAAAACCTTTGTAGCACATTCCTGATACTTATCAGCTGAAACAGGGTCAATTTTATTTCCATTTGTCACTTCTTATTTAATAAAATTATAAATTTGATTGAACATTATAGAGAGCTGTCAATTTTATTTTCTGTTCCTCTAAAACCTATAGTAAGAGTTGATAGGACAAAGACAGTAACAGTCTGAATGCATATCACTGCTCAGCATACAAGCCCAGCTCATTTCACTTCCAGTTGCAGTGCACTCCTAGAAACAATGATGACTTTCTGTAGCAGTGTATGTCCTCTGTCTATGGAGATTCTCCACATGGCTTAAAATCCTCATTTTCTATCTGTAGAGACTCTTGGCTTCAAATTGTCACTTTTTATGTGCAGAGATCATAAAATTGATGATAGAGTTGGTGAGGCTAGAATACTCCCTCTTATGAGTAAGCCTATATATACTTTCTTCCATGTAAGCTTCACTGAATACAGTAGGTTTTATCTCTGAGTGTATTTCAGTATGATTGGATTTAATCAATTGCAGATGGTTGCCACTTTTATTTCAATGTCCTTAGCTAGAGTGACAGAGTCAAACTATTTTTAAAAAGCAAAACAAAAGGGAAGCCTAGCAATGATTTTCTAAGCCATTTATTCTATAGGAAACCTGGCATACTCTTCAAGAATAGCTGACAGTTACATCATACCTCTGCCATTATTATGTATTGTGGTGCTCTACCCAGGTTTTTTTTATTTTTGTTAGGAAAAGCTCCTCACTTCCTGCGGCTTCAAAATGTGGAGGTTAATGTGGGACAGAATGCAACATTTCAATGTATTGCTGGAGGAAAGTGGTCTCAACATGACAAACTGTGGCTACAGGTATAGTAGACATGAAGCCTTTGTTATTTTTCAGATGTTCCATAACAGAAATATGTCTTCATACTTCCAAGGGGGATGTCTATCATTTTCAATAAGTAGCAGGATATTATGCACTTGTGTTGGTAGATATTTTCCTGGACAACAAAAGAATTGAAGTCTACTTCATACATTGAACAATAATATGAGCTTCTTAGATTTGTACAATGAAAATACTGTCAACTGAAGATTATTATAGATCAAATTTATAACCACCAGGATTAGTACATCGGTTTTTGTGAGTATATGTCCCTGCAAATCACCTGTAAACATATAGCGGTCTTATGAATTTCATAAGGTTTTATTATGCAAGTGAGAGTCAGTAATGGTTTTGCCAGTTCCTTCTTCTGAAATATAGCCTACAGCATCTGATATTTGTTGCTGTTTTCCCACCCAGGTACTAATCAGGGTTGACCATCCTTAGCTTTTAAAATATCAGATAAGATCTAGTGTCTTTAGGGCAGTGGTGTCAAACTTGTAGCCCTCCAGTTGTGTTGGATTTCAGCTTTCTGAATTGCTGGCTTTTGGACAAGTTGGCTAGGGCTTCTGGAAGTTAGAGGCCCAAACATCTGGAGGGCCACAAGTCTGACACCTTTACATACTTCTATTTTAATGCCTCAGATAACATATCAGAGGTTGTAGAATTGGAATTCTGTATCAGGTAAAAGAGATACAAATATGGCATTGGATGCTGATACATGCTAAGTGTGAGTGTCAATATGGGTCATGTGGAAAGGGTCAGGAAAATATATAGAATGTATCTACCTTTTTACCAATATACATTTTTGCAAAAAAACCCCACCTTTTTAGATTTAAATTTCAACAGATTTGCATAGACATGGTTAAAGACAGAGAGGGGGGAAAAGAAAGCAAATCACATTTACAACACCTGCTGAGTTTCAAGGCCACTCAGTTTCCATGGCCAGAAAACATAGTCCACTATTTCAAACTCATTGAATTCATTTATCTGATGCTGTAACACAAGATTTTGTTTTATAGTGTTTATTTTCATACAAATACTTTAGGACAGGGATTACATGGCAGAATCACTGTCTGAGATAGCCATTGCATTAAACAAAAAATCAAAGTGAGACTGTTTCCTTTTGCCAAAAATATGTTCTTCTGAACTAAGCTCAAAAAACTCAACTTCTGAACATTTGTGCAAAAAGTAATGAAAAAGTGAGTAAGCTGAACTAATATGGTATGCTTTATGTGAATTGCTTTCATTCGCTTGAGTGCAGTAACAATACATTAAAATTAAATATACATTTAAAGGAGGAGGAATATTAGGTCATAATTCAATAAAACTTTATTTAGATTAAAAATATGACCAGAATTCACTTCTGATGTAAGTTGGTGAGAAATAACGTTGAACAGTTTCATAATGTCCATATTTAATATTTAGCATGGTGGTTGACGCAAATGCAAAATGGAGCAGGACATAACCTGATGTGCAATGACACCAATGTTCATTGCGACTAATGCAGAATTTGACTGATATGCAACATGACCCAATGCCCAATTGAGCTGGATGCACAATTGGACCAAAACAGAACAAAAGCAATGTGCCCTGAGACACTCTTGTCAGTATCTTGTAACACAATTTTGAAACTCACAAATAGGATTCCTTAGT
The DNA here is from genome assembly GCA_030556195.1 of Anolis apletophallus. Classification (NCBI taxonomy): domain Eukaryota; kingdom Metazoa; phylum Chordata; class Lepidosauria; order Squamata; family Anolidae; genus Anolis; species Anolis apletophallus. The sequence goes on from JARBWK010000005.1 coordinate 41,770,657, forward strand.
TAATAACATGTTCTGCCAGCCTATATCCATTATATGTAATAATGAAGTATTATAAACCTAAAGCATGATAGAATTATCTCCCATGACCCAATTGTATTTACTTTTTCATCCCTCCCCTGTTTGTCTTGCAGCAATGGAATGGCAGAGACACAGCTTTAATGGTCACCAGAGTAGTGAACCACAGACGTTTTTCTGCAACTGTCAGTGTAGCTGACACTTCCCAAAGGAGCATCAGTAAATATCGATGTGTCATCCGCTCAGATGGTGGATCAGGAGTTTCAAACTATGCAGAATTAATAGTGAAAGGTATGTGGCAGCCAATAAAGTATGTATGTGTTTTGGGATCTTTTTAAATCTACACAAAACAAAAATTATTATAGCTTTCTGCACTGCCCTGACGGCAAACTGATTCTCCAAAATCATTAAAAAATACCTAACTGACAATGATTTTTTTTCTTATTGGAGTCTCACTTTGTCCTTGAATTTTGTCCTCTAAATGTGATCAGAAAGTTATTTTACTAATAAGGACTATTTTAATAATATACCGGGATATAATGTATTAGCTTTGGACACTATGGTGTTAGTAATATTAAGCCTTACTTTTGGTACAGAATATTTTGGCATTGAAATCTATGTTAATTGAATAAAAAACACAAAAAATCTGCATAGTTTGAAGACACAGGCTACAGTTTTGCTATTTGCTGAATGACTGAGAGAACTGAGATCTCCTATGCCATCATTTCCTCTTTTCAAACTGGTGACAGATAAATGGATTTTTAAACTGGTTTTTTTGTGCTGCACTATACCTCCATGAAACCAATAGAACACTATTGTGATACATTGTTCTCTGGAATCCAGGAAGGAGAGACTAAACAAGTTTACATTTTCAGAGTAGTAGTAACTTCATCTCATGTTGAAGAAGTGATTAATGGGATGCTGTTTTTGACCTGGAAGGAGGTCCTATTGCTGTAGGCTTCTCTGTTGTTGATGCTTGCATTGCAGACCAAGGCAAGGCAGTGTACCCTCTATTCCTGTAATCATTTTTTATTTGATTGCTTCACTGATTCTATAAAGGGCAAGGGATGAGGAATATTTGTAACAGGGAGATGTTCAAATATTAGTTCTGTTGTTATTATTGGCTGTACCAACTTCTTGTGATGAGAGTTGCAGGTCAACAGCATATAGAGAACTAAGTCATCATGGTAAGTAGTACAAGTAAATTAGATAAAATTATGGGTGATATAAGTATTGCTTTGCCAAGACTTAAAAAAATATCCTGCTCAGTGATCACATATCACTGAGCATGAGTGTTTGGTAGGTTAGTCTAATGAAGTGCTCATATCCCTTTGGAATTGGATGTATCAGTGGTTATGCAAAGTTCCGACTAATTTGGCGACGGTAGTATCAAATTGGCAATGACATGCATGCAGGGAAGCTGAAATGAAAGGAATTTGGAACTGTTGAATTTCAAAGAGCTGTTTATTGTATTGCCTTAATGTGTTGGGATAGCCATTATGTTAATCTGTAATTGAAGGCTAGTTGAATTGACTGACTGGTATGAGTACCTAAATTTAAATCAAGGCAAAGTGAAGGACTTTCATATTGGACTTTCATATTGGATTGAAGTCCAACATCTTATCTGCAAAAGTAGACAATATTTCAAAAGAGAAATATATTCTTTGGAGAATAAGTATTGGCAGATAAATACAGATGGTTCATAGATGTTGAAAAACTTCAATACATATCCAATAAATTGCTACAATCAAACTCCAAATAAGAATTAGTTGGACATCTAGGGAACAGCAATCCACAATATCTGGCAAAATAGAATTTGCCATTCTTTAAACCTATCTAGAAGAATGTCAATGTTTCATTATCTTCTCTGTTTTTCAAAAGAACATTACATATTAGAAACTGGTGTTTCATGTTGGCAGTATGTGAATTTGTGTCAACATAAAATCTGTAGGATAAAATGAATGTCTGTGAGATCGACTCCTGCCATTCTTTGTATTGTTTCTATGTTTGTGTGACTTTATACGTATTTGTGCATGCATGCATATTTCTTTTTTTTACAAAAGCAGGAAAAAAGTTTATAGTCAGCCCTCTGCATTTTGAGGTTAGGAGCACAAGACATCAGTGAAGGTAAAAACTTCAAATAAAGAAATTGCTTTTTTAAAAACCTGAAAGAATACCTCTCTAGGAATGTTTAGGTCTTCCAGCACAATCCAACAATCAACTTCTGCTGAACATAGAATCACATTGGAGGACATAAGATTCCTAGAGAGGTGTTCTCTCTATAAACCCGGTATACAAAGCAGATTTTCTTGGGAGAGTCGTGGTGACCACTGAACTCTGACCATAGCACATGGACTACATGAATACTTTATTACTAATGTATTTTCAGAATACTAGTATTATGGAACACTGTGATTAAGGTACTTTTAAAAGCCTGGCTGACCAAGATAGGAAGAACTTGGAAAGCTGCATCATACTCTGTCAGACCTCTTCTTCTTCCAGCTCAGTAAAACTAGGAGCAGTTCAGCAGAGTTTTAATGAGAGCTATTGGAAGCTAAATAAAACTATTTCCCACCAAAATAGGAATTCTGTCCCAATGCTGTTTTCCTTTAGTCTCCAATGTTCTTGCATTGCAGGAAGTGTGACACTGAAAATCATTCACACTTAGAATGCCTACATTTCTTGTGATCAAATTCCCTTGATAACTGAATGTGTTCCTTTTCTTTGGATGCTGTATTTATAATGCTTAAGTGATGTTATAAATTGTTGTTAGAATTTTTAGTACTGATGGGAAATTTTTATAGGGAGATGAATTATATTATGGTAGCAATATCCTCATTTCCACATTTCTCATAGTTGCACCCCTGCCTATCCTTAGCTGTGGATGCTAGGCATTGGAAATGGGAACAAGTATTGTTTGCCATTAAGCTATACCCCATTTCAATAAAAGAGATTACATTAAGTTTTCAGCCTAGATTCTTCTGCAGGTGAAACACATTGCTTTGCAAATGAATTACAGTTCACGAAGACAAGGATGCTAAATAGTGGAACCTTCTTAGAGATATGCAGCTGTTGTTTATGGGCTTTCTCTAAAGGTGTGGCATCTGCTGATACAAACAATGGACAATGAATAAAATTAAGCATATGAAGTCAGACAGAATGATGTGAATATTTTGTGTTAATATGACAGACAACTAATTTTCTGAGTCAAAACATTAGAGCTTTCATCTTTGCTGGCAGTGTTCAACAGTGCAAATAGAATAGAGCTTGATTATGCTCAGTTGTGGTTTTTGTTTCAACAGAGCTATTCACCCCAAGCCAATTTTCTTTTCCCCACTTCTTTAATTCTGCAAATGAGGCTGTAAAATCTTGTTAAAAGAAAAGTGCTAGGCTATTCTGTTTTTTGGAAGTCAAGCTATTACTTAAAGATGCCTCTCACAGCAGTCATGTTACTCCTATTTTTTTATAACGACTTTGTTAATTATATGCTTTACTTTAAAGTAACAGGATCACAAATAAATTCATTTTCATACTAGTTTGAAAAGAAAGAGTTATGCTGCCTTAAATTATGTTGAGGATTATGGTTTTTGTAGTCAGAAACTTAAAACCAAGTTTCATATTGCAGAGCATTGAAAATGCAGCAGAACAAAAGCTCAGAGCAATGTGGCATAATGAGAACTTACAAAAAGGTAGGAAAGCAGATCAAAACCATTATGAAAGCATCTGGCTTTTTATTGAAGAAAAAATGAAAATACAGCAGATATAAATCCATAATGCAATAACAAAATAGAACTGCTACATCATGGCTACATGAATAAAATATGAATCAAAATGGGATCATTATATAATGAAAATCTACAACTCAATACTCCACCTACTTTATGAAATATGATTGGATAGAGTCATTACAATGTCATAAGCATGTCATCAGTCTGGGTTGGACTAAGCTCTGAAAATCACACCCACTAATTAAAACTTGTTTATTTTTTAACAATCTACAACATCTTTGTTCCCAGACATCTCAAAAATAACAGCCTGTCTCTTGAATACATGAGAGACAGAAAATGAGCATTAGTGACTCCTTTTTTGAACCTATTTCATTTCGCAATATTTAATATTTCAGCACTCCTCAATGAAATGATATATGTCCACATCTTTAAATTCAATTTATCATAAAACACATTGTACTTTTCAACCCCAAGTGGTTTGGTCAAAATAAAAAAAATCTCATTTTCGCCTAAAGCGATGCAAGTTTGTGAGTTTACGAAAACTTGCATAGGCATATCTAACTTTAAAATTCAGACATTTAACCAATGATTCTAAACATTCTGCACATGACAAAACATCAGTAAAAACCAAATACTCTACTTTATTAGTACTAAAAATAACTATCTTCTACCCTCTGCTAATCCAACACATCAGAGCACCTTTTTTTTTTACCTCATCACAAAACTGGTGACAGATTTCCCTTCTTCAAATTTGTAAAAGAAATGTCACAATGCATCTCCAAAACTTCCTGGTCATCTTGACAAACCTCAAATAACGTCTTTCTGTAGCCTGACCCAAGTATCTCAAAACTCCTCTAAAACTTAGACCAATCAATCTGTGTCAAATTCTTAACTCTTTGACCCAACAGACCAAACAGAAAAATATATCAGGATGTGCATCTGAAACAATGCACTGAAATGAATGCTATCACAGAATAGTCAATGTAATTAGGTTTTTTTTTTAAAAAAACTTGCTCATCTGCATGTTACACAAACTGTAGAGCCATGGAATTTTTATTTTCCATCCTAATACATTTGAAAAGATCATAAGTTTTTGTCAGTTTTTTAATTTTGACAATATTTATGCTAAAACATCTCTGTATATCTTCAAGACATTTGACTTTCAACACTATGTTCAGGAATACTTCTTCGAACTTTTCATTAGTTGAATCAAAACATATCAAAACATCTTTCTCTCTGGCATTACTTTGCGAATGAAGATTCTTAGGAAGGATTCATCCCACGCTTTTTACAAGCGCTTTGATGACTAAAAAGGCCAATCCTAGATAGGCAAGTCTGGTTGCAGAAAGCACTGCAGAAAGTCTCCTTCGATGATGTTGTTTCCAAGCTGCAGTTCTTTCTGCATTGTCATTTCTCTTTGAGACCCATTTGGCATGTCTTCTTGAAAGAGGGCGCAGCATTGTGGATAGTGTGTCTCCATGCCTCACAATTTCCAAGTAGGGCTTGGGCATTTGCATAAAGTCCTACAAGACTAATGGTAGTAAGTAGATTAATAGTACAGGCAATCCCCGAATTACAAACATCTGACTTACAAAAGACTCATAAATAAGAACAAGATTGAGATAACAGGACGTGAGAGAAATCTACCTCAAGGAAGGGAAATTCACTCCTGGAAGTGTTATCTTGGGGAAAGGTTTCTCAACTGAAGCTTTATCACAAATATTTGTTTCCTCCAAAAGCAATTTTTTCCCTCAAAATGCAGTTATCACAGAGACAGAAAAAGAAGTGAAATCTTATTAATAGTGGCATAGACAGTAAAACAAGCACCACATGGGTGTTAACTCTTCCCAATGCTATCCAAAACGTGTGTGTGTGTGTGTGTGGCTGGAGTTATACTTTAAAAATGTACAGTACCTGTTTCGACTTACAAACAAATACAACTTAATAATAAACGTACATAACCTATTTGTTCATAACTTGGGGACTGCCTATACTCTATATAACCCAATAAGTGATAAGACCACTTCCCATTATTGCTTATTTAAAAACTATAAGACTGCCATTCTTATAATATGATAATGAATCCAGAATAACCTTGAATCTGTCTTTTGTTTCTTCTCCAGAAGTTCTGGGAACTAGAAAAGATTATTAACTTTCATCAATTCTCTCTGGCAATGCAGCATATCATATTCATTGATATATGTTTCAAGTCTGCACAATAATAAGTATTTATTTATTATTATTTATTTAGAGCATTTGTATCCCGTCCTATCTTGATTTCTGCAGAGGGACTCAGGGTGACTACTAACCGGCACAGCACAGTGCCAACAACAGAGTAAAACAAGCATAATTATACATATTATAATAAAACAATATAAAATACATTAATACAGTTCACTGATTTAAGTCGTCATCCTAGTCCATTAGAACCATATCATAGTCCATTAGAACCATATCTTTGCCAGCAACTTAGTCTATTCCACTTTCATCTTTTTCTGGAAGGTCAGGAGTGATGGAGCAGATCTTATCTTGTTTGGGAGGGAATTCCAACGTAAAGAAGTATTTGAGGCAAGGGTGTAAATGCTTTACGTACTGATTAGATTTTTTAAAAAAATAGTCACATTGTAACATTTTTAAGAGGCAATGGTGGCGGCAAGAAAGTTCTCATATGTTCTGTAATTGGTCGTAGTGCTTTCGGTTTCCTCGTTTCTTCTACCTCTAGCTATGAGTAATGCGCTAAGACATTATCTATTTAAACTTCCCTGTGCCCTGAAAACTGACCCCCTCCAAGGCATGCCATGTTTAGATGGGTGATGAGAATGCACAAGGGAGCAGCAAAGGCAGGATCGAGATGCAATAGTAACAACTTCTTCAAGTGAGTATTTTGCACTAATGATGATTGAAACTAATTTGAGGCCTCTTATATTGCTGGTGGGACCCACAACATATAGGTTCAGCATCCTCCTCTTCTCATCAAGAAGGAAATCTTTATGATACAACTCCCTGTTTGATTGCCTCTCCATGAACTGGTACTGAGCACTTTGCTGCCCATTGTACTCAATATGATTTTGACTTTGCACAGGTTTTGAAAGTTCTGGAAAGACTACAGAACTCTGGATGCCTTCATGACTGAAAGCATGGCAAATGAGTGGTTGCATAATAATCATTCTGCTAATGAAATCCCTATATGTATACAGGTCTGCACTTGTATCTGATTCCTCTGTAGAACTTTGTGCAGTGAGAGCTAGGTATTGCAGACAAGGTGTAAATAGATTCAAATTTCCTGATTATGGGTTGAAAACCTTGTATAGATCTCCCTACTCAGTATGCAGAGAACAACAGAGTGTCTGGAAGGTATGACTTGTGTGCTTTCATCCTTACCAAACCTTTGATTTCTGTCTACAGGCTGTGAAACAACAAAATATTTCTCTCATTAAAATGAATATACTCTGCTTATAATTTAGTGACAATTCCACACTCTCTCCCGAATCCATCCATATTCTCTGTGTTGTACATTCAGTTCATTTTCCCCTTCTCAACCCTTTTTGATTTTTTAAAAATACTGAAATCTTTGCTGCTAATGACTTCTAACTACTACCAGTCAACATACACATAAACCATGAAAGATGTTGAACTTTCTCACATTTATTATAGCTCTGGAATGCCTTCTGCAGAGAGTCAGAAATTATTGATTTTGTAGCTTAATACTCTGCATAATATTGTGTGGTGAGTCAAGCCAAATTAAGAAATACTGCTATTGTTATCATTGTATTCATTTTATCTCTCTTTTTTAGTTCAGGACTGAAAGAACCTTACAAGCTAGAAAACACATCATTTAAATTAACATAATACAAAATTAAACATTAAAAATTAAATAATGTGTTCAGCAATCTCTTGCATGCTGTCAGCACGAGAAATCCCAATGAAAGATTTGTATTTTGCAGAATAGCCAAGGCTATTCAGGATGCAAGTCAGGATTAGAATTAGTTAGAATATGAGTGAGTGAAAGTGAAGAAATGTGTGTTAGTGATAACTTCCGTTGGCATTTATATGTTTTAAATAAGTAATATGTGATGTTATGTACTGTATATCAAGTCGAAATAAATAATAATAATGTTGAACTTTTCTTTAACAAATCATTATTTTTGCATTATACACTTGAGTCTCTGGGAACATTTTGCTGTTGTTGTTTATTCATTATTGCTTCCGACTCTTTGTGACCTCATGGACAAGCCCATGCCAAAGCTTCTTGTCGGCTGGGCCCACCCCCAGCTCCATCAAAGTCAAACCAGTCACTTCAAGGATGCCATCCATCCATCTTGTCCTTGGTCGGCCCCTCTTCATTTTTCCTTCAATTTCCCCCAGCATCAATGTCTTCAAGCTTTCCTGTGTTCTCATGATGTGGCCAACATACTTCATATTTGCCTCTAATATCCTTCCCTCCAGTGAACAGTTGGGCCTTATTTCCTGGAGTATGGACTGGTTTGATCTTCTCACAGTCCAAGGCACTCTCAGAATTTTCCTCCAACACCACAGTTCAAAAGTGTCTGTCTTCCTTTGCTCAGCCTTCCTTATGGTCCAGCTCTCGCATTTATAGTTACTATGGGGAATACCATTGCTTTAACTATGCGGATCTTCATTGCCAGTGTGATGTCTCTACTCTTCACTATTTTATCGAGATTGGTTGTTGCTCTCCTCCCAAGAAGTAAACATCTTCTGTTGTCCTGACTGCAGTCTGCATTTTCAGTCATCTTTGCACATAGAAAGTCTGTCACTACCTCCATGTTTCCCCCCTCTATTTGCAAGTTATCAATCAGTCTAGTTGCCATAATCTTTACATACTGAAAAATCTAAGTTCAGAAATTGTGTCTGTGATAGTAGCAGGTAATATAGGATCATGGTTTCTGGTGGGGGTAATGACAGCATAGGATCCATAACAGGATCGGAAAGGTCCCTATGGACATTACACAGAAGTCACATAGGCATCTTAAAACTCTTCACCTTCAATGATGTAGTAGTAGGACATTGGTGACAGAAAGAGAAATAAATGGAAGCTCTCATACTTTGTGGTAGTGGGAGGATTGGTGAAAATTATCACATTTTCTGGCCATAGTAGATTGATTGTGAAGAATATCACAAAACAAAATGGCCTCTGAGAAAAAGAACAGCTCCATCAAGCCTTGATTCTTTCAACTGAAGCCACAGAACATGATTCAAGATGCCAAAACTTTCTTTGCAACACCACTTTAATTAGTTATTTCTCTCTTCCTGGCCTGTGTCCTTCAACTGAAAGGAGGGGCAAAATGACACCTTGTGCATCCTTCACGGTACCTCATAATATCTTGTGATAACCTGAATGCTACACCTTGCAGTTTGTTAGTGCCCACATGTACCAAAAGAAAGGAGAAAACAATCAGTGTTATTGACAAGTAGTCTTATGCACGCACCAAAACAGATTTCTGTCCCTTCCTCTCAAATCTCTGTTGACCTTGTTTGTTACCCAAGTGCCTTTGTGTTTGTGTGTGTGTGTGTGATTAAAAGATCCTAAGTGCTGGCAGTCCAGGGACAGTGTAAAGATAAACTAGAATTTCCTGAACTAAATTATGAACTAAAACAGACTAGCAGAAGTAGTTTGCTGAATGATCACCATTGCTCACACTCAGAAAATATTGCCTCAGTCCTAAGCCTGAGACATGAAATCAAAGATAAATGGCAGAATACTGAAAACAAGAGCATGGGTGGTGTGCCATATTAGTGAAGGGAAACTTGTGAGAACTGGTGGAGACCATTCCACCTTCACTGCATGTCTGAAATCCTCAGGTCATAGTGGACAGAGACATGGGAGAAAGAAACTACACTCTTTTGAAGATGCCACTCTTTCTTGCAAAGATTGAAGACTATTGCTTGATCTATAAAACCATGCAGAGTCTAAATTATTCCCTTAAGTATTTATATATGCAATAGTTTCTAAGTTTTACTTTCAGAACAGGATTTTCAGATATATCTGGTAGATAGATAGATATTTATTTACGGTCGAAAACCAACATCATATTATACAAAAAATAGAACACTATAAATGTTAAAACTCCATTCAACTCTAAAATTAACACCAAAAGTATCTGGCCTATTGTGTTTCCGCATGCAGTTTATTATGCTGGTTCCTCGTGACCAGAACGGCCATGAGATATTTGGCCACCAAGTTGGTTATCTCCTTGTGTTTGTCGTCAAGCAGTCAGTATAGGTAGAATTCCTCAGGTCTACCAGGTAAACGGGACAGGATTGGTGAAATTAAGGAGAGGCGGGCATCCAAATACAAAGGGCAGTGAAAGAACACATGCTTTATAGATTCAACCATCCCTGCATCGCAGGGGCATATACGTTCATGATAGGGTGTTTTTGTGTACCTTCCCAGTAACACAGCTGTTGGCAGTGCATTGACTCGGGCCAGAGTAAACACTTTCCTATGTTTCGGATTTGTTAAGTTTGTTAAATAATTTTGTGTAGCAAAGGGTACGTATCTGGTAAGAATATTATCGAAATGGATTGCCCAAATTAATGGGCTTGCTAAAACCAAACAAAAAATAGATATAATGTATGCATGAAAACTTACGTCATCTCTATGACTTACTCAAGCAGTGACATAAAGATGTGTAGCACTGGCATGTTTTTATCAGAAGTTGCAGGACATGCACATGATCTTATGAAGAAGATGTGTCTGAATAGAAATCCAATTAAGGAATATATTCTTCTCAGAAAGGGATTTTTAATATTTGTCACAGACCATAAAAGTTAGCTACATTTTTAAAAGCCTTGTTAATTCTCTGCTATGATTCGTGAGTTTTCATTTTCTGTTATCTCAAGTAGATAAAAGTAGGAAGGCCCTTTAAGCAGCCTCCAAGCCCTGCACGCACTTTTGACCAATTAGCATTTTATTTCCCAATCTTCACAAAAGGTTGCAAATATATTTAGTCAACAAACGCCTCTCATGTTCTTTAAAAGATGCCTTAGAGGGAACTGTTTTCATGTAGGTTAAAATTAGATTCAATGCTTTTAATAAGGTCAGCTTGAATATTATAATAGTGTATTTTAATACATAATGCTTTTCTACAAGCTGATAAATGAAACCACCAAACACCTCATTAAAACTGTATCACTTCCAAGAAACCTCCGGTGAATGAGTTGGGAAGGAATAGAGAATTATTTAAGATATATGTTAAATAACACTATTATGTGTTATACTTTGTTTTTCTCTTGCACTGGACAGTATAGTTAAAGGAATCGGCTCAATAATTAAAATATAGTTGCTGCAAATTTTTCTGGCGCTATGTATATACCATGTGTATGTTAATCTAATGGACAGAATATTCTGAAAAACATTGGTTAATTTATTAGCTGGAGGCAAAAAATATCTTTGCACTCAATGAATTCTGAATAATTCTATTCAAATGTATTTTTTTCAGCAGATATTGTTTAATGTTAAAACTTTATTATTCTTTTATGTTGACTTTTTATCAAAGGTCTGTGACTTTTATGCAGAGCCAATCCTTCAGTCAAGTAATATGAGGCAGTTACTCCAGATAGGAAATGTGTAGGAGCAACAATAATAGCAGCCTCCTTCCCCAAATTCTTCCTTAGAATCCTTTCCTCTACATCAGTGATTCCCAACCTTTAAGAGCCAGTGGAACTCTGAGGCAAAGATTTGATACCATTGAAATCAATCAACCCCAATCTTAAACACTATACCAATATTTATATATATTTACAATTTTTATTTTGTGATAAAAGACAAAACATTATAATCAGGAATAATGAAAAAATAATAATGTGATTTTCAAGCTTGCATTTCTTTAACTAGGTGAGGAATCCTTGAATACTACTACTCAAAGTCACATGCATGTTGTGGCATTGAGTAATAACAGACTCACTCTAGAATCTAGAGTTGCTCACACTTTTTCAGCATGCGAGCTACTTATAAAACAACCAAGTCAAAATGATCTACCTACCCACTACAAAAATGTGAAACATATAACACAATATCTGCTTTGAACTTGGTTTTCTGAGTCCACATTGCCATATAATCTGATTCAAAGCAGATAACATGAGATTTTATTCAACTGTGTGGAAAGGACCTCAGATAACCCTTGGGTGGTGGCGGGAGCCTGCAGGGCGGTACTGAGCCTTCCTCCCGCCCTGCCTGTAATCTACCAGGGTGCCCTATGAGATCTACCAGTAGATCGCGATCTACTTAATGAGCACCCCTGCTCTAGATAGTAGTAGACTCACAGACTGACTCTTGAAGCCTGGTTACTAATAGAGGCCCAGGCTAATACCCGGGCTTCAAGAGCCTGTCTGGGAGAATTGACTCTGAGGGCTCCTGTTCTGCTGGCCCAACCAAAGGGAAAGAGTTTCCATGTGCTCCCTTTCCTTCCCTTCCCTCCTCACAAAAATTGAGCTTTCCTTGGTCCTGCCTTCACTGACCTGCTAGCTTCGACTGGTACCGTCTCCTTGCAATGCAGCCTGCAAACTGGGCTTCCCGACTTACCTAAAAATCAGGTAAGAAATTAAGGATCCAGTGCCACCATTCATGATCCCTCCCTTTACCCAATGTTGGATCCTTCCTTCCTTATCTGCTCTTGAGGAGGTTGCTTCCAGAGCCCCATTTGTAATCTCTTCCTTGCAAATCAGCTTCCTACTGCCTAGACCTGCAAATGGGGCTCTAACAGAAGCAGTTTAAAGTCTAGGCAAGGAAGGAAGCACTCAATGCCTCCCTTCCCACCTCCTCCCTTTACCCAGTGTTCACTGTTCACAATCTCCTCAATTCAACCCAGCCAACCCCTCCTGTCATCTGGGCCTGCAAATGGGGATCTGGCTTTGTTTGTTAGATACCTGTTCATTTAAAGTGAAGTTGTTATGCACTGAATATGGTATCTCTAACTCTTACATGAAAATGAAGTGTTCTATCACCACTCTTTGGAGACTACTTGTTGTAGCTATTAGGCTTAGTTGATAAAAAAAATGATTCGAAACTCGTTTTGGATGTAGGGGGCGCTGGTGGTTCATTTCTAAAGTCACTTCCAAATTTTTCCCAAATATTTTTTTTGAAACTTTCAGAAACTTCTGAATTGATTCATTAATGCAGGCGCATATGCACAATAGGTAAAAACAGCACTGCCATTGAGGAAACTTCAGGGAATTATCCCTGCCCCATTTTTAGACCAATCCCAAGGGCTGAGAAGGGTGGTATACAAATGTAGTAAATAAATAAATATATAAATAAATAGACCACTGTTCGCTCACCAAATTTCTTGCCCTTTGACTTATCCATGATTTTTTGGCAAATTTTCATATTTTTTGTTAAAAAAACCATTTTTAATAATAAAGAAAATTTGTTACTGCTGCATTTGTGATAGATGAGTATCCACTAATTGAAATATTTCACTTTTTATTCATCCTGCACAAACAAGTCCATTGAAGAATGAAGAAAGGGTACAAGTTGGTAGATGCCAAAATACACACAAACACATTTGCGCAACAGTATATTAGATTTTTCTGTGCATATATGCATGTTCTTATTTTAGCTTGGAAAAATGAGCTATTAAAATAGTAAGTACAAAAATGAAAATGAAAAATGTTTAATTGCAGCTATCCTTGGTGAAAGAGTTCCCCAGTATTTGTGTGCCAAGAAGGAAAGGGGAGGATGTAGATAATGTGAGGTCCTTCCTGGTGCATTGTGGGACAACAGTGTTCTTGAAATATTGGAAGAACATTTGTGACTGCTTTCCACAATTGTAAAACACTTATTTTAAAAGATGCAAGAAGGCAGAGGTTTAAACAAAGGCATCTCAATCACTGACCCATTCATTGTTGAAATCCTAAGTTCCCATACCTTGAGAATTTCTTCAGCCTGGCCTTGGAAGAATAGGAAATACTTCCTTGCTTTCACAGCCTGCGAGTGAAGCTAATCATTATTGTTTTCATGTTATTTGTTGCTAGTTTACTTACTCTTCTGCTCCCTGATGTGTCTAATGATGCAAAGTGCTTCTAGTTGCAGACACAAGCTACTTATCTGTAATCTTCTCACCATCACAATTGATGTGTACCATTAGTACTAACATAACACAAATCTCAATTTTATCAGAGTGCTGATTTGGAGCTTGTAAAGAGCTTTGGAGATACTGACAAACTTTTGATCAGTGTAACCTTTACATATGCATTAATAGTACCCCCAAAATGAAAACAAACAGCTGTGTGCTAAATGTTGTTTTTGTTGTAAATGTTCATATTCCTGGAAACAGTGCTTGTTGCTCAATAGTACTGCGGAAACATCAGTTCTGGATGGGATTGCACTAAAACGATCATGTTCTGATTTGATAGAACCTCTGGATCTGATATTTCTAGAGACAAGCAAAACCCAGAGCAGAGCTTGGTTCATTGATTTTTTAAAAACCTATATTGTAATGTTAAATGTTAGGCATCAGAAAACCAAGTCTTTAGCATAAACTCCAGTGGTTTATTTTAATTTGGTAGGTTATTATTAATTAACTCAATTAAAATACTTAAGATTGCGCCAGACTATGGGTTTTACAGAGAAGACTACTGAATTTAGAGAAGCTCATTTGGTTAATGGCTTCTTCAGAAGGGTTCCTTTTTGTCCTTTTAAATTTGACTTCCTACAGCCTAGAGATTCTCCCCTAGGTGGACCATATGGTCCATTATGTGATTGGTATTTGTGAATGATATGTGAGAAGTACATCTGGAAACTCCTAGGTTGGAGAAGAATTCAAAGACATAACCAGGTTAGTCTGAAATATCAGAATGCAAAAGGATCATAGAGACTAATTTAGAGAACAATAAGCTTTTGAAAACTAAGTGGCATCTGTGTTGTATATAATCATCTGGTTTGTAGTTTGATGAGGCATCAGTACTCTTTTGTAGAGAAAGATGTTGGATGAAAGGTGTTGCCAGGATGAGTGGATAGTCATATGAGTCATGTGTGGTGTGCCAGGGCATCATTGATAATGCTAAATAATAGCATAAGGTGTTATACAATTATGTACAATAGAAATCAGTTCAATATAATCATCAGAAGGGGAAAGGGTACTGCACTAACATTCTCCAGAACAACTCTGAACACTTTCATATAGACCTATGCTGGAAAGGTTTTGAAAGAGTCCAAATATAAACCAGTCTAGAATTTTTAAAAAGGCAGAAAACGCTAGTCGACAGAGTAAATTCAGTTGTTAATATATGAGCATGACAATTTAAACCTGCCAATCAGAAAGTATTTTATATCATCTGGATTTTGTGAACGATTGTCAAAGATAGGCACAAAATAGTGTGTTGTAAATCATTGCTGATGGAAAATGTGAACAATGAAGTTTGTACTGTGTTGATTCCAAGTCTGGATTATAGCAACATTCTTCTTTGTGCAGGCATTTGATATGTAACTAACCTGTCTCCTCTAAGGCATATGTGATGTTGGAAGCAAAACATTTTGGGTTTTGAAATCTTTTGGATTTCCAGAAAAGGGAGACTCAACCTTGTTTTGTCAGTTAGCTATTATTTGCATGCAAAGTTGTTTGGTTGACTCCAGTAATTTTCATTTACTGGGTAAGGATATTAATATATGTGAACAAATTGAAAGCTTTATTTAAATCATATTTTAGAGACACTATTAATTATTCTGATTGTGGCTAGGATTTTGAAAATGCTTAAATCCCATCTTCAGAAGCCTTTTAGGAGCTTAAACCACTTACTGCAGAATAATCCCATAATTGCATCTGAAAGCCCTCAAGCCATGATGAAGCAATTTGAACTTCGCTCAACCATGCCAGAGGTACTACTGTGGAGAGAAGCAGAAGAATTGCAGGAAAAATCCCACAGAAAGTCAATGAGGTTAGGTTTTGAGGTTAAAAGTGGTGTAATGTATAATAGTGTAGACTGTACATTGCAACTAATAAAATATGACCCAGGTTCTGTTTTTAAAGACCTTATAATTGGAAGTCATATTTAATGGACTTAATAACAGAGAAAGTAGTGATGTATAATTTTGAAGCCAACCCCCCTATTTTGAAATCCACAGAGGTTTGGACTGCGAAAAGAAGCAAAACATATCTCAATCTGCCTTGCATTTTTCTGCTTTAGAAAAAAGTTTTTGATAAATGGTGAAACTAATTGATAACTGTAAAATTACAGCTAAACTTACACACAATAAAAACTCAGAAGTAAGTCACATTGATTCAGTGGACACTTCCCACAGGTGAGTGTGTATTGGATTGTAGCATTTAGGCTTCAGGGCTTCTCATGAGCTCTTGCAATGCATTTATTTCATTCATTCATTTATATCAGAGATTAACAATATGCAGCCTATGTGCCATATGCAACCATCCTGCCTCCAGCCCTTTAATTTTAACACCTAGTCCTTTTATATTTCATATAGTTGTTGTCAGGATTTTTGTTTTTGTTTTATTCAGAATGCTGTTTTCTCACTCCTAGACCTCCAAATGTAAAAGCTCTTTATTTAAATAAATTTCCCACAACCCCCAGAAAATCTCAAAATGTGCCTGTCCAAATAATAAAAAGTGGAAATGTGGCCACTTTCTTTAAAATGAAATAATGTTAACTTCTGTGCTACAAACAAACAAACACACAAAAATGACTCCTAGAGTTGGTCCACCTTAATTCTGTACTTTAGCCAAGACTGGTAGTACTTATAAACATAAGAAACAGACCAAGAGCCTACATTGCCAGCTTAGACACAAATTGTTAACTACGTATGATCTCCTGGCCAAACCTCTCAAACCTGCATTGAGAGCCAGCAGCCACTCCAGTGGAGGTCTATTTTGCTGGTAATCAGGTTAGAGTTAGGTGCTCTTTTCCTACCAGCAAGCTAAAGTGTAATGAGAATTTGTGATGTGAGTCCTGCTTCTAATTCTCACTTCCTGGTAAACTGATAGCAAAAGGCTGGAAATGTAATCCTACTGTGTCATTTGGCAGCAAAACAGACCTCCATTACAGAGTTGGATTTGGAGGGCGGGGTGGGGTGGGGGGCGGTTTTGTGTTCATAGCAATTGTGCCACAATTATGAGTACCTACTATAATTTATCGTAGAGCATTAACATCCATAACTCTAGATTATGAATCTATAATTGCCATACAGGATGCTAGCTATGCTTTTAAAAGTTTTCTTATTCTGTGCATAATATCTTGAGAGTAAGTGTCTTTCAACTTAGACTTACACATGAGTAAACATGCAAATATTGCTCTTTAAATGTATCTTGGGGCACTTTAAAGGGACTCATGTCATTAGTGGATATGCCAGAATCAAAACTGAATCAAATAAACCACAGTCTATCAAATCCATTAACAAATGCAACAAATGCCTTAAATATGCATGAATAAATAAATACTAGCCAACTTATCAGTTGAATTATAAATGTATTATTCTGCCACTCCTTCTTCTCTCTCCTTATTTTCATAACAGTAGAACATTGAGGGGAAAAACAGATAAAAATGGAGAGACTGGATAAATGTAACATTGTCAACAGGCATATTATGATCAAATTGCATTGTTTCAGGGTTAATTGGGTCAGCATCCACAACTGGGGAGCATGGTTTTATCTTTCATTGAAGCTGGGGAATGTGTCATGATCTGTAAAAGAGCAAAATCATGTAAAGACTTTAAAATTATTATTTAACTTGTTCATGTCCCTCCTATGGAGAAATCCCCCACTTTATTATAATACAGTATATGTACAGCAGAAACAACCACAGTTTCATCCGTAAGATATTGGTGTGAATGTTAATGACAAAAGGCTATCATCAATGTATAATGTAAAAAAATGTGATAGATTGTCAAACTACTCAAACAACCTCCTACACTCCATCACAATTCCCAACTCTTGTTCATCTAGGTCTCTAGGTCAAAAGTGCCAACTAATTTGATGGAAGATTCAGAATTACTGGAGGAGGACATATTTGATTGCTCTTTATTCAGAGGTCTAAGTATTAAGAGAGAGAAAGAGATTCTGGATAAAGGCCTGCTCTGAACAGGGAACAAAGAACCATGCTACAAACAGATAAAAATCTGGGAGAGGCTGCCCTGCCAGTATAAAATCTTCTGTTGCATAATGGTCCATTGTTGCCCTTACTTCCTTAGGGAATTCTCCTACTGTAACACAGCTCTGGGTCTTTGAAGGCTGATAAACTGCCATACAAAAGCAGAAGAGGTAAAGATTTCCCCAATTATCCCACTAGAGTCCAATTACTGTACTTTCCCTGAGTTTCTTCCTCACATTTAAGTAAAACTTGCTGTAGAGCAGTCATTCCTAACCTGTGATCTGTGGACTACCAGTGGTCTGCAAGAACTAAAATATGATCCACGGCCTCACTACACCATTACAACAAGAGCAACTGGTCTTGCAAAACCCTCTTATAGTGCCTAAGCTTATTAAATATGGTTTTCTATGGGTGAGCAGATGGTGACTATTGGATGGCATATGTTCTGTGTCAGAAACTAGAGCTGATGTGGTCTATCCAACACAGTTTTCTGAATCAGCACCCCAAATAACCAAACCTAATCTAAAGTTGACCAAAAACCGATTTGTAACCCTTTTGGTACTAATGTTGAGAGTGGTTCCTGGTCAAAGTGGTCCCTGGCCCAGTTGTCTCTGGTCAAGTGGTCCCAGGTCAAAAAAAAAAGGTTGGGAACCACTACTGTACAGACTTTAAGCAAATCAGCCATCATTCTATTCCATTCTTACTATCACAGATCCAAAGGAAGCTAGATAGCTGTTCTCTGAATCACCTCTCAAAAGTGAAAGTGAAAGATTTAGTAAGGAACAATAGCCCATCAAACGCTTTGTGTTTGGGGCAGAAAACAAAATACAGGTACACTGGACTTTCATCACATTTCTTTAATGAAGTATCATGGATGGAGACAGAAAGTCTCCTTGCATCATGTGATGGAGTCCATTGTATCTTATTTCAAAACAGAATTACAACTATTTAGAAATTGGGTGTGTGTTCATGGGATAACATCCCTCATGTATGGAAATGATATGACCATATATATTTATATGACCATATATTTTTTCAAAATAACATATACATTTCTATACAGTTTTAATGGAAGTTGGTTAATCTGATCTCAGTGAGCCACTTCTAAAAAGAGAGTACTCATTTGTGGATTATATTTATTAGCTTTTATGTTGAAGAAAGATTGATATTGTGACAGTTTTGCAAGTGACCTAACTTTTGCTAGAGTGATTGAGCAAGGCACTGAAAAAAAAAACCCCTCCCAGCAACAAACATCACACACTGGTTCTTATTATTTCAGATACTGTGTGGCACCTCTAGCAAATGCAGTTGATGAACTTGCCCAGTGAATGATCAAAATGGGTCATGATCCAAGCAGTAGCCTAAATACACTATCTCCTAAAGTGCTTTTCAGGCAGAATTCCGACAGTGTAATGGTGCACTATGCAATGACCATAAGGTATTTTGAGATTGTGCGGGTTTACTAATTACTTGAACAAATGGACCCAGACTACCCTTTACCAATTCTTCAGTATGAAGTATTCTTCTGAATGACTCTGGAGCAATCAGTATGTTAGGTTCCTATCGTAGACATAGCAGCATGAGTTGGATTACTAGGCATGCTTAGGTTCGTTCGGAATCTTCATAATACGGAATAAATTCAGAAAGTTATCCTTTTTAAAGCGATTTTGAAAGTTTTAAGGAAACTGGAAGTCCCTTTGCCCTTCCAAAGCTTTTTCTACCATTTCTCTTAAGAATCAGTAAGTGAGTCGGAAATGATCCAGCTTTCCCCCCGCTTCTGTTCCCTGGCCTTGGTTCAAGCCAGAGAAGCCTTCTAAACCAGTGTGGATGGATTCCCTTTCTTTCATTTCCCTCCCACATCAGTGAGGGAAGCAGTTTTAACCAGTGTGGATGGGATGGATCTATGTGAGTTTAAACCAGTGTGGATGGATTACTTTACTTTACTTTCCCTTCCACCTCCCGAGTAAGTCTTAAGCAAGAGAAGCAGTTTTAACCAGTGTGGATGGATTCCTTTCATTTCCCTCCCA
The DNA here is from genome assembly GCA_030556195.1 of Anolis apletophallus. Taxonomy (NCBI): domain Eukaryota; kingdom Metazoa; phylum Chordata; class Lepidosauria; order Squamata; family Anolidae; genus Anolis; species Anolis apletophallus. The sequence continues at coordinate 41,790,485 of JARBWK010000005.1, forward strand.
CTTCAGTTTTAACCAGTGTGGATGGATTCCTTTCCTTTCCCTCCCACTTCAGTCTTAAGTGAGAGAAGCGGTTTTAACCAGAGTGGATGGATTTCTTCCCTTTGCTTCCCCCCCCCTTTTTTTCTGGAGTAAAACAACTACTTTCAAAGTAAAGACCACCCAATGAAACAGGAAATAACACCTTGAAACCATTAACAAAGGATTCAAAAGTCTCAGAAGTTTTCAAAAGTTTTGACCTTTTTTTTCCCTGTGAAAATCGGAATTGAATTTAGATCTTAACCACCAGCTCTCCCTACATCCAAAATGAGTATTGAACCTTTTTTAATCAAACAAGACTATTGATTACTATGATGGCACAGTTGCCATCTGTGCTAGACATAAACCAGAAATGGGATTTTCTCCTTTACATTTTTCCTTTGTTTTTATTTCACCAATAATCTTCCAAGGAATGAAATCTGAAGATTTGCTGCTAGCTCAGGCTTTAAGTCACATGCATGTTAATTGTTGGGTAAATAACTCTTAGAATTTAATGATCTTGCAAACACTTGGTGGTTGTTGTTGGGATGGTTTTATTTCATTTAAAAGGTGATGTGACATGGCAAAGCTGAGAAATTCATGAGTGACATCATCTTATTTTATATAACAACATCTCAGTAATGTGTCACAGAAGTGTGTCTTATGTTTAAATACCAAGTAAGAATGGTATGAATAATCTCTTTCCTACTCCATCTAGTTTGCACATGTTAGGTTGTGTTTACTAAGTGTAGTCCCCTTTTTTAAAAGTTTAGCAAGGCACCCTGTGAACATCACATTTCTGAGAAACTGCAGCTGAACCGAAAGCGGCTTAATTTGCTGTAAGCCAGGCCTTTGTTGATAATCACACTTTTGCATGCCAATTCAGTGTGATGGAGGCTGCCAAAAATGAGTAGAACTTGATTTGTCTAAGTGAGATTGTCCTGCTGGTACTTCAGCTTGAATTGATTGAGTTCCAGTTCCAATAAGGGAAATTGTCCCCCCCCCCCTCAGTTCTGTTCCTTTGATGTCGAAAACAGAGTATTTTATCCATTTCTTTTAATTTGGCCATAGACATTTAGCATCACATGTTTTCTTATTAGGATTTCAAACATAGATAGGACACCATGGTACAGTGATAAATTAATCTTGAAAATACAACTAGCACTTTCATGAGGCTATTTCCCTTTACTGTGGCACCTGTGGGTTTCTCATGAGATATGATATTGACTTGAAGAGCCATGTACAGTTATTGTATTAAGTGCAGAGGTGGCAAAATACAAATTAAAAAGAACATTTGTGTTTGTAATGCAATTTATGTGAAAGCCACTTTAAAGATATTTTCAAAAGTTATTAAAATCAAGTTCTTCAATGTATTTGCTTATGGAGTACACTTTGACCAAAGAACAACAATGCTGACTTGAGTTTCAGTGGGAAATGACATGACATGTGACCTTATTTATTTATTTAAAAATTTTGTACCCCAACCTTCTCACATCTATAGAGAGACTCAGACCGGCTTACAGCAAAATTCAATGCTATACCATTTTTAAATCTGTTACAAAAATATATTAAAAACATAAAACACCAAAATACATACATACAAATCACATTGCCATTTAAAACAAATTCAACTCGATCTGTGAACGTGGTCACTAATTTCAAACTATAATCAATCTCAGCCTATTCTGGGAAAGCTTCGTTCCACAACCAAGTCTTCACCCGCTTCCTGAAAGACAACAGGGAGGGGGCAGATCTAACATCACTTGGGAGAGAGTTCCACAGCTGAGGGGCCACCACAGAGAAGGCCCTTATCACCCCCATTGCCATTTTGTCAGCAAGCATGGTGAAACAGCAGGTGCCTGGGGCAACTGTTGCCCCATGTGCCATTTCCCCCATCACATTGGGGAAATATCGCCCAACTGGGGCAGGAGTGTGCTGGCTCCATTGAAGCCAGCACAACACAGGAGCCACCCCATGTTGACGAGGAAGCATCCTAGGATGCTTTCACGCCGGTTGGGGGTAAGGCCTTCACCTGAAATTGAAAGATGCCATGTGATGGACTTTAAGCCCATCCATCCCTCAACTGTCTGACAAGTGTCCTAGGATGCTTAAATTGGTAAGTGTAATGAGGTTCACAATCAGAGCCTGGTATTTCTATATATTTTATACATTTATTTTGAAAGGCCCAAAATCCTATTGAGCATCTGTATTTGCAAATTAGGTTTTGTATGCTAGCAACAATAAATTCCTCTGAAGTACATGATTTATTGGGTTTCATAGAGATGTACTAGATAAGTTGTTAATAAGCCTTTGGCCTACATTTTCAGCGAGCCCAATCTCTCACTCTTTCAGACTATTTCTTCACACAAAAACAAGCTACACCAACTATTAAAAAGTGCTTACTTTTTTTACTACTACACAATTATACACACAAAAAGCAATGAAGTATATATTTTAAGTCCAAATGGTGGCAGAAATGAGTTGGAAAGGGGATAAAATTAAAAAAGCTTATCCTTTCATTTCACAAATCTGTAATCCTTCAGTGGCTATGTTAAAAACAGGACACTTGGGATATGGGCATGTGTATGGCTAAAGTTGGCCTTTGACTGTTTAATAACTTTGTTGTTTCATGAAACAAGCAGCAGGTGGGGACATGGTGGCTGGACAGATGATGGCGAGGATGATGATGTATATTGCCCACTTGATTAGAGAGTGCTTGAGCATGTTGCAAGGTTTCTGTGGATTCTTCAATTTAGGGTTCTGTGATCCGGCTTATCTCCCATGTTACATGATCATCTGTGTCTTGGAGTCGCATGCCCTACATTTTTAAGTCATTCTCAACTTGTAACGGCCCTATTAAATTAATGGGAATAACCTGTATATTGATGCAGAATTCAACAGTTGATTTCATGGTGCTAATGAGTAGATTCCAAAGCATTCACATGATACACTGATGATGCATAGCTCTATTTCTCATTTCCTTCCTTTAGCTAGTGAGATGGTGGATATATTGAATCTGTGCTCTCTACCACAATAGACAGGAGAAGGACTACCATACTAAGCTGGCTCCAAACAAATGTATGTTGTTGTTAGTGGATGGTTTCTCTGATCTCATGACTGTTAGCCAATTTTTTTTAGATGGAGGCACAGGCTCTGTAAAGCGTCATAGCTTAGGGTTTTCCTGAATATATTACTTCAGTAGCACAAAGTGACTTACACTAGTTTCAACTGTTGGCCCAGCTACATTCCTGTTCAGAAAGATATAACCTTGCTTCAGTGGTTCATACTTTTTCACCTGTAGCCAGACCAGTCAGAAAGGATAGTTAGTGCAGAATGGGGACCAAAAGATCTAATTATTTAACATATATTCTAGCCTGACTGCACTAACTGCGATATATTATTGGGCAAAGTCAAAGTTTTTACTGTGATCTTAGAAAAATAACATGACTAAATAGTCCCACCTGATCTGATTCTCCCTCTACCCCCCAAGGCATGTAGCTGGGGGGGGGGGCTGAAGCCCCTCCCCCAATTCTCAGGGTGGTCTGTGAGAAGGCCTTAGTGGTACGTGACATGGTGGCTTCCTTGTCCATATCTGGGCCCTCAGCGCACTCTCTTTCCTTTTTGGTGCCCCTGGTTTCAGCCTTCGATGCCGGGAGAGGAAGGGGAATGTGCCGGCAGCCCAAGCGGCAAAGAGGATGCCGCTGCACCACAGACCAATTGAAAGTGGTGAGGGGTGGAGTTGTCTCCGAGGGCCTCCCTGAAATTGTATTTTTGGTTGTGGGGTACCTCAGGGGCCATTATCTCCCTCTATTATTTAACATCTATATGCTGTCCACTGGCCCAACTGGTACGTCAGCTTCAGTCTGGACACTGTGTCATCATGGGATAGAGACGCTGATGACACCCAGCTTGTGCTGAGGATGGAGGGCAGCCCGGATTCTGTACCTGATTATTTCCATCAGTGCATAGAGGCCATGACTGGATGGCTGCGAGCTAGCCGGTTGAAGGTGAACCCATCAAAGATGGAGATCCACTGGCTGGGCCACCCTATGGGAGGGGGGTGCCGGCTGCCTACCCTGGACAACGTAGCACTTTACCCGTCGCCCTTGGTAAACAGTCTAGGGGTCCAGCTGGACCCGCTGCTGACTATGGAGACCCAGGTCGCCATGGTCAACAGATCCGCATTTTTCCACCTGTGGCAGGCTAGACGGCTGGCACCTTACCTGTCTAACAATGACCTTGTCACGGTGATCCAGGCGACGGTCATCTCAAGACTGAACTACTGTAACGTCCTCTACATTGGCCTTCCTCTGTCCACGATCTGGAAACTCAAGCTTTTGCAGAATGCTGCAGCACGTCTACTCGCCGGGGCTCCGGCGAGATGCCACATAACACCTATCCTGCAGCAGCTACACCGGCTCCCAGTAGAGTACCGGATTGTGTTCAAAGTGTTGGCATTAACCTTTAAGGCTATACATGGTCTGGGGCCTGTGTACTTGAGGAACCATCTCTCCCCATACATTCCCCAGAGATCACTGCCGTCTGGAGATCAAAACCTATTAATGGTTCCCTTGGTCAAAACTTACCACCTGTCCTCTACGAGGCAAAGAGCTTTCTCTATTGTAGCCCTGACACTGTGGAACTCTCTGCTGGATAGTGCTCAGGCTTTTACAGAAATATCGGTATTTAGAAGAGCCTGTAAAACAACGCTGTTCCTACAAGCATTTAACATCAATGGTCCCAACTGACTGTCCCATATCTTCCATGTTCTGGTATTGTGACAAGCTGGACAGTTGTTCAGTAGTTTTATAGCGTTTTAATTATATAGTGTTAAATTGTTTTATTGAAATTGTTAAGCTTTTATCTATGTAAACCGCCCCAAGCCAAAGAGAATGGAGCGGTACAAAAATTTGAATAATAAAATTAATTAATAAATAAATGTCAGAATATGTAGCTTCATGATTTGCTGAAACAACAATTGGTTTAGTAGATTTGTTGATAACTTACTAACATAATTCCATCAGGTGTGCTGTGCTGTTTATTTTTAATGGTGTATGAAAGCTATTTGAAAGCTTGAATTGCTTTCAAATCGCAGATAACATTGCAACTCGCACTTGATCACAGACAAGTGTTCAATGGTTTTAAATCACTGTGTGAACTCAGTGTATTCTACATTTTGCTCAAACAACCTTCAATAAAATATTTATAAAAATAAAGTAGAGCTGTCAAATAGAATTGCCAAGGGGAATTGCAAAGATACCGGCAAAACATGTTAAAGGGTTCCCAGTGGCTTTTAGATATTTATGTAATATACTTCATCTGCTAGATTATTTTATGTCTGAGTATATATTTATTAGCAATTGTGTTTAATTGCTTAGAAAAATGATTTGAAAGCCAATAATTAGTCTTTTGGATAAATATATCGGCATATTACCAAGTTTGTCACTTGGGACTCCTTTTCTCGTATTATTCTTATGTTTCGAAAAGGGACATTTTATTAACATGAACTTTGGAATGTACTACATGCTAGTTTAGAATACAGCAATTATCAGACAGGGGAACATTATGGTGCAAGGCTTATGACAAAATATGACTTAACCATGAGGGTGAATTAGTTTGTGTTTGAGTACTCATTGACCAGAATGCATCTTTTAGGAATATCTGGGTCCTCTAAAGTGACTTTATTGTTAATTTTGTTCAGTAATTCATTTCAATAGAGTTTCTATGAACTATTTTCACATAAAATACAGGAAAATCAAGTTCTTATCATTGCATTTAGAATGATGCTTTCAGGATTCCCTAAGTTCTTTTTGAAAAAACAAAATGTGAAAAATGTCCACCTATCTCTAGATTTTTCATACATGGATAGCACCACACATGCAAGTTCCATAGAAAATGGTATCTGCTGGGTTTAGTTCCAGAACCCCTTGCAGATACAAAAACCCTTGGATTCTCAAATTCCATTATATGCAATGATGTTATAAAATCATGGTTTGTTTTTTAATTTTTTGAATAAAAATATTTTAAGGCATGGATGATTGAATTCATGTATACAAATTCCATTGATATGGAGGGCTAACTATAATGTAAAATCCAATATGACAGTGTGGGTTCAACATTAGCCATTTTTTACTTTACCAGTTTGCATCTTTGAAATTCTGTTGCTGGGACACAGCATACATTATTTTTGAAAGCAGTAATGCTGAAAATAGTAACTGATTCCCTTCTGTGCTTAAGTTTGCTAATGCTAACGTAGTGTAATTATGCACATCCCCATTCATATATCCAATTGTTGATTATGACAGGATCCTAGCATCTTATTTGTGCAAGGAATGTTATAGAGGCTTGGGACAGGCTACAAGCCCATTATAATGAGGAAAATAGATTATCATGCTTTACCGTAACCTTTGTGTTCAAGGATTAAAATAAATAGTAAAGGGATTTAGGAATCAAGAACTCAGTAGATAACTGGAATAGTAAGGTCAAGATCTATTTGAATAATCATGCAAAGGGGTTATTTATCTCTCCATTCTGTTCTCCATGAAAGCCACTGTGCTGTGATAGAGGCATTACTGTAAGCTCTGATAACCATCAGTGCGTTTGTTCTTCAGTAAGGATATTTCCATTGTTGTAGAGCCCCAGAGGTTCATTTCAGACAATGTGCCTAATAAGTTATATATCAATAAAGCCATTGTTGAATGAAATTCCCTAAACTGTAGAAAGAGCTGTAGTGTGAAATTAGCACCATTCTGCTGATTCAGTCTGATGCATTCACTTGTCTTTAAATTTGTGTGTGTTTATATTTGTAAAATTTATATCCAACATTTTCATCAAATGGTGCTTCAAGGTAGCAAGTAAAACTTAAATCGATTATATAATCCAGAATGATAATCAAAGCATAGAAACAGACAGGTAGGACATACCTAAAGCCATAATAGTTGATTTGAAGAAATCTAGTGTGACACCAAGAACTGCCTTATCTAACCCACACCTTGTAGCAGTGGTTCTCAACCTGTGGGTCCCCTGGTTTTTTGGCCTACAACTCCCAGAGAACCACTGTACTACAAGGAGTGGAAGGCATCGAATTGCATTGGTTCTCTGAACCACCATCACAGTTGGTACCACAATACCATTATCCAGCAACAATGAGATGCCATAGCCATGCCAGGAGTTATAGTGGGTGATTTAAAGATGATGAATACAGCTGTTGGGGGGGAGAGCATCTGGATTGTGGCAGAAGGGAAAGGCCTTCCATATCGGTATCTCCAAACTTAGCAAAAGCAGTCCTAGCTTTCAGAAGAGCATGAGATGGGGCATATCACAATTTGTCCAAGAATCAGAATGATAATGCCACCTCTTAAATGCTACCAAAACAATGATCCTATTGCCACCTATAGCCTCTCACCAACTGATATCTTTACCACCTCCTTGCAACAGGAGTATGACTTCAAGAGGCTACAATTTAGCCATCTTAGGTCAATGGGGCAGTCAGAGGATAGATACTCTCAGCATCCAGTCAACAATATATAAATGGCAAGACCACAATATATAAATGTGACCAAATGAAAATCTTACCTTAGAAAGAGACAAAAACTAAGGGCCCACGGTAGAATATAGTCCTACTGTTAATTCCTCCACTTGCATGCTGGTAATTTTATAACAGCAAGAAACTTCCATCTGAATTTGTTTTCTCTACAAACAGGCATGAAAATTGCTAACTTTTGTGTTCTCCCTGCTTCTTTGCTGACCATATAGGAAGTGAAGATATCACATGGGTCCAGATTATGTCTCTATAGCAGCTTGACATAAATTGAATTTAAAATTTACAAATATGCAAAAATTAAAATAAAATTAAACACAAAAAGCACTAAAACATTCACAGTTAACATCCATCAAAATAGTTAAAAACCACAGCACACCCTGACTAGATCTTAAACACCTTGATCTTTAAAAGTCTGCCTGAATAGAAAGGTTGTAGCCTGCTGCCAGAAGAACAACAGGAAGGGGCCGTTCTGGCTTCCCTGGGCAGGGAGTTGCAGAGTCATGGAACAGCCATCAAGAAAGTCTGCTCTCTCATGCCCACCAGCTTTAGATGGAGGTGGGACTGAGAGAAAGATCTCTCCTGAAGATCTCAGGTCCCAGGCAGGTTCCTACAAGGGGATGTAGTCAGCCAAATAGCCTAGACCCAAACCGTCTAGGGATTTAAAGGTAATAACTATCACTTTGAATTGTACCTGGAATCAGACTGGTGGAGCTTCTGCAATAGTGGAGGTACCCCCTCACTGTAGCCAGCCTCAGTGAGCAACCTGGCTGTAGGTCTTTCGACCAGCTGAAATTTCTGAGCACTCTTCAGAGGCAGCCCCACGAAGAGCACATTACAGTAGTGAAGATGGGATGTAAGTAAGGCATGTACCACTGTGGCAAGATCTGGATTCTCAAGGATGGGTGCAGTTGACACACAAGTTTTACGTGTGCAAAAACCCTCCTAGCCATTACCTGGACCGCCAGGTTCAGTGCTGAGTCCAGGGGGACCATCGAACTGCAGATCTGTGTTTTCAAGGGGAGTGTGACCCCCATCCAGCACAGGTTGGATCTCTATTCCTTGGTCTACCTTCCGATGGACCAGGAGTACCTCTGACTTGTCTGGATTAAGTTTCAATTTGTTTACCATCATCCAGTCCATTGCTGATGACAGGCACTGGTTTAGGGTCAGGACATCTTCTTCGGCATTAGGTGGAAGGAAATGGTAGAGCTCGGTGTCATCTGCATACAGGTGGCACCATACTTCAAAACCCCAGGCAGCCTCTCCCAGAAGTTTTATGTATATGTTCAACAGCATGGGGGACAAAATAGAACCCTGTGGAAAAGAAGAATCACAAATTTGTGGACAGAAAACAGGACATCTTTTCTTCCAGTTCAAGTCTCCTGTTCATAAATATTCACTTGTGGCAGTAAACTACCATATTCTTTTAAACTAGATACTCTGGGAAAAAAGTAAAGTTAGTCATGTTAGAATTGCTGTAGGCCAGGGGTGCTCACACTTTTTCAGCATGGGAGCTACTGATTAAAAAACCAAGTCCCAAAGATCACCTACCCAGAAATGTAAAACGTATAACTATGTTCTTATTTATTTATTTATTTATTTATATTATTCATTTTTATGTACCGCTCCTTCTAGCAGGCCCAAGGCAGTTTACATAAAATGAAGTTATAAAACATCAACATTTCAATTTAATAACAGCAATATAAAACAGAGCATAAAAATACATCCAACCACCCCATTTCTCCCACACTGCCATATCACCACACATATTATCAGCCAGAAAGTAAGAAGAGAGGCTTTTGAACTGCAAGGTCATTTAATACTCAGCAAGGTAAACAAAGGGGCATGCAAAAATACATCCAACCACCCCATTTCTCCCACACTGACATATTACCACACATATTAGCAGCCAGAAAGTAAGAAGAGAGGCTTTTGAACTGCCAGGCCATTTAATACTCAGCAAGGTAAACAAAGGGGCATGCAAAATACATCCAACCACCCCATTTCTCCCACACTGCCATATCACCACACATATTATCAGCCAGAAAGTAAGAAGAGAGGCTTTTGAACTGCAAGGCCATTTAATACTCAGCAAGGTAAACAAAGGGGCATGCAAAAATACATCCAACCACCCCATTTCCCCCACACTGACATATTACCACACATATTAGCAGCCAGAAAGTAAGAAGAGAGGCTGTTGAACTGCAAGGCCACTTAATACTCAGCAAGGTAAACAAAGGGGCATGCAAAAATACATCCAACCACCCCATTTCTCCCACATTTCCATATTCCCCAACATATATTTCTCAAGGAACAAAGCAAGCAGAGAGGCTTTGGAGCTAAAAGGCCATTTTTAAACATTAAAAATAAACAAAGAGACATGCCACAGAACAATCAAGCACCCACCCCAAAGTAAAAAGACCGACCTTTGAGATGCGGTAAGGAAATGACCCCAAAGCGTCCTTCTCCTCCTCCTCCGTCATTGCTCCTATTTCTATGCCGCCAGCATGTGTGCTGCCTCCAAGAGCTCACGAGAAGTCCGAGAGGCAGAATGGGCGGTTCTGCGCATGCGCGCAGGGCTAACCATGCATTGCGTCATCCAGGCCCGCCCCCTTTGGTCTCCTATTTATTATTTATTTATTATTGAGGCTTCTATGCCGCCGACTCCCGGGGGCTCGCGGCGGCTCACAAGAGCCAGGGGCATAAAAACAAAGATTAAAAACATAAAACAATTGAACAAATAGAGCAATAGCAGAACAGGCAATAAAACAAATGGAGCAGCAACAGGAGCCACAACACAGTACCCAGAGCACGCGGGCCTACTCTCCGAAGGCCTGCCTATACAGATGGGTTTTGCAGGCCCGCCTGAATGGGAGTAAATCCCTCAGGGCTCTGGTTTCGGCCGGGAGGGCGTTCCACAGCGTGGGGGCTATGACGGAGAACGCCCTCCGGCGGGTAGATGTCAGGTGTGCCGACTTTGCTGATGGTATTTCCAGGAAGTTGGCATCCTCAGACCGTAGTGATCTCGATGGGCAATAGGGGTGAGGCGGTCCCTCAGATACGCTGGCCCCAGGCCGTACAGAGCCTTGAAGGTAAGAACCAACACTTTGAAGGTGATCCGGTGCTCAATAGGCAGCCAGTGCAGATCCTGCAAGACGGGTGTTATGCGGCAACCTGCTGGCGTGCCAGACAGGAGCCGGGCGGCAGTGTTCTGCACCAGCTTGAGCTTCCGGATCGACGACAGAGGAAGGCCAACGTAGAGCGCATTACAGTAATCTAGCCTTGAGATGACCGTGGCTTGGATCACCGTGGCCAGGTCGTTCCGGGAGAGGTAGGGGGCCAGCCTCCTTGCCTGGCGGAGGTGGAAAAAGCAGCCTTGCTGATCGCAGAGACCTGGGCCTCCATGGTCAGCTGGGAGTCCAGGTGGACCCCCAGGCTCTTCACAGACGGCGCGGGGCATAGCGCCGCACCGTCCAGGGGCGGAAGCCGGGCACCCACCCCGCCCGGGCGACCCAGCCACAAGATCTCCGTCTTCGCCGGATTCACCCTCAACCTACTGGCTCGCAGCCATCCAGTAACGGCTTCGAGGCAGTGCTGGAAATTATCAAGGACGGGCTCCGGCCTGCCCTCCATCCTCAGCAGGAGCTGGGTGTCATCAGCGTACTGATGACAAACCAGCCCATAACTCCGCACCAGCTGTGCAAGCGGCTGCATGTAGATGTTAAATAACAGAGGGGAGAGGATGCCCCCCTGAGGAACTCCGCAAACTAATGGGGAGTCCTCGGAGACCACCTCGCCCCTCCTCACACGCTGAGACCGCTGGCGGAGGAAGGAGGTCAGCCATTTAAGGGCAGTCCCCCTCACTCCAGCCATGGCCAGGCGGTGGATCAATAGATTGTGGTCGACCGTGTGTCAAACGCTGCCGTGAGGTCCAATAACACGAGCAGCGCAGACCCTCCTTGGTCGAGCTGGCAGCGGAGTTGGTCTGTGATGGAGACCAGGACCGTCTCCGTCCCGTGCCCCGAACGGAAGCCGGATTGGAAGGGGTCTAGACACGTTGCATCATCTAAAAAGGACTGCAATTGCTCCATTACTGCCCTCTCAACTACCTTGCTCAGGTACGAAAGATTCGACACTGGGCGGTAGTTAGAGGGAACTGCAGGGTCCAATGACGGTTTCTTCAGTAATCGAGCTACCACCGCCTCTTTCAAGCACTCTGGAAAGACTCCTTGCTCAAGGGAGCTGTTTATGATATTCAACAGAGGCCCACGTAACCCCTCCAGGCAAGATCTAACAAGCCAGGAGGGGCAACTCTGAAAAGCACCGGCAGTGAGGGCCTGATCACTATTTTTTTGGGGACGGTAGGGACCGTCGTCAAAAGACCAATTACCTTAAACCATTCGGCCGGGCGTGAGTTAGCAGACGCTATCAGGGCGGGAAAGTACCCATTTTTGGCCGCCTTGACAGCATGCTCATAAGACTCTTTAATTAGCTTATAAGCTGATACTGAGGCTCCCTCACAGAGTTTCCTCCACTCGCTCTAGCCGTCTCCTCTCCGCTTCATGGCCCTCAGATCCCTGTATACCAGGGGACCGACGATTGCGGGTTCAGAGAGGATGCCTAGGGGCAATCTCGTCGAGAGCTCTAGCTAACGAGGTGTTCCAGGCCTGGACTAGCTCATCGACTGAGACGCTGATAGACTCCAGATCCCTCAGAGCATTCAGGAACCTTTCGGGTTCCATAGTCTCTTTGGGCGAACGAAAATCTGTTCGGCGCCCTTGCATGGGGCGGTTGCTCAACCGGATCCTTAGAGCACAGTGGTCCGACCATGGAACCTCTATTACGGAGGCTAGGTCCACTTGAACCCCGCGCTGAACACCAAGTCGAGTGTGCCCGGCCGAGTGTGTGGGTCCCGAGCTACAAGGGAGAGGCCTATGTCGCCATGGTCGAGATTAGGTCCGCAGCTGCAGATGGAACAGAGGCTGCGTCGGCGTGGACATTGAAGTCACCCAGAACAATAAGTCTGGGAAACCTCAATGCCCACTCCGACACAGTCTCGAGCAACCGCGCCAGGCTCTCTGCTGGTGCGCTAGGCGCACGGTACACCAGCAGAATCGCCAGGCTCTCCGGGGACTCCCACACCAGGCCGACACTCTCTAATCCCGAGGTGACCAGCGCAGGGATCGCTCCCATTTCTTTGACTCTTAGTGGCTGGAGAAGGACGGAGGGAGGAGGAGGAATCCAAAAGAGGGGGCCCATTCTGCCTCTTGGACTCTGCAGCTTTTGGAGGAGGCGCGCGAGCAGGGAGCAGGGAGGAGCAACGACGGAGGACTTCTTTGCAGCGTGCAGGGGCGCGTGAAGAGGACAAACTGCAAAAAACCTGGTCAGAGGCCTGAAGATCACCAGGATGAGGCCCAAAGATCACCCTGGTGATCCCGATCACCATTCTGAGCACCCCTGCTGTAGGCACTTCAGACATTACATTTCAGGGCTCTGCCTTTTCTCTGTATAACCAACTTTTTAAACTTCATAAGTTGAGGGAAGAGAATTCGTAAGTACATGAAGACTATGAAATGATTCTATTTCCTTCCAACCACTATATTGTGATGAATCTGATTTATAATATCTGTCTTAAAATCAAGGCAGAATTATCTGCACTGCAGCACATTTGTCCACCCAAAAAGTAATCACAAAGTATAGTTCAGCTTTAAGTTTTAAATTGTAGTAAAATATTGACAAATTCCAACTACAAAGACTATTTGTAGAAGGGATGGATTCAAATGTATATGTAATATTCATCAGAATGAAATTAAATGCTCATTTTAAGATAGCATGTATTGCTTCTGATCTACATTTTGGTTTTTTTTGTCAGGGACCCAACTAAATATTTGATTTACAAAGCCTCAAAATTGTCTGAGACTCCTTTGGAATGTAGAATCAGGCTCTGAACTAGTTTCCTCCAAAAGGATGTCAAGAAATTAATCTTATTTTCATATATACATATCTTTGACATGCTTACTTTTAGGCATAGGGCTGTGAAAAATATGGCAGTCGAGAAATCAGTTGATGCTATTCTGAACTGAATTACTTCTGATACAGTTGCAGGATTTTCATAACCACTGCAGTCCTCTCAGACATTTTAAGTAGTTGAGCTTTGAGGATGAAGAACTGTTCAAAATGTGTTCAGGCAAATTTGAATGGCCAGAAAAATAAGGCTGAAAATGCCTCTTTTGTTGAAACATGATTATTGTAGAAAAGGCTCATTCTTAGGTGTTTTCCAAATCTGTCAGGGTCATTGAGATAATGGAGTGTTTTGGTTTTGTGTGTGTGTGTGTGTTGTGTGTGTGTGTGTGTTAAAATAACCTTTAACTTCCTTGGGAAAACTTTTAAACAATGGTTCCTGAGAAAGAACTGATTGGCCTTGTGCACTCTATTTCATTTAGTTCACAAAATTAAGTGGTTCATTCATCTGAAAGGATCAAGAATTGTTCTTGATCTTGTTCAAGAATTTGTGTTTGTTATAGCTCAGCTCATCACTTGTACGTATTATAGTAGAAATGTTTTATTTAACCAGTAGCTGGAAGCAGTATCTCTGTTACAGAGGATATTATAGCTGGATACAGAATCAGACCATTTCTGTGACCAATGAGGTCACAAACAGTGAGGCAACTAGGCAGAAGCTAAGTTGATCAACTTTAAATTTGTGGGCTGATTAGCCTGTGAACACAAGAAGGGAAAGGAGATTCCATCTGAACATTAGGAAGAACTTCCTGACTGTGAGAGCTGTTCAGCAGCGGAACTCTCTGCCCTGGAGTGTGGTGGAGGCTCCTTCTTTAGAGGCTTTTAGGGGTCTGTCAGGGGTGTCATCTGTCAGGGGTGCTTTGGATACAATTTTCCTGCTGGATGGCCCATGAGGTCTCTTCCAACTCTATGATTCCATGATTCTAAAGACAGACTAGCCTGGCATTATAAGACAACTAGGTTACAAAGACAAGCTAGCCAGGCTAATTTAATGAGTCACCAATTAGGAAAATGGAAACTATGCAGGCTGAAATACATAGCCTGCTAATTCGACCCAACTTTGAACCCTCCTGCACAACTGAAGTATATGAGCTAACCAAGCAGTGGGGTACAAAAGTCACCAGCATGCTCAGCAACACTGTGATCAAGCCAAATAAAACATGTTGTCATGCTTCCAAACCACTTGCTACCACACTGCTGAATAGATTGCTCTGATCTGTGTCCTCCAGTGCCAAAGATCCACACAGACTTGTCAAATGGATGAAAGAGAAAATCCATGTTTCTTATGCTAGGCAGCTGAATCAAATGAATGGATCAAATTACATGAAAAAATAATTAAACATTATGAAGAAATTCCTGACAGAAAATATAAGGTTAACCAGACTGCCTTGACAGCTATCTATCAGGGCAAGTGTAGAGGGGATTTCCTGCATTTGCAGTGGGTTGTATCAGATGATCTTTGAGTTCCCTTTCAACTCTATGATTCTTTTAACATCCTCCCGTATCCCAAAAAAACAAAACAAACAATTGCTGTCTGTATAACTGTCCACATTATACTGCACTTAAGTATTTGCTGAATTGTGGCTGGCTAACCAAGTCAGAAAGATATATAAGTGACACTTGGCAAAGCTGCCAAGCTTACTGTGAAGTGGATTAATATAATCCCAAATGGCACCGGTTTCCTTTCAAAAGGAAGGTACTTTACACTAGTAAGTAGTTTTTCCTAGCTTTAGTTGTGGCTCATATTCTTAACACGGCAGCTTGCTCTGGTTCGTCTATCATACGTTTTTAAATCCATTTCAGCTTTCTGCATGAAGAAGCAGCTAATCTCCCACAGGTACTGGTGATTTATACTCAACAAGCACTACACAGAAATGGGAGGGAGATGGTGCTGGTAAATGGGGAAGGGGAGGGACATGCATACTACGAAATGTGTAATTTCAGTTCAGCTTGAGTTCATGCAACTTTATTAGGTTCTGTTCTCTCTTTACAAGGAGAGGAAAATGGTTGAAACATTGAAAATTTTGAAAGTTTGCCTATTGAAGCAAATTAGAAACTTTTTGCTGTGCAGCAAATTCCTATATGCAGGGCAGGGAGGAATGCTAGTTTATAAGCTGCTGAAATAGCAAATGACTGGAGGTGTTCATACCAAGAGCTCCTTAGATGGGGATGTCTGCATCGATTAAGCAGCTTAATCCATATGAACCTGCTGGGCTAGCAGCAAACAGCCTAAGGCAGATCTCCCCCTTTAATTTCAAGAACAAGGAGAAGCAGATTTCCACAACTCTTATTTCTGTTCTCTGCCTCAATTTCACACCCAAGGTGCCAATGGTACAAGGAAGGGTAAAAGTCAAATACATACATGAAATTGAAACAGAAATTGCCTGTGATTTGTAAACAACAAAAATATCAGTGGAGACAATATTGCACTCCCTGCCATGTACTTTGATTTATATACTCCATCCATGGCTGAAGACCCGTGAGCTCAGAACAATTTAAAAATCACAGCATGACCCCTCCTCTGATTTATAAAATACCCAAAATCACAATGTTGGTTTTGATGACTAGATAGTCACATAGGAGCTGAAACCGAACAGGTTGTTCCCATGTTTGGGGAGATATTGTGGGAAGGCTCCAGATTTTGAGAGCTGTAGGCCAAATAAGGAAGTTCTTTTTTCAATCTTTTCTTAGAAAGTATGCCATACACTTTTGTACCTTGATTTATCACCTATATTTTATTTATTTATTTATTCGTTGGATTTATTGGCTGCCACTCCTAGCCGGCTCGGGGCGGTTTACATCAAGCACCACAATAAAACAACAAATCTACAACAGCAATAAAACCACAAGGATAAAACAATTCCTAAGAGATAACACAAATCCTAGGGGATAGCACATTACAACTCAAAGGCCTGCCGGAATAGGACCGACTTGCTATATAAAGCCAGTTTTCAGTAATCCTGTAAACTAGATCCTTATCAACCATACATCTATTAGAGGTGGAATTAATTTTTGAAAATATTTTCAAATGGTCAAAATGCATCTATTGAGTGGCAGCAAACCCAGGTGCCAAGAATTCTGGACTGATGAAAATCTTCACAGTACAAAACTGAATTCTGCACTAAATCCTTTCTTCCCCCAAAAGAAACAGCATTTTTGCACAAGACATTATTTTTTGCACAGAACATGCTGTTTCTTGTGAGAAAAATGTTTTTGCACTCTCTCACACACACAAACCCTTGTGAATTTTATTCTTTATAAGTCTCCAGTGACACAATTTTCTGCATGGGAAACAGCAAAAAGAGAATTCATTGAAATCATTGAAAGAATTACATTGAAAGAACCATTGAAAGAACTACATCCCTAATGTAGATATGGAATTTGAGACATAGAATAGCTTTTCTGAGACAATCTAATTTTTTCTTTGTGGCCTCTGTGAATCACATAATTGGGGTGAATCTAATTTGTTCTTTGTGGCCTCTGTAAATCACACAATTTTAACACCTGCAGAAGTTCAAATGGAAAGCTTTACAAACTCTCATTTCAAAATTTTGGCAGTTATGTGACTTCACAGAGGACCACTTGAAGAAGCACAGTTACAGGTACACAATTTGTCCTTCAGAGGATGTATCAACACTGTTCTGCTCTTCTGGGGAAATCCAGCATGGTATTTGCCATTCTCCTCCAGGATATCAGTCACAGCCACCCCACCAACCACTGTAGTGGCAGGAGGGAGTCCTGACCACATTGCAGTGCCAAACCCAGTTCAGTGCAACCAGATGGCCATCCTTACCATCCTCTCACATTTTTCATATAACAGTGGTTTCTGACCACACAATGTGTCCTACCAATCAGCCATCACATGTGATGACATTGACCAGGGTGATAGAGTAAGAAGGAATCACCTCAACTTTTCCTCCCTCCCCTTTCCAATCACCCCATTGCTCTAGCCCATGTCATTCCAGGTGATGGCCAACTGGCAGGACCCACATTGTGCTTGGAAAATTCTGTGACATGGAGAATGGAAGGGGACAGTAATTGTCATCCCATGTCCCTGTGTCACCCAAGCCTGGGAAACCAAGGCTGGCAATGTAAACAGCTGTGGCTAGTTTCATCTTTGAACTCGCCCAATTGTTTACATGGGCCCAAAGTTGCACTTTGGTTAATGTGGGGAGAGGCTGTGTTAAGGTAGTCTTGCCCCATTTCATAACAGATCAACTCTATGTGGCTTTTGGCTGCCATGGAGCTGATCTGAGGGCCCCTCCACATTAAGTGGTCAGTGTAGATGTGCTCATAGTTGACATGAAATTTGAATCTGGAATTGTCTAATACAAAGTGTTGGCGCACTACATAGATCTCATTAGCGTCAAAATTACTGTACTTACTCATATCCAAGTCCACTCAATTTAGATATATGGGCATGGTGATGCCTTTCTTGGCCTCCATGGCAACAGGGCAGGTTAATTGTTGTCCAAGTTAAACCTATTCAAATTCTTCAATCTTTCTACTCAGATCTATGGGCAGAACCTTCAAAATCTGTTTCAGAGACACCTTCAGACACTATTTTTTCAGGTTGTGTGGAGCCCTGCAGAAGTAAGCAGAGATGAAGACATTTTCATTATGCACACTATAGGGCTGTGTGGAAGAGCCCTTCCACACCGCCCTATATCACAGAATATCAAGACAGAAAATCCCACATTATCTGAGCATGGACTCAGATAACCCAGTTCAAAGCAGATATTGTGGGATTTTCTGCCTTGATATTCTGGGATATAGGGCTATGTGGAAAGGCCCTAAGACCCTTGCTTAGTTTTCCTCTTTGGGATTTCATTTTGATATATGCATAAAACATTGTGAAATTTCATTTGGGGACCTATTTCATCTCCATCTTATTCTCACAGTGGTCATCCAAATTCCTATAGGAAATCTGTCTTTCTCTGTCTCTTTCCATTGTAGTAAACAAAATTGAACTCAATTCACCAAAAGGGAAACAGAGAGCCCTTCCACGTGGTTCTTATATCCCACAATCTGATCCCAGATTATATGTGTATCTCAGGTTATCTGGCAGTGGGGACTCGTATAATCCAGTTTAAAGCAGATAATTGGGATCAGATCCTGGGATATAGGGCAGTGTGGAAGGAGCCACAGAGACATCATTACTTCTTGGGATTCAGATATTATACATATATTGCAGCAGGCTGGAATCACAGTGGTGAGCATTCTTTTTCACTTATTTAGTTAACTAAGTTATTTCTCTTGGCATGACCCCCAGAAACCTGATGGAAACCACATCTACCCAGGTCTAATCACTGACAGAATTTATGCAACAAATGTCCAGTAAAGTAGCTTGAGGAGTTTGCCACAGTCATAAATAGGTACAGTAGAGCCTTGCTTATCCAACATAAATGGGCCAGCAGAATGTTGGATAAGCAAAAATGTTGGATAATAAGGAGGGATTAAGGAAAAGCCTATTAAATGTCAAATTATATCATGATTTTACAAATTAAGCACCAAAACATCATGTTTTACAACAAATTGACAGAAAAAGCAGTTCGATACATGATAATGTTATGTAGTAATTGCTGTATTTACGAATTTAGCGCCAAAACATTGCAATGTATTGAAACAGCTGTGAATCTGGCTGGGAGGCAGACTGCATTGGATAATACATAAAGTTGAATGAATGAAGGTTAGATAAATGAGACTCTATTGCAGTGATTTTGAATATGGAACTATTACCTCGATTTACTCAAGAATAACTCATATATATTCATGATCACCCTCCATTCTATTTTATTGGGCATCAGCTGCATGGGGAGAAACAGGTCTGTTCTGCACGCAACTGGAGCATGGCTAACTAATGTTTCCATTGGTTTTGGGAAATAGGTGGACCTCAGAAACAAAAACAATATATGGACACAGAGCTGTTTCTTCCAACTGGAAGGCTTTTCTTTATTAAGTTGCAGTAATGGTACAGTTACTAGCACAATATTTACAATATGCACAAAAATTCTCTCTTCTGTCTTCATACACCAACCTCCAACCCTCATCAAATCAACACAAACCTATATGCAATATTATCAGCAGTCTGCAACCACACCCAATTACAGTGAACCTGTGTTTAATCCTGAGGCATTGATTCTGTTAGCACTTAAATAAATGCTGAGTAATTTACACATTCTGACATTATTAGCCAATTAAAATTCACTAAACACAGCATACAAGCTTTCAAAGCTCAACTGCCTTCATCTTCATGTAAAGAATGAAAAAAATGCACACAATGAAGAAAAGACAGTGTTGGAGTCACAGGCTTACATTTTGTATTAGATGCCTGTCTCTACTGCAGTTCTGTTGGTCTGGAGGGATTCCAATTGAGGCAGAAGCCACTAGCCTTTTTTTGGCTGATGTAGAATACTGGCCATTATCATTTTTAATGAATAATCAATTATTCATTGCATCATACAATAGATTTCTGATTAGATTTTGTTCTGTTAAAATTTTAGTTAACCTTTGCTTCTAGAGCAGATATAGTGTCATCTATCACCTGCCTTTGTATATCTATTTATTCACATAGAAATACAGACTATTCATTTATATCTGTAAAGATCCATTTTGTTTTGACCCAGACCTCCAATTGCAAAATCAAAGTGACAGTACATTATTACCTCAGAGTGATTTGTCTGGATGGCACATTGCCACCTCCGCTCATCTCAGTAGGATGTCTCCAACTTCGTCCATTCCATAGGAATAAAATTTGTGGGACATTATTCCTGCTCAGCGTGACATCATCCTTGGAAAGGGAAATATATCCTTCTTTTTCTTCTTCCTAATAGTTGCTATATGAAAAGCAATATCACATAGCGTATAAAAGTTTGCAGGATTATGGGTAAAGGGATGGGCTCTAAAACAGTTTTGGAAACCAGATAATAATATTATGGTCATTCTGTTACTTCATATTTATGTAATGATTATATGTCACAAGAGTTGTATTTCTGAGCCTGAAAACTTGACTATTAAGGACATATCTATTAAGGAACATCATTCTTAAAAGCCAGATTTTTTTTTATAATGTTGCAATGACCTACGTCAGAAGGTCCCTTTCTGACCTAAGTGCTATCCCTAGGCACACCTGTGACAGGCTGCCAGTTATCTCCTCTCCAACTCTTGTGTTAATGAATGCCAGGTCAATCCGAAATAAGATCACCACTATTAGGGATTTCCTTCTAGATACGGATGTGGATTTGGCCTTTATCACTGAAACCTGGCTGCAGGAAGGGGACAATGTCCTACTGCAAGAACTAACATCTCCGGGCTACTTAATTAACTACCAGAGTAAGACTGGGAGACGGGGGGGGGGGGCAATGCTCGCCCAAGACAAGTGTTGCAATCTAGTCCTGGAGGATCCCTCACTAAACCACCACAAAGCAGCTGTGATTAAATGCTTTATTTAGAATAAGAAGAAAAAAGGGAAGAGGTAAAAATATAGTCCATTGATGCATCCAGCATCCAGGTATTGCAAGGCAATAGTTCAAGCAAAGTTCAAAGATCCAATAAATGAAGAAATAATCTTGAAACCCCAATGGGCTAAAAATCCGGGATAAGTCCTTGGTAAACAATGGCTTGGTTGAATACTTGAGTACGGTGACTTGGAGGCTCTATGGCCCTGTCCTGGACTTAAGTTCCGTGGAGCTTGGCAATGAAAGCTGAACGTTGGCGCAAGATCCAGAGCGCCAACGGAACCCAACTTAAATAGGTCCCGCATTGTTTTGATCTCTGAGGCGCTGACTGCGTCGTAACTCTTTCCCATGAACAATCTGTGGGCCTGACTTTCCCAAGCCCTTTGAGGAAGGCAAATATGTCAGCTCATTAACGACTGCACCTGGAGATACAGGGGAAAGCGAGGCTTTGCCTTCCCAGCGCTTCTTATCAGCTTGGGAAGGAAAAGGGCTGTGTCTAGCCTTGACTGCTGGCTGAGTCAGAGGCCTCTGGAAAGGTTTCCCTTTAGACTTGGTTGAGGACTGCGTTTTGACATGGCTTCTGTCTTGTTTGGCTATGGAATCAGGCTGGGGCATGACAACAAGTTAGTTCTCAGGACGGTTCCGACGCCGAACATCCCAGGAATTGAGAGGGCTGGCCTTGTGTGGGATTTACAGGAGAGTATAGCCTTTCTGCTGGTGTACCATGCACTTGATACACCAGCGGACAGCCTACCCAAACTGCTGGAGGCTGTTTCGGAGTGGGCCTTGTGGTTCCCCAGACTTGTTGTCTTGGGGGATTTCAATGTCCATGCCAATGCAGTCTCCCCTTCTATTGCAGCAGAGGACTTAGTGTTGTCCATGGCGATGCTAGGGCTCTCACTTTGTAGAACTGAGCCCACACCTCAGGCTGGCCACACCCTGGATTTGATCTTCGGTGCTGGAATACAAATGATCCTAACCTATAGAGGTTCCATGGTCAGATCACTGCATCCTGGGGATCCAGTTGGAGCAAGCCATACCACCTAATCTGGGTGCCGAACCTATTTGGGTTCGCCCGAGGAGACTTGTGGAACCCATGATGTTCCTGAATGCTCTGAGGGATTTGGGGCCTGTCAGTGACTCGGTCGACCAGCAAGTGGAAGCATGGAACATCAATCTATCCAACACTCTAGACGAGATCGCCCCCAGACGCCCTCTCCAACCCTGCAGAAATCGATCCCCCTGGTTTACAGAGGAATTATGATCGATGAAGCAGGAGAAGAAATAGCTAGAGGACGTGTGGCGAGGGCTCCATGACGGAGCTTCGAGATCAGCTTATAAGCTATTTTAGGAGGCTTATGAGCATGCTATCAGGAAGGCTAAAAAAGTCTATTATGCCTCCTTGATAGAGTCTGCTAGCTCACGCCCAGCACAATTGTTTAGAATTATTCAGTCATTAATGACGGTCCCTACTGTCCCAAATGGTAATGATTTGGCCCCATCTGCTGAGGTCTTTCAGAGCTTTTTTGCAGACAAGATCTTGACACTCTGCCGGGACCTCCCTGCCATGTTTGATACAGTGAGCGAACTCGAGACTCTGTTGCCACTCGATGGGTTCACCTTCGACTGTTTCCATCTGCTAGACGTAGAGGCTGTTGACAAGATTACGGCTTGCTCCCTCAACCTGTGCCCCTCCTGGTTAGTTCGATCTTGCTGGGAGGGGTTACGAGGCCCTCTGTTGAAGATAGTAAACAGCTCCCTTGAGAAAGGAGTTTTTCCAGAGGGGTTAAAAGAAGCCATGGTGAGCCCGCTGCTGAAAAAGCCAGAGTTAGATCGATCGGCCCCCTCCAGTTACTGGACAGTTTTGAACTTGTCGTATCTGGGCAAGTTGATTGAGAGGGCAGCAGCGGGCCAGTTGCAGCAGTTCTTAGACGAGACAACCGGATTAGATCCCTTCCAGTCCGGTTTCCGTACTGGGCACGGGATGGAGATGGTTCTTCTCTCCATCACAGACCAGCTTTGTTATCAACTGGATCAAGGTGGATCAGCGCTGCTCGTGTTATTGGACCTCATGGCAGTTTTTGATACAGTCGATTACGCATTATTGCTCCACAGTTTAGCCATGACGGGGGTGAAGGGGACTGCCCTTAAATGGGTGGCCTTCTTTCTCCAAAATTGGGGACAACGAGTGGTGTGGTCTCCGAGAGACTCCTGCTTACATGTGGGGTCCCTCAGGGGGCTATTCTCTCCCCTCTATTATTTAACATCTACATGCGGTCACTGGCTCAGTTGGTGCATGGTTTTGGTCTGGAGTGCCATCAGTCCTCCAGACCAGCTTGTGGAGCTGATGACACCCAGCTTGTGAAGGGTCAGCTGGACTCCGTACCTGAGGATTTCCATCTGTGCCTGGAGGCTGTGACTGGATGGCTACAGGCTAGCTGGTTGAAGGTGAATCCATCGAAGACGGAGATCCTATGGCTGGGTCGCCCGGTTGGGGGGGGGGGGGAGTACCAGCTGCCTACCCTGGTCGGTGAAGCACTTTGCCCGTCATCTGGCTGGTGAGCCCCAAGGATCACCTGGAAGAGGGCTGAAGATCTACTAGTAGCTCCCGAGCTACCTAATGAGCACCCCTGCCCCAGTGTGTACCTACATCCTGACCAGGAAGTCCTGAAGCACAAAAAATGCTTGCTGAATATTAGAATTATCCCAGTGTGCATCAGAGCTAACCAACATGCATTGGACAACTTCTACCAGCACCTTCACAATTCACTAATAGGGTTTTGTACTTATGGATACATAAAATTGCAAACATTTGAGTGTGATGTAGCTCTTCGGCTCTTATATCTCTTTTTACGTTTTAAGCTTCTTTCAGTTTCATTGTAGTTTTTAAAAGCTCATAGTCTACCTTTTAGTATTTTTGGCTTAGTTTTTTAGTATTTTTTTCTAATGTCAACTGCTGTTGGAAGCGCACAAGTGACAGATCAGATATATATACTTGAAAGAGTTGAAATTTCTCTGAAACTTAGTGATGGCCTTCCATGTTCTACAACTTTTTCCTTCAAGGCTTCACTGCCTTGTTTGATGTCTTTGATTTTTTTTAGTTCATGTCTTCACATTTTTATCAGAAGCTATTATCTTAGTTTCTAAAACTATTATTTTCTTCTCCACTTCAGAAATTTTACTTTCTAATTTACTTTTAACTCTTTTCAAAGTACAAAAGCACTTACAAAAAAAGCGTCATTGTCTGTTTAATGGCAAGTTGTCCTGTTTATTTTCTTTAGCCACTATTTATCTGCCTTCCTTCCTGAAGTTGCAAGGCCTCTTCATTTCTTTTATGCATTAATACTATATGTTTTAATTTCAAAAGCAATTACCTGCTAGTCATTCAAAGCTTATTTCTTATGGGAAAATTTCACAGTTCAAAAGAAGTTCATCAGCCTTTACCAAACTTACTTCAAAACAAATTAATATTTTATTATAATTATTATACTCTTCTCTGACTCTTATCAATTCATTTAACTTACTATATTTCACAAATTAATCCACTCATTTTGCTTTCACCCTGATTTATCTCTTATAAATTCATTCACTGGACTGACTTAATACTAACCATTCACTTTCTTCAGTTAGGATACTGAAAACAAAAACCAATTCAGTTCACAAAACAAGGAAGAGAAGTTAATGATGATCAATTGAAATACAGTAATTAAATAAATAAATAATGCTTACTAGTTTGAGAAATGTACCGTAAATGGAACAAAATCTGGCTTAAGGCATCTAAATTATTAATTTCATTTTAATGTTTATTTAATCATTTCTGTGGCGAATGATTAATTGCAAATTTCATTAAGGCAACTAATTAAATGTTAAATCTGCATATCATCAAAAATATAGACATGTTTTTGAGATAATTGGAAAACCACAAAATATTAAAGAGGAAACAATCACTAATTGTTAGATAGAGGACATATCTTTATGGTCTTTTTAAATCCCATATTAGTGTCACATGTTAGAACCAACATGTTAGAGTTATGTTCATCTTATTTATTTATTTTGCATTAAAAAGCATAAAGGAATCCAGTAGCACATTTGAGACTAACTAGTTTACTCTAATATAATCACCTGTAGACTCCAGTCCATTTTGTTAGATGCTGCCATTTTCCTTTATGATTTTTTAACACTAAAATCAATGTTAGTTTAAAAACATATGCTAATTTGACACACAACATCAGCAGTAGCAATAGCAAAAATAGCAAGCTTTATTACAGTCCAAAAACCCAAATAGCTCATGGTCAAAGATGCATCTAATCAATTTCACATAATCCATTTCATCCAAGAAATCTGGAGTTGTGTTACCACTACCCATTTATCAAATATCAATCTGCTTTTGAAGAAGGGAGTTGATACTTGTACACTAAAGGTTGACATTTGTAACTTTTTGAGCCACCTCTTATGAGCCTAGCTGTACTGAAGGACAAGTGTGTGTAAAATGGTAATGCATTAAATTATCTAAACCTCCCTGCTCCCACATATACTAAGTGAACAACCTTTGAGTAAGTATAATTAATTTCCCTCTCATTCATCAGTTGAAGGGTGAAAAAACTTCAAAATACCAAATCTATCTCTCATCCTGTCCTGCTCACTGTAGTTGCTCTGATATAACTACTACTTTCTTGCACATAATTTTCTCACTCTTAACACTTAGTTGGAATCAGAAGCCAAAACATAAAAGGTATTCAGCAACAAAGAGTCTGTCATCAAGGAATCATAAATCATAACACAAACCAAGAGCCATAAATCCAAGGTATACAATAGCAGGTCATCAGGCCATCAAGAAATGAAGTGAAACTGCTTCCAGCAGCTAGGTACTTTTATAGTGTTCTGGCACAGTAGTGCCAATAGGGCTCTGTTTTCCCTTTGTTGCACTACAAGTTTGCAGGAGCACATTCCCTTGTATTTTATTTTGTAAGTGACTTTCTTGGTTTGCATTTACGGGCCCAGAGGGCTGCCAATCAATCAAGAGGTGCAGGTCTGCCCCTATCCCCAGGATTTGGGAGGGAAAGGGGAGGATTTTCCCCTCAGTCTTAACATCTACTCTATTGGAGAGGACGTGATTTAAGGTAGCCTATTCCTTCCTACTTGGAAAAAGGCATTAAATCTTACAGCTTTGCTGGGGTAAGAGACCAGCTTTGCTGGGGTAAGAGACCAGCTTTTGCTGGAGAAATACAGAACAGTTTCATAGTATTTTGTGAAGGGATAATCTACAGTCCCAACAGCCTGGCTAATCGACAGGAAACTTGCCTGGTACAAGACATCTGGCTATCCATAACGCAGCTTGGAGTTGGAAGAAGGGGCCTCACAACAGCAAGGTAAAGAAAGATTGCCCAGGGAAGGGTCATAGGATTTTCCCCAAAAGGAGAAGACCAGTATTGCCCAGTTTGCCGGCCCTGCTACTGCAGACCGAGTCACCTGTTTGAAGCCTTTCAGTTTGTTAAGATTTAAGCCCAAATAAAGAACTTTGTTAAACTTATCTCAAGCTTCAAAGGACTTTGTCATTGGGGAAAACCAAGGAGCTCTTCCAGCTGAGGCACCCCTGCGTCCCCTTGGGCAAACAGAGGTCACGTCCTAGAAACAACCATTCTACGAGCCCAGCATGCGACAGCACATATAGTGTAATACTGGAGGAACATGAATTCTTACTGAATGATGGGAATAGGGATCAGGAATAGTCCTCATTCTTGGTCATTGCAGTGAGCACTGTGAAAGTCTTCACATTTTTTGGGATTGCCAGAGATAAAACCTCACATTTGGTGGGATCACCCAACTGTAAACTTCATATAATTGTACTTATAAGGATTGAAGTACTGCCACATTCAGTGACCAAAGTGATGGGATAAAGAGTTAACAGGCCACATTTGATCGCAGATGTGGTATTGCATTAGCAGATAACTCCACATCCCTTCTCCTTGGTTTTTTAGAACCCACTACAAGGATTGATGCATGGACAAAGTAATATTGGAAATTTGATTCAGTTGTTTTACTTCTCCTCCTCCATTTTATAAAATTTTATTATAGTTTGAATAAACAATGCCATCTGTCAAAATGGCAGGAGAAGAGCAATTTTGCTGAAATGCTGAGCCTTTGCTACCACCTCTATGATCATTCTCACAAATTCCTGATCTTTTTTAAAAATAAAAACTAAATCAATTGGGCACGATTTAAATTGTATCTTGAGCGAATATTGCTTTCTTTTTAGTCCAACAATCTTTTTTGCCCCTATCTTTTTTTCTCATCAATGTCTGTAGCTATGTCTTGAAAAATACTGGTAGCAATTTTTAATTCAGAGAAATCTCTGGGAAGATCAGGGTCAACATCACGTGGATATCTACTGTATATTCCAGTGTACTAGATGACATTTTATGCCTGGAAAATCTTATGAAAAGTTGGGGGTCGTCTAGTACACCGGGTATAAATTAAAATAGTAAGTTAAATAAAAATAAATAAAATCGCCCTTAGTGGTGCGGCTTGAGGAGGGTGGAGGGAGGGAGGGAGGGCATGGGGAGGAGGAGGAGCAGCCCACATTGCCACAGAGACTGGCTGAGGGTGATGACCCTTTCCCTGCAGCCCCCTGTCATTCTCCATTCAAGGACCTCCTCTGTCCTCGCTGCTTACCTCCTCCAAAGGCTTGCCTTGGCCCAAGGAAGTGCCTCCGGATGCTGACTCCTAGCAGCGCTGGGTGGCAGTGTGCCTTGGATGTGCTCACAGAGGCATGCTGGGAGCAGTAGGAGTCTACTGCTCCCAGCATGCCTCTGGGAGCACATCCAAGGCACGCCGTCACCCAGCGCTGCGAGGAGTCGGCATCCGGAGGCACTTCCTGGGCCAAGGCAAGCAGCGCTGGGTGGCAGTGTGCCTTGGATGTGCTCACAGAGGCATGCAGGGAACAGTAGGAGTCTACTGCTCCCAGCATGCCTCTGGGAGCACATCCAAGGCACGCCGTCACCCAGCGCTGCTAGGAGTCATCTGGAGACGCTTCCTTGGGCCTCTGGACACCAACTCCTAGCAGTGCTGGTGACAGCGTGCCTTGGATGTGCTCCCAGAGGCATGCTGGGAGCAGTAGAAGTCAGAAGACTACTGCTCCCAGCATGCCCCTGGGGGCACATCCAATGCACGCTGTCGCCCAGTGCTGCTAGGAGTCATCCACAGATACTTCCTTGGGCCTCTGGATGCCAACTCCTAGCAGTGCTGGGTGACGGCGTGCCTTGGATGTGCTCCCAGAGGCATGCTGGGAGCAGTAAGAGTCAGGGAACTACTGTTCCCAGCATGCTTCTGGGAGCACATCCAAGGCACACCATCGCTGCTACGAGTCATCCGGAGATGCTTCCTTGGGCCTAGGCAAGCCCAGTGGCCTTCGGAGGAGGTAAGCGGTGAAGATGAGGAGGTCCTTGAATGGAGAGCGGTGGAGGCCATGGGGGCATAGTCTTGGAAGAGGGGGGGGGGGGTAGTTTTAAATGCTAAGTATATCCCTAACTCTGTATTTTATGTTTAAAAGCTGGGGGAAGGGGTCTTCTTATACCCCCAGTCGCCTTGTATTCTGAAATATATGGTACATACTTTTTAACTTAGCCAAGACATGCACAGTATTTTATGAGATGATGCTTTTTTTTTCTTTCCTGAATTTCAAAGGCAGCCTTTTTGTATGCTGGGTGGCCTGCTCTTAAAAATAACAGGAAAAGAGAATTTTAAAAGTCCTGCTGTGTGTGCATAGGAGAAGCTCTGTGCTTGGCTCACTGGATAGGGAGAAATGATATCTTTAGTTTTGCATATACAGTCTTGCCCCTCTCCTTTTCCATCTGGCATATTTTCCCCTCCCATTCAGCCTTTCAAAGTGGAGCTCTACAAATTGTGTCAGAACATCACCTACTTTTACACATTTGATCAAATAAGCCTTGAGGGTGGTTTTGCAATGTAATTTCAGCAATGTAAAACCACCTTTTGTAGCAAGGTAAAGATCATTGCTCTCCCATTTCACCTACCTTGGCGCCAGCTGTTTTGTTTTGCTTATGCTTTGGCAATGAAGCAAAATTGATTTACGAAGAAAGAAACAGAATACCTGATAAGTTTACAAGCCCTTTTTAATTTGAAGAATTCAAAATGGCTTCCACCATATAAATAGCTGCTTCCTTTACCATATAGTAGACAGCAGTTAGGTATGTACCAAAAAGCAACACATGTTCATCATGGCACAGAAGTACATGTTACAAGACACAATGCTATGTGTTTCATATTATTTTTGAGGGGAAGAGTGAAGGATGTTGACATGGTTATTTCCCATTTTGCAAAAATAATGTAATATTGGGAAATGTTGTTCTTTTTAAAGCAATAAGTAATGTCTTTCTTCTGTATTTTGGAAGCCAAAATGCTTTAGGGGCCATTGTGAGATGATACTTTTCATACTTTAAGCCATTTTCTTTTTAAAATTGATATTACCATCCCCCCAGAAGTAACAACAGTAGCAAAATAAATACTTGAATAAGTTACCCTTTGGTAACATTAATAACAAAAAGTTTGACTTTGCATCAAATTTCATAACTCGTAAATAACAAAATAACTTTCTGAGAAATAATTACACAATGTGTACATTGTTTCCATGGCGATATTAAATACTCCTCAAAAAAGCAATGTTCAAAGCAAATTTGTTTTAAAAATATAGACTCATAATATATCATTCAATTGAGATTTATTTTTAAAACTAACCTACCTAAGAAAAACAATGTATTTCAAAGTCCTCTGAAGATGCCAGCCACAGATGCAGATGAAATGTCAGGAGAAAATGCTGCTAGAACATGCTCATACAGCCCAGAAACCACACAACAATCCCATCTTTCAAATTCTTTCCCAAAATACCAAGGTTATTTTTAAGCAAGCCAAAGGCTGTAAAATATGTTCTAAAATGGGCTTGGGGTGAAGATATGAGGAGTGGACAATGCCTATGAATATATAATCACAAGCAGTCGTCATTGAGTAGGCTGGGGCTTATTCCAAGTAAAAATTCAGAATAATCCTCAGAAACGGAGCTGAGGTGGAACCATTTCAGAAAACCATTTCTCCTAAAATTAACGTCTTATTTTCATGCATGTTTAGTTGCATTTCTGTTTCTGTGAAGCCCTATTCCAAGCTGTAGATACTGTTACAAGTCTTGCTTTTGTAATTATGGTTATTTTATGAATTGGGAGAGTAGCTTGCTTTTTGTTCTCTAAAAACATTTGGTTCCAATCTACATGAGATCCATAATAAGCCTCACGATTAAAACATGTCTTCTATTTGATCAACATAATTTGCATTGAGAAATCAAATATAATTTTACTAATCCAATGATATTTTCTCCCTTATCAGTGAATGAATGCATCCTCTACTTTTTCCCTTATACTTTAATTTTACTCCTTATGACA